>OZ004705.1:53344714-53899714 GCA_963924515.1 Vespertilio murinus
TACTCCAACAGGCATAAAAGGCTAATATGCAAATTGACCATTCTGAATGGCAGAATGACTGGTTGCTATGATGTGTACTGACCACCAGGGGGCAGAGGCTCAATGTAGGAGCTGCCTTCTGGTGGTCAGTGCACTCCCACAGGGGGAGCACCGCTCAGTCAGAAGCCGGGTTTGTGCCTGGCAAGCCCAGTGTTAGTGGCAGGAGCCTCTCCTGCTTCCACAAGGATGTCTGACTGATGGCTTAGGCCTGGGGTTCGGGCCTAAGCCATCAGTCAGACATCCCCCAAGGGCTCCCAGATTGTGAGAAGGTACAGGCTGGGCTGAGGGACCCCCCCTGAGCACGCAAATTTTGTGCATTGGTCCTCTAGTATGCATATACTAGTAAGTTCCCCAGTTGACTCAAACTTTCATTTCTCTCTCTATTTGTTCAATTACACTATAACTAAAATAACTGTTGATAACTTTCCAAAATATTCTAAGTCAAATTATTGAAAAAGCATAGAAGTTTTATATTTCATAAAAACATGAAAACAATCTTTTTGTCATCTATAGCATCTCTTATAGATGTTATAGATGATGAAATTTCATGGTGGATAGAGAAGAGAAAAATTGGGGGGAAATCTTGGGGAGTTTATGACTTAAATTGAATTTGTAGAAAATCAAGATATGCTAACTTGATAAAACAAGAAATAGATGTAACTATTATATTGAATCATAATCCTGTGAAGATACAGCAGAGACAGCGAGAGTATAGAATCCTAGTGCAGCTGGTGACAATGACATAATACAGTCTAAGTAGCAATCTGGTATGAAACATGCTATTTCCCCTCCTTTCCACACTATTATTTATTTGCCATTTTCCCATTATGATAAGTTTTCTTATTTCTTGATTCCCTTTTTAGCCATTTGTCTGCAGCACTGAATCTTATATCCCATGACCCAGGTATTTACAAGTTAGGGGTATAAAATATATTCTAAATAGCTTATCTGGTAGAAACACCCCACCTCTCAATTCTAAGGAAAATAACTTTTAGGCATCAAGGATAACCTTTTATTAATTTATTAATTTATTAATTTATTAATTTATTAATTTAATTTAATTTATTTTTAAAAATTGATTATGGTATCACATAATTGTCCTTATCCCCCCATTCCCATCTCAAACCTCTCCCTACATATGCTCCCACCCCCCTGTTGTCCATGGCCACTGGCTAGGCCCATGTGCAAGCACACAAGTCCTTTGGTTGATCTCTTCCCCTTCCCCTCAACCTCCCCTACTTTCCCTCTGAGGTTTGAGGGTCTGATCACTGTTTCTCTTTCTCTGAGTCTGTTTTTGTTCATCAGTTTATGCTGTTCATTATTTCCTCTAGATGTGTGAGATCATGTGATGTAAGAAATACATTTGTTAAGAAAAAAATGCACAATGTTTAAAACATGTCTATCCCAACAGAGAAGGTGAGTTGTAGATATTTATGTAAAAGTTATAAAGATTACACCAAAACCTCCAATTTAGCTGGGATCTACATTTGGGCTGCAGTTGGAACACAAAAATATTTTACCACATAAGGTAATTGGATTCCAAATTGTAAGGAGTTTACATTGGAATTATTATAATGCTATTAATAAAGTTATCCCGACTTAAAAAAAGGATAACCTTTTGTTTCTCAATTATCTTGAAATGTAAGGGAAATGTATTTTAAACCTTGTATCTTTTCATTTGGATACTGATGGAAGCCCAAGACTGTTTCATTTTTTTTTTTTTTTTTTTTTTTTTTTTTTGGTGAAATAGTTGAAGTTGTAACAGGTCAAATATCAGCTTTCAAATATCCATAGAATGGAATGAATTTTTAAAATGTATCACTTAAGCGTATGATTCCTTCTTAATTTAGACGAGTAAAGGCTAATGGCTTCAATTGTCTGGTCGCTTGCCAGGAGATGCTTTAATCGTATCCAAGCCCCAGTCTTTGAGGAAATAGTTAACAGTATATGTTCCTTGGGCCAACAAATTTTAGGTGGGTAATTTTAGGTTTTAATTGAGGGGAGATAATGGGATAACATAGGTAAATAGGGCCTCAAGGGATTCAACTTGGGCTCATTCTTCTTTTCTTTTAAATTGATGATCGAGAGGAGGGGAGAGGGAGATAGAAACATCAATGAGAAAGAACATGGATCAACTGCACACCCCTTAGAGGGGGAGCAGGCCAGAACTTGAAACTCTTGTGCCCTGACTGCTGGGGAATTGAACTGGTGTCCTCTTGGTGCATGGGTTGATACACAGCCACTGAACCACACTGGCCAGGCTGAGCTCATTCTTTTGAAAGAATTAATACACAGCGGATGCAAACGTTTTGACAGGATCGGGCATTGGCATAAGAATTTTGTTTATTTTGGGTCATGCTAATCACATTTTCATTGTGGCTGAAGACTAGCAAGTGAAGTTTATTCTTTTACAAATTATAGGCTTCTGTAAACCTTGCCACCCTCTTCACAGTAAAACAAAGGAATGAAGTTACAGAGTCTTCATTTTTTAATCAAAGAATGTGTGATTGATAACTTGAATCAACACTGGAATCAAAGTATAAAAAACCCAGACCTGTCAAATAGCATTGAAAGCAAGAAAAATTTACTAGTAGCATTCTATCACTACCGGGGCAGCTTGCCAGCCTCTGTTGCAGAAGTAAATTAACAGGGATGTTTTGGCTGAAACAGTGAGGAGGGAGCTGAATTCTGTTGTATAGTGCAACAATATCCCATTTAGTTCCAGTTGGATGTCTTTGGCAACTTCTCCCACGTGTGTTGGTTTAATACACTCTACCTCACAGAGCCATCTGGTCTCTACCATGAGGAAGGAGAAAATTACCTACAATTTAAAAAGGCTCATTCTTTGTTGTCAGGCAGAAATTTTTCTAGACTCTTCCAACTTAAAATCCCTTTGCTCCTCTTTTTCACCCGGAATCTCATGTTCTCTTATAATTCAAGCTGAAAACGTATGTGTGTGTGTGTGTGTGTGTGTGTGTGTGTGTGCGCGCGCGCACACGCACGTGCACATGTGTGTTCACATACATTTTTGTGTTTTTGTAAAGGAAACTTAAGCTCATCTCTTTTATGAAATAGAAAATTTATTCTGCAAGTTTTAAAATTTAAAAAATATAATATTGTCACAAAATTGTATGTGCAAAATGAGTGAGTTTTGCTTTTAATGGAATGGATTTGAGACATATTTCAATTTCCTATTAAAATTCATCCTGATTGGAAAAAAATAACACATTTCCGTAAAGTGTTTAAACTTACCAACAGGCTTCTCATATTTTTGTTTAACACATAATGACAAATAAAAGGTTAAATATAAAGAACTCCATAAAAAATATATGTGATGGGATAACACCCTGGTCTACAAACTTAGGCTCGTGAGCCACATGCGGCTCTTTGGCCCCTTGAGTGTGGCTCTTCCACAAAATTAGGAGTACCCTAATTAAGTTAATAACAGTGTACCTACCTATATAGTTTAAGTTTAAAAAATTTGGCTCTCAAAAGATTTTTCAATCGTTGTACTGTTGATAATAGGCTCTGTTGACTAATGAGTTTGCTGACCTCTGGGATAACATAAGTTTAAGTATTTGTGGTTTTATGTATTCAACTTAAGTTCTTTAATTGAAATGACATTAAAAATGGAAAGAAAGGCCTTTAATAATGATCCACAAATGAACTTTTTCTGGCATTCTTTATTCTTTTGTATAAATTCAAGTTTCCATAATTTCTTTTTTTTCTACCCAAAGAACTTTTTAAAACATTTCTTTAGTACAGGTATGCTAATACCAAATCCTCTCAGCCTATCTGAATGTCATTTTTTAGCCTTAATTTTATTAATAACATGAAAATATGTTTATTGTTTAATAATAATTCATATATAATTTCTTTCCATTTATGTTATTAAACCTATAAAAGTACAAAAACTTTTTTATATCAGAATGTATCTGGAGTTATCTTTAGGAAGGGATTATAAGTGAAATTTTAACTTCTTTTTATTAATCTAAATTGTTTCATTTTGTCATATTCTTTCTTTTATTATTGTGGTCAAATATACATAACATCATATTTTTACTATTTATAAATGTAGAGTTCAGTGGCATTAAGTACATTCACAATACTGAATAACCATCACCACTATTTATATCTAAATGTTTTTCATCATTTCCAATGAAAAGTCTGTACTTGTCCTATCTCATAAAAGAGTAATATGCAAAATGACTGTCACTTCAACACACAAGATGGCTGCCGCCATGTGGTCAAAGATTGCTGTTCCCATGTGGACACAGGATGGCAGCCACAAGATGGCCAGCAGGGGAGGGCAGTTGGGAGGGACCAGGCCTGCAAGGAAGGGCAGTTGAGGATGATCAAGCCTGCAGGAGAGGCCAGTTAGGGGTAATCAGGCTGGCAGATGTGGGAAGTTGGGGGCAACCAGGCCTACAGGGAAGGGCAGTTAGGGGTAATCAGGCTGGCAGGGGAGTGGTTAGGGGTGATCAGGCTGGCAGGCTGAAGCAGTTAGGGACAATCAGGAAGGCAGGCAGGTGAGCAATTGGAAGCCAGCAGTCCTGGGTTGTGAGAGGAATCCCAGATTGGAGAGGTTGCAGGCTGGGCTGAGGGGTACCCCTCCTCCCCATGCATGAATTTCGTGCACTAGGCCTCTAGTTATATAATAACTCCCCTCGCACTTTTCACCAGCCCCTGGTAACCTACATTTTACTTTCTATTTCTAAGAATTTGCATACTGTGGGAATATCATATAAATGGAATCACACAATATTTATTTTTCCATGTTGGGCTTATTTCACTAAGAATAATGTTCTCAAGGTCCATCCATCCACACTTTAGCATGTATATATGCCAAAATTTCATTTCTTATGGTGGCTAGAAAATATGTGCATGGTTTTAATTTTTAAAACATATGTTTAAAAATTCCAGGATAAAATAATTGAAAATATTTAGTGTTCAGAGGCAAAATCTTTACTATCATTAATCATTAAATTTAAGGTAAACACATATACATATTTCTTTAAAAATGTATTTGTTGATTTCAGAAAGGAAGGGAGAGAGAAATATCAATGATAAAAGAGAATTATTGATTGGCTGCCTATTGACCCCCATGGAGGATCGAGCCTGCAACCCCGGTCATACGCCTTTACCTTCTGGTTCACAGGTCAATGCTCAGCCACTGAACCATGCCAGTTGGGTGGTATTATAATTCAGCAAACAATGTTCTATTTATGTGGCTATGTAAGAAACAAACTCTGTCTTTGCTTTCTCCTACATCTCTAACGCATACAATTTGAGATAGCCATACTTTGGGAATAACTATTTAAAATGCTGCAGTTTTCTTACTAAATTCAGTAAATGTGAGATGATTTTTTTAAGCAAAAGGTTATTATATAGCTACTATATACTGGGCACTAACAGGTAAAAATAAAAAAGTATTATAAGCCACAGACCATGCCTTCCAATGCTCACTGCCTAGTAGAGCAGACATTTTAATAGGGAATTCTAATACAGTGGAAATTCAGTGCCACAGTGGAGTCAGAAAGTACTGGGGAAGTAGATAGAAGTGTGACCAGCTGACTAATGAAGAGGATGTACTTCCCAGAGAGCTAACCCATACGCTAGCTACATCAAGAAGAATAAATAGTATTTCTGCAGTTGAAAGAGATAGGGCAATTCTAGGCAGAGAATCACATGCAGAGCTATTAGCATAGTATAAAGAAGGGATGTTCAGAAATTTAGCATAGTAGAAAACAAAAATGTGCAGAGGAATCCCGCCCTCCGCACCCCGCTCCTCTGTCCCCCAACATCTAGTTTGTCCCAGTTGGTTTTGCTGCCTCAGGCAACTTGGATGTGAAACAATTGCAATTGATTATTTTCCACAAAAGCCTTGTGGAGTGGGCTTTTCTCACTAAGTGAGCCCTGAGTTAGGGCAAATAAAGACAAGCCCTGTGAGAGTTTTCAGGTCAAATAATGGCTGTTTTCTGCAGGTGGGATCTTTGGAGGGAGGGCTGTCAGTCCATCTTGCCCCCCCCCACCTGCTGCTAAAATGATGTTTTCACACCTGCTATCATCCCAGGGAGGCTGCTTTTTGAGGTTCTGTAGAAACAGTGCAATTTTAAACTCTATAAAATATGTTCTTACAGAGATTCATGCATTTTCCTTGAGTAAGCACTCCTGGGATTGTTATAAGCCTTTAGATAATTTTCATAGATTTGAGAAATTGATTTTGACAAATTTTTGCCAGTTTTCTCATTGCTTCTTTAGAAAGGTTGATTTTTGGATGTCCTTACTCCCATTATTCTGGAAGTGTTTCATTTAACATAGATTTTTAAACATCCACTGTGTACCAGCCACTGTGCTACGCACTGGGAATATGGTGGTAAACAAAGGCCCCATCCTTACCTTCAAATTGAATCAAATTACTTGGCTCTACAGAAACTGATATTGAACTGATTTATTCCCCCTGATCTGGCAGGAGAATAAGACACAGGCTGAAGAAAATAATAAATGCAGCATCAGTTTAGTTGTATCTTAACTGTTTCTAGATTTATTTCCTTCCAAAAATACATGCTTGTTTTCCCCATGGGCAACTTTTTATGGGCAAATTTTCCCATGTAAAATCTATTTAATTTCAGGATTATATCTGCTTTCCTTATGATATGTCGCTACTGACCAGTGATATCTAGCACATTATTGGCACCTAGAAAGAAATACATTACATAGGTGAATGTAAAAACTATGTGTGTTCAATGGAAAAAGAAGGGGAAGAGAAGAGCTGTGGAACCGATCATCTGATTTCTAGTGAAGCAGTTTAAAGTGGTTGAGATAGCATATGGTTAATTACACTTTATCTCCATATAATAAGTCTTACAGGGCATACTATCCTGTAACCAAAGGCCAATTGTTTTTTTCCTTTGAGATCCCTTCAGGTGTAGCTCAACTGGAGGGTACCATGCTGTCTGTTCCTGGTCATAGTTTGACTGAGAAGTTAATTTTAGGCTGCAAGTTAACTAGAAAATTCCTCTCTGCTATGAATGAAGGAACCACTGAACACCACCAAAAACAGTTCTGTTTCCTTTCATGTCACACAGATTTGAAATGCTTTCTGTCATGTCATTTTCCTAAATATGTAAAATTGGTCTTCTAATTCTTGTCTCGCTTTATTTAGCTCGATGAGAAGTCTCACATCTCTTCATTTATAAGCACTTTTTTGTGTGGAATGGAAAACACACTGTTAAAATGCCAGGTTTAATCACATCCTGTGCCAGTTATGCAAATAATTATCAGTTTTGCGGTTGTTGCTCAGTTGGCTGGTGTTGGGCACACTCTCTAGCTTCCCCCTGCCCTCCATTATGCTCCTCCTGGTGATTTTCCTATTATTCTCATTACAGGTTTCCCAAGACATTATTAACAGTTTTCAGTTTTTAGTAAACTGCCTTACCTAGTTTCCAGTAAATCACCTCACCCAGTTTTTAGTGGACTGCCTATAGTATTCCCTATATCTGGCCTATACCCTACATCTGGCCTCCAGCCTGCACCTGGTCCAACAACGTTATTTTGACCTTCACTGGAGACATAAATATCTCCCTCCCCCTACTCCAGCCTGCTGGCTCTATTTTGGGGCTCAGCCTATCTGGTTTCCAGATGACCCCATATATTTGTAATTCTTTGACACTTTTGGCTCTGTGCATTTCTCCTTCAGTGACCCTGTCTCATTGCTGGACTAAAAAAGGCTTGCCCATATCTATAATACTATCAAAATAAAAAAAATTAAAATACTAGTAAATAAAACAAATAAACAAAAAAGGTTTACCCATAATTAATGAAATGGCAAATTTAATTAATGAAATCACTCAGGGCCCTGAAAAACCTTGCTCTCTTCCTCTCCTGCCTCTCGAAGGCTCGACAGAAATTTACCATCTTAGACCCCGCCTCCTCAGAGGGAACCCTTCTTTTGAACACCCATTTTATATCCCAGTCAGCCTGACATATGCCATACATTTTTAAAAATACACTGGTCCACAAACCCTTAAAGAAAACCACCCCCCCAAAAAAACCCTAATTTAACCTGACCTTTAAGATCTTTAATAATAGAGACAAGGAGACTCAAATCCAAAAACTAAAATGAGATCAGACCAAGGCTGAAGTCTAGAAAGAGGCCTTTTGGCACCACTCTCATGAACCACAAACGAAGTGCTGGTCCTCCAACTGCGGGTAAGTCAAGGTCTGAGCCTCCTCTGGGCCCATGCTTCAATGCAACAAGGAAGACACAGCCAAGTCCTGCTCTAACCTGAAACCCCGGCCGGGCCCCTGCCCAAGGTGCAGAGGGAAGGCCACTGGAAATCAGACTGCAGCCAGGCCCCCATGGGGTCAGACCTCAGCCAGTCCAGCAAGGCTGACCTCTGGATCTGCTTTAGAGCTCCCAGACCTACTGGGACTGGCCACCAAAGTCTGAAATTGCCCAGGCCCTGACAAGGCCCACAGACTTACATGGCAGGACAGAGCCTTGGGTAATGATTGAGGAGACAGCTAAGCGGATCTCCTTTTTAATTGCCAGTGGGGCCATGTATTCTGCCCTCCCTGAATTCAATGGAACCCTTGTCCCCTCCTTAGTCTCTATTGATGGGTTAGTCTCACAGCCATTGGCTACTTCCCCTCTACACTGTATCTTACTAATTACCCCTTAATTCACCTTTTCTCATTCTACTTCAGTGCCCAACAGGGGCTACCTACTGAGCTTCCCCTCATCAAGCAAGTTGTCCTGAGCCACAGTCACCTACCTCAGATTCATTCTCACCCCACTGAGTAGAACCATTACCTTAGACCAGTGTTTCCCAAACTTTTGACATATGTGTACCCCTTCTATAATTTTCATAATGTGAGTACCCCTCATCAAAAAAGGATGTATTTTAATAACAATCAAAATATATTTATTTTTTCTATTTTTGGTACATACACAAAATAATAATAAACGAAAAGTAAAAATTATTCATAATAAAATATAAATAAAAGTTATATTACAAATAACATTTATTTGGATCAGTGAGAAGGATGAAATTGACTTTACTCATGAGAATGTAGAATTAGGCGCAGCTAAGCACAGTGCAGTGCAGTATCCCCACCAAACTCCGGTGCAACGCGTACCCCCACCAAATTCTTCCCATACTCCTGGGGGTACGTCTACCACACTTTGGGAAACACTGCCTTAGACCATAACAACTTGTCTTCTCTATGACTGTCCCCTCCTCTGGACAATAAATACTCTCTCAGGCTTACTGGGTACTTTTGCCTCTGGGTTTCCAACTTTAGTCTACTTGCAAAGCCCCTCTGTGATATGGCGAAGGAACTCCTTACTGAGCCTTTAGATCCTAAGAACAGCAGTCTCACCCCCTTTTAACCCTCTAAAAACTGCTCTCACCTCAGCTCCTTCTCACACCCACCTTTCCAAAGAACAACTTTCTTTACTGCAAAATTGCAAACAAATAAAGAGAATAAACCTCATCTTGTTATATGAGACTACAATCCTCCAAACTAGTGTTTCTTTCCTTCCACCAGACCATTTGTCATAATTCTTGTTGTTCTAGCTTTCAGCCCCAAAATACTAAAATTTATAAAAGTTTTGTCTTCACCAGGTTACAAGTCCTATGTGTACTCAGGAAATATCACTACTAGATACCATTGCAACCTCCTTTTGTGCCCTGGCCTCATCATCCCTGTGATAGACAGCAAGGATTTTGGCTTTGAAGAAAAACATACCCCCTTTTAGCAGGAAGTAGCTATAGAAAAGACCCAATATTCCATTAAGCCCCTCCTGTGTCTCTTACCCTGCAGTTAGTTTTCCTATTCTCATTGCAGGTTTCCCACAACATGATTAACGGCTTTTACTTTCCAGTAAACTACCTTACCCAATTTCCAGTAAACCACCTCACTCAGTTTTTTTCTCTTTTTATATTTATTTATTTATTTATTTATTTATTTATTTATTTTTATTTTATTAAGGTATTATATGTATACATAGCTTAACATTGCCCCCCACCCCCATTCATGTCCTCCCTCCCCAGAATTCTGTGTTCGTTGGTTGTACTTATATTCATGCATACCAGTCCTTCGGTTGTTCTCTTATCTTCCCCCAGGTCTCCTTCCCCTCCCCACTGTCATTTGACAATCTGCTTGTTTTATGATGACTATCTCAGGATCACATGAATAGAATCCGCTCCTCACTCAGTTTTTAGTGGACTGCCTACCCCTAGCCTCCAGCCTGCACCTGGTCTAACCTCTTACTTTGACCTTAAATGGCCCACTGGTGCCTCTTTTGGGGCTCAGCTCATCTGGTTTCCAGATGACTTAGTACATTTATAGTTCTTTACTGCTTTCAGCCTTGTGTGTTCCTCCTTTGGTGACCCTAACAGTGGGGACTGAGTGGTTAAAGTGCTCAGACTAATACCTTATTACACTATCATTACCAAGTTATTTTCTTCCACCTCTGAGAGATCATAAACATATCAATTTTCCTTCCTCCTTTGATGTACTTTGTCTGTTAATGGTAGCATGTCTTGATAACTGCTATCCCAAAAGAGCCATTTGTCTCCTGAGACTCTTGTATCTATTATCCATAAAGGCACTGCTGAGTGATGAATACACTCATGACATTCAAGGATAAGGCATATATTTAGGTCATACATTTTCACAGAAGATGAACTCAAATACAATCTTGACTTAAATGCCTTTTCCCTTTAATTTTTGGAATAATCAAATAAAATTAAGATGCCTTGCCAGCTATAAAATGAGTCAGGCTTAAATTAAACATAACTCCAAATATATTGAAATATTAAAGTTTTACTCTGCTTGGTGTATAGCATGATCCTGTGGTCTGGGTCAAAGAGATGGAGAGGAAAAGATGGAGAAGATAGTTTTTACCCTGAGGTGATTATAGAGGAGGCAACTTGATAATTGGAAAGAATCACAATTAAGAACTGGAAAATTTCAGTCTTGGATTTTGAAATTAAATTGGTATGGTTTAGAAACTACATTGGTCATTCAATTGCTTTTGTTTTTAACAACTTACTTGTAATATCCCTGTATTTAACTGAGGGATCACTGAAGACCTATTTTACTCTATTATCAGCATTTCTGTTTTATTTTTATTTGGAGTCATGCTTTACAGATTTTAGATTTGTATATAGATGAGGTAATAAATATAGTCGAATTTATGTTTTATTAGTATTGTGGAGACCATAATACAAAGGGTTTGCAATTATTCGTGAATGACAGTTGTCTGCATGAGTAGTAATAAAATTCAAAATAATGAGTAAAAATCATGAGGCTGAACAAAAACAAAACATCCAAGGTATAGAATTATGATTCCATGTGTGTAAACTTTAAAAATGTATGAAAACATAAGAAGCAACCTATATTTAGATATGTGCTTATTTGTGGCTTGAAAAGAGAAGGAATGGTGAATAAAAATATCAAAATTGTGATTACCTCTGTGAAAAGAATAGTGAGGAAGAAGGGTAGCTTTAGAAGGAACACCTAGGCTTCCAAGGTATTCTGATGCTCTCATCTTAAACCAGGTTGAGAATATATGCTGTTAATTTATTATTGTTATTGACATCTTATATCTTTCTCATAGCTATTATTTTGTATTTTAGAAATGCTTCAGAGGAAAATGTGTTTCCAAAAATGCTTCATAGCATCTCGTTGCAGAAGAAATTGGTACAAGTATTTTGTAAAACAATTTGGCAATATTCAGTAAAGTAGAAGATATTCATTGTCTGTGAAATAGTAATTAGAATTAAAAGAGGATTCTCTATTTTTTAAAAAATATCTTGATGAGAGTATTACAGATGTTATTACCTTTCCCCTTCCCTCCCCATTGACCTTCTTCACCCAGTTCTTATTCTATCCTAGGTCTTTACCACCCTATTGTCTGTGCTCATGGGTAATGATATATATATATATATAATAGCCTAAGCAACCATTACAACTGGTCTACTGAACAACCAGTCGGCTGGTCACTATGATGCACACTGACCACCAGGGGGCAGATGCTCAACCAACCTCTCATGGTTGTCCAAGTTCCCATGGTCTCTTCCCCATCCCACTCTTCCCCACCCCCCTGACCAGCTGGCCCCAATTGGCCTTAATCAGGACTGGGTGAGACAGCCCTCATTGCCAGCCATGTTGATGGACCCCACCTGTGCATGAATTCATGCACTGAGCCTCTAGTATGCATATAAATTCTGTGGTTAATCTCTTCCTGTCCCCCTCTTTCATTTCCTCTGACATTTGTCAACTTGTTCCATGTTTCCATACCTCTGGTTCTGTCTTATTCATAGTTTATTTTGCTCATTATATTTCTTACTTATTTTGAATTTTCAATTCAATTGTTGATAGATATATATTAATGTAATTTCGTTGTTCATTTTGTTCATATTATTTTTTCCTCTTCTTAAAGAAGACCTTTCAAAATTTATTTTTTAATAATATGTCTTTATTGACTTCAGAGAGGAAGGGAGATGGATAGAGAGATAGAAACATCAATGATGAGAGACAATCATTGATTGGCTGCCTCCTGCATGCCCCTTACTGGGGATAGAGCCCACAACCCAGGCATATGCCCTTGGCCAGAATTTAACCTGGGATGTAGGCCGGTGCTCTATCCACTGAGCCAAACCATCTAGGGCAACCCTTTAATATTTAAAGTAATACTGGTTTGGTGGTGATGAACTAATTTCACTTTTTATTTTTATTTTTGTCTGTGAAGCTCTTTATCTGACTTTTAATTCTGAATGATAGCTTTGCTGGGTAAAGTAATCTTGGTTGTAGGTCCTTGCTATTCATCACTTTAAATATTTCTTTCCAGTCTCTCTGGCCTGCAAAGTCTTTGTTGAGAAATTAGCTGACAGTCATATGGAAGCTCCCTTGTAGGTAACTAACTGCTTTTCTCTTGCTGCTTTTAAGATTCTCACTTTGTCTTTAACCGTTGGCATTTTAATTATGATGTGTTTTGGTGTGGGCCTCTTTGGATTTTTCTTGTTTGGGACTCTCTGTGCTTCCTAGACTTGTAAGTCTATTTCTTTACCAAGTAGGGGAAGTTTTCTGTCATTATTTCTTCAAATAGGTTTTTAATTTTTTGTTCCCTCTCTTCTCCTTTTGGCACACCCTTGATGAAAATGTTGTCCCAGAGGCTCCTTACACTATCTTCATATTTTTGGATTCTTTTTTTCTTTTTATGCTTTTGATTGGGTGTTTATTGATTCCACATATTTCAAATCACTGATTTGATTCTCAGTGTTCTCCATTCTACTGTTGATTCTCTATAAATTATTCTTTATTTCAGCTAGTGTATCCTTCATTTCTGAATGGTCTTTTTTTCATGTCTTTGATGTTCTAATATCCTTGAAATTTTAATTAAGTTCCTTGAGATTCTCTCTAAGATCCTTGAATCTCACATTAAGTTCCTTGAGCATCCTTATAACCATTGTTTTTAACTTTATATTCAGTAGTTTGCTTGCTTCCATCTCATTTTATTCTTTTATTGGAGATTTCTTCTTTATTAGTGGCATATTACTTTGGATCTGCATTCTGGCTGCTTCTCTGTTTGTTTCTATGTGCTAGAACTAATTCTTAGGGTCAGAAACATATTCAAGTATTTCTCATTTTTTAATGCAATTTGACATGTTGACTAATAGCTGTACGCAGCACCATAAGACTTTAAATATGAATGTAACCTATATTTAAAGAACTCTCAAGATTTCTGATTAATCAGGATGGAATAAACAATAAAGGGTTAAGTAAGGAAAAACTCAATAAGGTTATGAGTGACTTACAGAGTTTGACATTTCTGTTGGTGTCTATACATGTGAAAAGAAAGTGCCCATTAGCAATTCTAGAGTAGCTACATCATATCCATTAAGAGTCTAGTAGAGTGATAGTTAAGAACATGGGTTTTGGAACTCACTTATTTGGTTTTTAGTCCTGGATTCTCATTTACAAGCTTTATGACCTTGGGCAATGTATTTAACCATTTCTCAGCATCAGTTTTCTCATCTGTGTAATGGAGATAGTAATGGTACCTATTTCAAAGGATTGTTTGAGGTACAATATATTTTAGTATTTCTAAAGTACTTAAAGCAATTCCTGGCTCAAAATAAGTGCTGTTCATTTTTTAAAACATTAGAGAAGATTAATTTAGTGGAGTGATGTCAAAAACGCTTCAGACACTTGAAAGAAGATTAAAAATTGCAGCATTATTCATGGTGGCCAAGACATAGAAATAACCTAAGTGGCCTTTGACAGATGATTGGATGGAGAAGATGTGATACATATATACAATAACAAACTACTTAGCCATAGGAAAAGATAAAATATTGCCTTTTGAGATAACATGGATGGATCTTGAGAGGATTATGCTAAGATAAATAAGTCAGGTGAAAAAGTAAAGAACCATATGATTTTACTCATATGTGGGATGTACAACTGAAAGCAATAAATGAAAAACAAGTCAAACAATTGAACAAAAATTCATAGACAATATGGTGGTAACTAAAGGGAAGAGGGGGCAGTAAGTAAAGGGGGCCAAATACATGGTATCAGAAGAAGATTTGACTTTGGGTGGTGGACACACAGTGCAAATTATGGGTGATGTATCATAGAATACACTTGAAACCTATATATTTTATTAACCAATACATTTGATTTTAAAAGGCAACCAAATTAACAAAGGAAGAGAGCTGAAGATAGTTTATATTTCCAAATGCACAATAGGCTTGAAATTGAAGTCACCAAATACCAATGAAAGCAAGAGTGTAGGGTGTTTTGAAGACAGAAGAACTGGCAGAATATCTATGTATGCAGATGCACTAATTTTCTCCACAACCATCTGTAGCCAGGTAATTTCTTCCCATCCCCCCCTCAAAAAAAAAAAAAAAGGAAGGAAGGAAGATTACTGTCTGGAGAGACTGAACCAGAGGGACTCTGCCATCTAGAAGGTTAGGAATTAATTCCACCTACAAAACAGAGAGAAGCCCAATTGCTCTCTTCCACTCTGTTCCCAATCCTATATAGTAAATTATTTTTATTTTATTTCAGCAAGTGATACCACATCCACTCAAATGTATAAGACAAAAGCATTCACATTTTCTCAAAAATGTACATCTTTTTCATTCATCCTTCACTAAATTCCGTACACATTATCTCTTGAATATTTTTAAAGTCTGTCTACATCTTCCCAAGTTTATCTTTGCTATTCAAGTTGAAGCTACAATCTCCTTTTCTGAATTAATACAATAGCTTTTAAATTAATATTGTCACTTGACTCTAGTTCAGTGTCCATCCATTCTCCATATTGGAGCCAGGATGGTGTCAATGTGAATAGATGCTCTCGCCCTGTCCTGATGAAAGCATTTTAATCACTTTTCAGTGCCTTTAAAATAAAGAACAAAACCCTAAAGGAGGCCCTCCACGATTTGCTTTCTGCCTGTACTTTTATCCTTATCTTTCACAATTCTCCTAGTCCAGCACTCTCTAGTCGTCATCATTTTCTTTCACTGTCTCAGATACACTACCTATACTTTTCCTATTTGGGTCCATTTTCCATAGTGCTCTCTTAAGTTTTAACTCTCTGGGTAGCTGCCAAGCATCTTTCAGAACTTGCTCAGATAACACTTCCTTGAAGAGACCTTTCCTGATCTCCCAGCCTGCATTAATATCTTTCATGATATGCTCTAGAAGCACTTTATAATTTTCCTTCATAGTATTGAATATACACTAGGATTATATTTTTAGCCATTAGACTTTTGTTATTAATACTTATTTATCTTACTGGTAAAGTCTAGGGAGCTCACTTTCTTATCCACAAAACGGCATAGTGTTTCACCCACAGAAGGGTAGATGCTTAATGTGTAAAAATAATCAGTCAGCCGAAACTGGTTTGGCTCAGTGGATAGAGTGTCAGCCTGTGGACCGAAAGGTCCCAGGTTTGATTCCGGTTGTGGGCACATCCCCGGTAGGGGGTGTGCAAGAGGCAGCTGATAGATGATTCTCTCTCATCGATGTTTCTAACTCTCTATCCCTTTCTCCTTCCTCTCTGTAAAAAATCAATGAAATATATATTTTTTAAAATCAGTCAACCAGTCCATTCCAAGGCATTTCATTTACCAAAATTATTTACATTTCATACATGCACCAAATTTAAATGCTTTAGAGTTTAACAACTCTGGAACAGCATATTCTATTGCCCAATATAGGGAATACAAAATTACAAATTTGTATTTGTAACATGTATCTACAATTCAGTAATTGCTCTGTGTTTTTCCTTAAACAGAATGACTAAAACTGAGCTCACCAATATGAACACCATTACCCCAATTGACATCGTTTAACAGACCATGGGATTTTAATTTATCCATGTGTCTCTGGGTTCCACTGTTATAACAAACTGAAATGAATTTTCTGTAAAAGGCTTTATTCCTTATGAAACTAATGTCTTATGCAATGAGACTCACAACAGCTTTTTACCTCACTGGTATTTTAGAGGAAACTCAGAGAACAGGATAACATTATATAATATGGCAGCAATTAAAACACCTTTTTGTTATTGTTGTTAGTTAGACATCTGCATAAGAAAGTTTGAAAGAGAAAACTGCTTTCCACTAAAATCTCCTCCTTCATCTCACCACCTCACCCTGTTGCCCTTTCAGGGACATGTCCTGTAAATCCAGGCATGTTTAAATTAAACACACCAATCATCCCGAGGCTCAAGAATGACCTAATGCTGTTGATGAAAGGCTCTGTGACTTGGCGTCTGAGGGTTTGCTCTTCTAAGATTTGCTACCCATGTGTATTTGTTTTCTAGACTAAGGCAGGCTGATGCAAAATTGGAATGGGAAGTGCCCATGTCTTGCTCAGAATATCTCCAGAGTGGCCTGCTATAGTGCGTGGCATTCTATACTCAGGGTTATTTCTTAGAACTAAGGCACTATCAACAAAAGGTCCTTGCCCTGATATAAATACATTTTCCCGAGGGGTGGTAAGATAAACAGCCAAGCTTAACAAGTAAGTACCTCAGAATACTAAGGTGCTTTTCCAAGAGCAAAGTCCTCACGAATTAAAGCCAAAGGCAGGTGGTTGGCTTTTGATGTTGAGGTGGATAGAACCACCTGAATTGTAAGGTCCTGGACCCTGATTTGTTAACATTTTAAAAGAGGAAATTTAGGCCACTAAGAACCCAAGGGTGGGTGTATTCAGAAAACAGAAGGTTGGTTTTAAGTGGGAGCTCCGGGGACCCCGAGTAAAACATTCTTCTTAAGGCTGGGCTTGTTTTAAATGTGCTTAATTGCTGCAAAGATATTAAGCAACCATATATATTTTTTCCAATTAAATGCAAGTAATTTTGTTTTGTAAAGTGAGATGACCTGAGGCTAAATAAAAACAATGCTGCTTTTAAAAATAATTTACTTGCCAAAAGGACTTAAGTGATTTTTAGAATTAGATTAGATGTGGTAATTATAAAACTTCTGCAGTCTGACTGGTTCAGCTTGCATACATAGCTAAAGGAAGGATGAAGCGAACACATTTAGATGAATGGGTTAGAATCATTTCCTAATCTCAATCAAAACATGGGGCATCTGAACATGTCTTTTTAAAAATCTATTTGTTTTTGGTGGGAGGGGGGCGGAGAAATGGATATATAATTTTCTTTATCACTGTCAGCCATGCTTTGTCTGGAATAAAAACAAAAGTGTGCTAAAATGATACCTAGGACAATGGTGGGCTGCTTTAATACAGCAAAAGGGAGAGAAAAAGCCCATGAAC
This sequence comes from Vespertilio murinus, assembly GCA_963924515.1. NCBI lineage: Eukaryota > Metazoa > Chordata > Mammalia > Chiroptera > Vespertilionidae > Vespertilio > Vespertilio murinus. The sequence goes on from OZ004705.1 coordinate 53,362,568, forward strand.
GAAGTTTGGGATGTGCCTGTAGATGTTGAATACAGTTATTTTGTAAACATTTGGACTCTTTCCCAGTCTGGTTAATGAGGTAGCCATTTGCTTGACTGAATGGTCTTTGAAAAACCTTCTGTTTAGTCAAAGACATTTTCTGCTGCTGCCAGGTAATTCCTATCACCACGTGTGTTTGGAGACAACAGATCCAGTCTGGATGGTTGAAAGGAGAGAGTTCCTTTAATCATCTAAATTGACTTTCTTTTCTTTTCTCATCAATCTATATAAAAGATAGACACAAAAGAGAACCAAAGACCAGTCTTCACAAATAATCCATTTTTTTATTCTACTGTAAACATTTTACAAGCAGCTTTTTAGCAACGTATAGAGTTTTATCAATCATTCTCTTAACCAAGCATGTCAACTGCCAAGCCTCTGCGCCAGCCTCTTCCACCTGGCCTGGTTTTATATCTTTTCGCTTGCAGACTTCAGTCCCGCCTGACTGCAGTAATTCCTCAAAACTGCTATTAAATCAATCTGACCTCTGCTTTCACCTTGCTACCTGCCTTCTTTAGCTATATAGTAACTTTCTAAATGTCCTACAAATTGGAATCAAGATTCTACTTTAACTCCATTTACCCAAGTGTCCGTGGTTTTTCCAATCTCCTTGTTGTTTGCTTCCCATGATCTCAGATTTCTAGCTTTCCTCCTGCACCAGTTTCTCAAGCTCTCCAAACTCTCTGCCTTCTGTCACTCAATTATCAGCTAATCTCCCAGCCTCAAGAATGATTTTACCTAATTAAAAGTGTAATAGTCATTTTCTAGGACAACTTTCAAGATTTTCAAATTATCGATTGTTGCGATTGTGTGCATACAATAAACATTATTCGAATTCAGATTTCTATGTTTATGAATCACTTTCAGAAGTATTGCAACTTTATTTTGCTATAATATTTATTTTGCCTTTTCATGTGATCACTTCCCACTAATTCAGAAACCTAGGTGGCATCCCAAAAAAGAAAGGTAGAGAAAAATCTTCTGCTGATTGATTTTAAATGCAGAAGTTAGAGTGAAGGTGAATTATATTAAACTGAGAAATGTAAAATGGAATAGCTATTTTTGTAGAAAACAGTTCCGCAGTTCCTCAAAATCTTAAATATATAGTTACCTTATGATTTAGCAATTGCACTTCTAGGTATATCCTCAAGAAAAAATAAAAACATATAACCACACAAAAATTTGTACAAAAATGTTCATTCCACCAGTACCCAAGGTAAACCAAAAAGTGGAAACAACTGAAATGTCCATCAACAGATAAATAAACAAAATGTGGCATTCATACAAAGAAATATTGTTCAGCTATACAAGAAATGAAATAACTGGTACATACAAAGTGTGGATGAACCTTGAAAGCATTATGCAGAGGGAAGGAAGCCAGACACAAATATTAATTCTTTGAATGCTTAGTAGCATTTACCTGTGAGGCCATCTGGTCCTGGACTTTTATTTTATGAGAGTGTTCTATTTCTATTTTTTTTAATTACTGCTACCATTCCATTGCTAGTAATTGGTTTGTTTATATTTTGTATTTTGCCATGGTTCATTCAGTTTTGGAAAGTTATATACTTCTAGAAATTTATCTATTTATTTGGATTGTGGAATTTGTTGGCATGATATTATTCTTAAAGATTTATATTTCTGTTGTGTTGGTTGTAACATTTTCTCTTTCATTTATGATTTTATTTAGGCTTTCTATTTTTTCTTGATGATTTTTTCGTAAAGGTTTATCTATTTTTATCTTTCCAAAAGACAAGTTTTTAATTTTATTGATTATTTCCATTGTGTATTTTTAAAAATTTCTTTTATTGTTTACTTCCACTCTGATCTTAACTATTTCCTTCCATCTGTTTACTTGGGTTTTTGTTCATTCTTTTTCTAGATTCTAGATGGAGGGCTAGATTATTTGGACTTTTTTTGTATGTCTTGAAGTAGGCCTATAGTGCTATGAACTTCCTTCTTAAAAATATACAGCATATTCTATATTTTAGAATTTTGAAGAACAGCCAAACTTTTCTCACAGTGGCTGAACCATTTTACTTTCCCAGCAACAATGTTTGAGAGTTAAATTTCTTCAGACCTTCTTCAATAAGTGTTATATTTTAGTCTTTCAGTTACATCTATCCAAGTGAGGGCAAGGTAGTATTGTCATTTTTATATTTTTCTAATTACTAATGATATTAAGATTCCTTTCATGTTTTATTGGCCATTTGTATATCTTCTTTGGAGAAATGTTTATTCAAGTCTTTTGCTATCTTGAATTGGTTTTTTTTCTGTTGAGTTTAAAGAGTTCTTTATATATTCTGGATACTAGATTCTCATCTGATGTATGATTTGCAAGTATTTTCACTGGTTTTTGCATTTTTTTTTATGGAGAAGGCATTCATAACCTAGTTTAGTGAGAACAAATATAAAGGATAGGTTAGAAAATATTTAGGACAAAAATTAATTGAAAACCACATTATTCTTTAAATTGTTTTCCAGATATAAACATAGATTGAATAGGTATGACTACACACACTTGTTCAGAGCCTCATGTGTCCTGTGACCTTAGGGATTTGTTCCATAAACATCTAGACACTAAGTGCCCTGTCTTAAGATGGAAATTGTAGTTCATTGGGGCGTGGTTCAAACCAATGGGATTATTTATAAAACTGTTTTCTAATTCAGTAGGCTGTTTTCATTATAGGTAATTAAAAAATTCCGTATCACTTTATACTTAACAATTGTCATTAGACTATAGCTTTGACATACACTAAAAATGTTAATCGTTTCCCAAGGCAAGTGAGCTCTTTCCCACAGCCTTGAATCTCCATTAGTTTTCTAAATACGAATTCCTAATCTCATTGTACCACAATGATTCTGAGGTATTGTATAGAGAAAAAAAAAACCCAGGTTGCAGACATTGTACAAAGTGCCACTTTTTCTATTTTTTAAAAGGCAGAGAGTCAATAATTTATGACTGCATGTCTCTCTTTCTCCTTGAGGAATTTATGAGAGAAAGGCAACTTTTTGTTTTAGAACAAGAACTTCAGATCAATGAAGGTTAAAAGTTTAACAGGATAAGGAGTTCAGTGAATCCCTAAAGCATCACACTGACATTCCAAGACAGAACTGGTAAAGGTCTCCCTTTCTTGATGTCATTTTCAAAAGAATGTATTATCAAAATGTCACTTATTTGGAATATGCATGCTTACTCTACCCATCTGTAAGTCTCACAGGGCTCAGTGAAGATTATAACTGCATTTCCAGTGGCTGTTTGTCTCAGAAGAGGTCATCTAGATGCATTATAAACTGTCAGTGACTGACTTTAATAACAGGCACATGCTGTTCAAATTCCTTTCAGTGGTATTTGCCACAACACATATACATAATAAACACATACACACATGCACACACAACTAATGTAAGTTTATTTTCCAACTAACACTGATCTTGATCAAGTAGGTGATGTAGAATTTACTTAGTTTTATTTATTTACTTAGTTTTTGCCTTGGGTCAAATAAATATTGCTGCATTTTTCTCTATTTTTAACATTAAGGTTATAAAAATTGCAAAATGCTAGAGTTTCAATGAATACTAGCAAATATCCAGTTTGATAATTTTGGCACCTACCTGATTCTTATATACTGAGTGAAGAAACTCATTGTCTTGAGAAAAATAAACTTTATAGCCACTCCAAATGGATCTATACACACACATGTACACATTTTAAAGAAATCCTCTTCACTACTATAATAAGCTACTTCTCAATGATATTAGTCAGCCATTTGCCTAATTGTTTTTGAGAACCATGTAATTGCTAAGTTTCTTAAAAAGAAAAAAAGGCCTCACCCTTAGAGAATAATGAGATGGAAACATTTTCCCACCAAACTATTTTATTTTTTGTGTGCGTGTGTGTGAGAGATGTAGGTAGAGTTTTCTCTTTACAAATAAAATGACCTTCCATAACATTTTACTGATAATGGTATTGTGGGGGACTGTCTTACATATTAATTCTTAAAATAGATCACTATTCAAACAGTGTCCGAGAGTAATAATTTTTCCCACATGAAACGTTGCCTTAGATACTGAAAGCTATTCTTTAAATTGTGCAAGAGGCCTGCAGTTATTATACAACTTATTGAAATAAAAGTATACTCATAATCTCTCACTAACCTTTGTGAACCACAAGGAGAAATGTCTGCAAGATGAACTTCATTGTGGCAAAGGCATCTTTTATTAAGTCAATGAGGTGACTTTAGGAAAGCACCAAAGGATGGGGGCTGGTTGCCAATGGAACCAACCATACTATCTAATAAAAGGATAATATGCAAATTAGTTGTCACTCCATCACAAAGATGGCACACCCATAGCCACAAGATGGCAGCGCCCAGTCCTCTCAGCCCTGCCAGAGTGGCCGCTGAGAGTGGGCAGCATGAGTGGCCTGGCAGAATGCTTGCTTTGTTGCTGTGGCGACAAGACAATCATTCCACGTCCAGCTGCAGATGGGACTCTGGCCAGGCTAAGGCACAGAATACTTACTTCTTTGTCACCCTGGGGATGAGGTGTGTGTTCTGCTCCTGGCCACAATGGGCCTCTGGGTCACAGAGAGCCTCTAGGCAGCAGGCGCAGATTGGCCAGGCCCCGCAGAGAGCTACTAGTGTGATTAGAAGATTGGAACTTTTAAGTCCCATTCCCCAAATCTCAGGTTTAATCAACTGCCAAGGGCCAATGATTTAAGCAACCAAACCTACATAACAAAGTCTCCATTAAAAATCCAAGAGGACTGGGTCCAGAGATCTTCCAGTTTAGTCAACAGCTGGAAATGCTAGGAGAGTGGCTTGCCTAGAGAGGGCCTGGAAACTCCATGTCCTTCCCCCACAATTTGACCTATTCATTCCTTCCATTTGGCTTTTCCTGAGTTACATCCTCTTGTAAGAAATCCGTGAGGCTAAAAGTGAATGCAACTAGTAAATAACATGCTTCTCTGAGTTCTGTGAGTCATTCCAGCAATTTAATTGACCCTAAAAAGGGGGTTGTGGGAACCTCTGATATAAAGCCATTCAGTTAGAAGTACAGGTAACAAACTGGACTTGAGACTGGCATTGAGTTGAAGGGGGTTGTTAATCTTCAATATGCAGCCAGTCCATCATAAACATAGGCTCAAGCCTGGGCTGTGGTTGGCATCTGAAGTGTTTGTGTGTGTGTGTGTGTGTGTGTGTGTGTGTGTGTGTGTGTGTGTCTATCTAGGAATGGGGGGTGGGGAGGACAGTCTTGAAGGACTGAACCCTTAAGCTGTGGAATTGAATGCTATCTCAGGGTAGATAGTATCAGAATTGGGTTGAATTCTTGGATACCCTGCTGATGTTCTGAGAATTGCTTGTTGGTATAGAGCAGTGGTCGGCAAACTGCGGTTCGTGAGTTGTGGTTTGCTACTCTGTTGACTAATGAGTTTGCCAACCACTGACCTAGACTCTCTCTATTCCAATAATTACAGGCTGTTGTTGTTTCTTGTGATTAAGCCCATAGAGGAAACCCTCTCCCCGTGTGGGAAATTTCGTTGAGAACACCAATTTACTGACTGACCACCAGGCATCATTTAACCCAACATTTCCTCTTTTCTAACTCCCAGAACACACAAAATAACAAACAAAAGTGAGAACAGCAATAAAATAATACTCCTTGGTCATCCTTTCATAATTCTTTTATAAATTGAAATCAACCACCAAAACCAAAAACTTCGCCTATCTCACCTTGAGGGTTCAAATCAAAACTGTCTCTAAGTTTTGCTTATTATATACCCTCTGGCTTCTTCAGATATACACCATTCTCTGTGTTCTGTCAATCTTCTTTATATTAGACACTGATTGATCCATGTACTGTTGTAATAAATTATAACTCATATCTCTGTCTTCAATCTTATCCCTTTAAAATTTATCTTCCATAAAGCTACCAAAGGATTCTATCAAAAACCCAAATATGTCAATTATTTAACACCTACAATAATGTCTATCTCCTACAAATGTGTTTCACTCAATATTCAAAGCCCTGCATAATATGGCCAACCCTACCAGACTCCTCTTTTGCCATTCCTTCTTACTTATACTTGTGATCTAGCTTTGATAAGTTACTTGTGATCAAAAGTCTTTTTGGCCTGCAAATCTTCTTTTTTTAAAATATTTTCTATTGATTTCAGAGAGGAAGGGAGAGGTAGAGAGAGAAACATTAAAGTTGAGAGAGAATCATTGATTGGCTACCTCCTGCATGCCTTCTGGTGGGGATTGAGCCCACAACCTGGGCATGTGCCCTTTACTGGAATCGAATCTGGGACCCCTCAGTCCATAGGCTGACACTCTCTGTCCATTGAGCCAACCCCCCTAGGGCTGGAATTCTTCTTGTATGTCCTCTCTGATCTCTGCTATTCATCCTTCAAGGATCAGTTTAAACATCACCTCTTCTATGAAGCTTTCCCCTGTTTTTTTTTTCCTCCATTACTTCTTTGGCCTTTTATAGGAATGTTTTTACACCACATTTATCAAATGTAACAAGCAATCTGTAACTTGTCAATCACTTGTCTTAGAGTTTTTTGAGGGGATTGATTTTGTCTTAGTCTTTATTTCAGTAGTACCTAGCATATTGCTGGGCACTCAGTAAATTACAGACCAAATAAGTAAAAATAAATAGTTTCTTTTATCTTGGAATTTTTACATGGAGGATACTATTTTTGAATTAGGTTTCTAGAGACTGAAAATAAATTTATTTTATTCCCTAAGTATTCTGAATAATTACTTCAATCCTGTTTTCTATGTATAGATTAAAATAAAGAAAATAGTATTGGGAAGGTGAAGTAGCAAAATGGCAAAATGGTGGGTGAGTATAAATAGCACATAAATAATTGTCTTTTGTATTCTGAATTATATAACGTAATTTTCTTTTAAAAATATATTTTATTGGTTTTTTACAGAGAGGAATGGAGAGGGATAGAGAGCTACAAACATTGATGAAAGAGAAACATCGACCAGCTGCCTCCTGCACACCTGCTACCCGGGATGTGCCCGCAACCAAGGTGATGAATAGCTTTAATAGGGTAGATAATTATTTTTCAGTATTAAAGGAAAGAAGGTACAAATATAATACAGAATTAAACATTTAAAAGGGAGCTATTTACTGTAGAATTTAATTGGAAGTATCAATATGGATGTACTAGATGCCCGATGAACAAAATTCATGCAAGAGTAGGCCTTCCTTCCCCCGGCTGCCTGCACCGGCTTCCCTCTGGCACCCTGGACCCAGGCTTCCCTCGTAGCCCCAGCTTCATTGGGAAGGTCGTCCAGAAGGATGTCTGGTGTAATTAGCATATTACACTTTTATTATTATAGCTGCCTTTGTAAGAAAAAAGACATGTTTTCTGTAGCTTCATCCACTGAAAGGGTTTCCCTTGGTGTCCAGATTCTCACTGTTAATTGTGTTTTTCCACTCAAATGAACCGGACTTCCTTAGAGATAATAATGTTAGGGGCAGGAATATATAAATGAGACTGAAAAATCATGTTGTGTCTGAAAGTAAAAAGGCTTTTAAATATTAATAGCATCATGTTTAAGGGTCACAGAAGTCAACATGAATGGGACTCTCTCAGGCCAAAATTGTGAAAATTGGAGCATCAAAAGGAGAAAATGGCTGTGATCTATTGAATCACATTAAGCCTAAAAAAACCATGAATCATAAAATATTCCAAAGCAAAGTCATTTATTCATTAATTGCATCACTAAAGAAACTAGAAACAATTAACTCAGTTAAGTGGCATTTTTCTGAATCATGGGAAATATCTGTTAAAACACATACAGAGATACATACGACCTGTGGGCAGACAATACCAAGAGAAATGTAGAAATGTAAAAAAAAAAATGTAAAAATTGGATAAAAGTAAGTCTCACACTTACCTGGCAGGGAAGATTCGATGATTAAGAAAGTGGTTTTCCCGGGGCAAGGCTTATGCACACCCCTGTGCCTTCAAATGTGGAAAACTCAGCTTCATAATTTGTGGTTGTAGGGGACTGCATTTGCACACTCTACTGGGAAGGAAAGACTACGTTTCCTTAAGAATTATATAGTCCCAAGTATTTAAGAATAAGAGTACATATGTTAAAACAAATCTTTGTAGTTACAGTTCTGAAGATCCCAGCAATGATATAAATAATTGATTTAGGTTTTGATTTTTGAGGTAAAATCATACTAAATTGTTCTCAGTACTAAAACTTCTAATGCATTTATACGAGTACGTTCAATGTATTGGATTTATAAGACTTTATTTCTGTTCAGAACGTTGTATGTGTTAAATCATGTAATATAAATACTTAAGGCAATACTTGATGTCCAAATAAGTTCACTATAGACAAAGACCATTAACCACTAACAAAGGGAAGTGCATATAAAATATTTTTAATTTTATTCAATTATATTATTGCTTGCTTCAGTGTCACATAATTTTGGTTCCATTTTCTTGAATTTTCAGATAAATCAAATAAGTGATGATGAGCTTCAATAGGGTAGATAATTATTTTTCAATATTAAAGGAAAGAAGGTGCAAATACAATACAGAATTAAAATTTAAAAGGGAACTATTTACTGTAGAACTTAATTGGAAGTATCTGAAAAACTAACCTGGAAAACAGTAATCTAGAAATGTAAAGATGTGCATTTCTCATAATCCTGCAACTCCACCTTTAGGCACATATTCCAGAGGAAGTATTACATGTGTACCAGGCAACGCATATGGGATGCTCGTGATAATGCTATTAATATGAACTAAAGAGTACAAATAATCCAGAGCCCATTGAAAGGAGATTGAAATATTATATTACATGGCAATGAAAATCAATCTATGTAAGAACAGAAATGACTTTAAGGAACATAATGTTGAATCAAAAATGTGATCACAATTACATATCACATCATGCAAGACTAAATTACATGTCATTTAGCAACATAATTATCTTGGTACGATTACAAGGAAAAGCAATGAAATAACCAAATTTTAAAATGTGGTTTTCTCTGGAGGAGCACACTGGGACTTCTTTTAAAACAGATGATAAGTGTGCTTAGGTTTCTTTTTACCTTTTTCTTTTTCTGGAAGTTTGTACCTTTACCCCACCTTCATCCAGTTCCTACCCTCAACCATTGCTTCTGGTAACTACAAATCTGATTTCTTTTTTCTATGAGTTTTGTTTGTTTGTTTGTTTTTAGATTCAACATATAAGTGAGATCAAACAGTATATGTCTTTGTCTTTCTGAATTTTCACTTAGCATAATGCCCTCAAGGTCCATCCGTGTAGTCTCAAATGGCAGTATTTCCTTTTTTTATGGCTGAAAATATTCCATTGCATATGTATTACCACAACTTATTTATCTGTTTGTCCATTGTTGGACACTTAGGTTGTTTCCATGTTTTGTAGATAATGGGTGCAGATATCTTAGTGACATAGGTATATTCTCTGAAGTGGAATTGCTGTAACATATGGTAGTTCCATTTTTAATTCTTGAGGAACCTCCATACTATTCCCACAGTGTCTGTATCAATTTGCAACCCCACCAAAAGTACTAGTACATAGGGTTTTCTTTCTCTACATTCTCACCATTTATTATCTCTTGTCTTCTTGATGATAGACATTCCAATATGTATGAGGTGATATATCATTGTGGTTTTGATTTGTATTTCCCTCATTAATGATGTTGGATTGCATTAAATTTGCAAATAATTAAAAGGAATCACTAGACGTTTATGAATACAGATAGAAAGCTAATTATGTGCCAGGAAACAACCAGATCAGTGCATCTCAAACTATAATGTGCATACAAACCACTTGGAGATTTTTGTCAAAATTCAGATGCTGATTCAGTATATCTGCGATACGACCCTCAATTCTGTACCTCTAGCAGGTTGTAATGCAGTGCTTATGTGGTGCAATGATGCTGCATGTCTATGCATCATACTTTTGAGTAGGAGGGGTTTAAAGTTCTTCTCATTTTTGATATTTAAAATTTATAATAATCTAAATTGTTGAATTTTCAGGGACAGATAAGCTTAAATAAAAAGTACTTGCATATTAATGCCAAAAGTTGAAATATAGGAATAGAAATGCAGGCAATGGAGCCCTAGCCAGTTTGGCTCAGTGGATAGAATGATGGACTGCGGACCAAAGGATCTGGGTTCAATTTCAGTCAAAGACATGTACCAGGGTTGCAGACTCCTTCCTGGCCTGGGCCCTGTTTGGGGCATGTGCAGGAGGCATCCAATCCATGTGTTTCTCTCACATTGGTATTTCTCTCTCTCTCCCTCTCTCTTCCACTCTCTCTCTAAAAAAAAATCAATGGAATAAAACAAAAAAGAAATACAGGCAATGGGGATAAAATTTCAACAACTTTAGATATTGAACTTAAAATTCCAGAGAGGTATATTCCATTTCTTTAAATATATATATTTTATTGATTTTTTTTTAACAGAGAGGAAGGGAGAGAGATAGAGAGTTAGAAACATGGATGAGAGAGAGTCATCGGCCAGCTGCTTCCTGCACAACCCCCACTGGGGATATGCCCGCAACCAAGGTACATGCCCTTGACCGGAATGGAACCTGGGATCCTTCAGTCTGCAGGCCAATGCTCTATCCACTGAGCCAAATCAGTTTCAACATATATTCCATTTCTTGATATAAAAATTATGTCTCCTTCTTGACTAATGTTCTTTTAATGTGAGAAAAAGTTGCATTTTTGGAAAATATATTGCAAGGTGATTCTCAGTTTTTAGATTTTAATATATTCAGATAATATCCAGTGCCTCTTTTCTTGAAAAAATATAAAAGATGTATTAAATTATTTTCAGAATCTAATTAAGAACATATTGTTTGGATTTATTAATTTCCATTTAATACATAGAATAGTCAACAGGAAAAAAAATCCTGTTTTGCATGTTACTTTTTATTATAAGATCTGCTTTAAGATATGAATGATGCTCCTTGTCTCATCTTGTTTGATTGGATATAGATAATTCCATTTAACCTACATGTTTTTTTTTTTCATCTTTTGTCCTCGGGTAAGGTAGACAAATTGAGTTTCACTTTTAGTGTATTTATTCTGTCAAGAGATTCTGAATCAGTTTAAAGTCGCTGTCTGACAAGAAAAAGTCAACATCTGTTGAGTTGATTTATTATTTATGTATTAGATTTTATGGCAGTTTTCCTCTGAAGAGCTGCAAGTGTTCTACACATAATTCTTACACTTTTCAAATACCTTTCACAAGAAACACCTATAAACACCTCAACATGAAAAGCGACAGAAAAGGGACTGATTGAGGAAACCAGAGAAGAAGAGGACCCTAGGGCAAATGATCACAGCCTCAAATAGGAGGTGTGCCCAATAATCTAAGAATTCACTTTACAAGGCCATGGGGGATGTGCATGTCTCTGTCAAAGCTTCCCCCTGCACTCTGTCATCAGGGATCTTACCTGGTTCCCAGAAACCCTTCTAAGCTGTCAGCTTCCAACATTCTGTGGATTGGGGCAACCCACGAATTTAATATGGTAATGAGAACGCAGTGCCGCCTAATGGTTCTTGCTCTCTACTCCTATAGATATTGACATTTCTTAGAAGGTGGGTTTGCGGTAGGGAAAAATAAAGGGTCTTAAAAACTGTTGTATATTGTTTCATTACCAGAAGTCCGATACATGAAATTCATGCAAGGGGCTTGCCTCGGCCCTCGCAGCCTCGGCTTCGTCTGGAAGGTTGTCTGGAAGGTTCTTTTATTAAGAGTGAAAATAAAAATACATCTATTCTGAACTTCTAAGATTATTACAACAGAGTAAGGAAGAAACAAGAGACATCTGTGTTGTTTTCTCTTTAGCTCTGATGCAAGCTTTGTTTCCACAAAGCCACCGTATGAATTCTTGGTCCCCAATACATTACATCTTTGTTGTATTGTGTGCGTTGAGGTGTATATCAAAGCACTGACTGAAATGAGCAGGTATTAGAGATAAATGTGTTTCTGAAATAGAGAATCCACCTTCTTTCATGGTCTCATTTATTTATTGGTTTTAAAGAGAGATACAGGGTGGAGAGAGAGAGAGAGAGAGAGAGAGAGAGAGAGAGAGAGAGAATGAGAGAAGGAATTTGTCATTCCAGTTATTATATATATATATATATATATATATATATATATATATATATAATGTGTGTGTATGTGACAACTGGAACAACAAATTATGTATATTGATTTCAGAGAGGAATAGAGAGGAAGAGAGATATAGAAACATCAATGATGAGAGAGAATCACTAATTAGCTACATCCTGCATGCCCCGCACTGGGGATAGAGTCTGTAACCCAACAATGTGCCTTGATCGGGAATCAAACTTCGACCTTGAACATTTTATAAAGTGGATATTATTTCTCAATTATAAAAAGGCCACCTATACTAATTTAGTACCTTTCAATACATTTCTTTATTACATACACTTTAGTACTTTTCAATACATTTCTTTATTATATAAATGTTGGCTTTTTATGTAGCTTGCATAAATCACTTAGTGTGTTTCAGTCTATCCCTATTTTAAGAGGGAATAAGATCCTCTTTCTGCACCTTGATATTGTTGAACTTCTTTTGAAGACACATCATTGCCTGTAGTGTCCAAGAAAGTTCCATGCTAGTCAGACCCTAGAAAAGCTGAAGTTTGAATGCAGCTGTAGGAATAGACAGGGCTTTACTGGCCTGTTTGGTAGGGTGAAAGGCACTTTTCGAGGGGGTGGCACAGTCAGAGAGCTGTAAAGTACATGGAGATGGGAGTCCATCTGGAAGGAAGGAACCAAGTAGTTGGATTTGAGACCAAAAAGTTGGTTGGAATGTGTTGGGGTTAAATATCTGGATAAAGAGTTGATAGACACTTGGCAGTATTTGACCATTTGATTTGTGAGATGGAAATGGCATGGTGAAGTCGGTGCTTTAACACAGTTTTGGGAACTATGTATAAAATGTGTTTAGTGCAAACTTCAGGCCAACTTGACAAGGACATAGAATGGAACCATGTGGAGTGGAAAGAAAGGGACACATGTAGCAGCTTTCATAAGAATTGGATGTTTTCCATGCCAGTTGTATCAGTTTGCAACCTCACCAACCATGTACAAAGGATCCCTTTTCTCTACATTCTCACTAATACTTGTTATTTGTTGGAATTTTGATAATAGCAAATCTAACAGGTGTGAGGTGATATCTGACTGTGGTTTTGATCTGCATTTTCCTGATGATTGGCAGTGTTGAACATCTTTTTATATGTAATTGAAACATCTATCTTATAAAAAACTGCTGTTTGAAAATTTAACCCAGCTATTTGGCTTCTGTAAATGCTTGCTTGCTTAAATAATAAGGAAAATAAGACTACTCCCACTTCAGAGAGGCCATTATTCCTTCCCTGGACGAAACTATCAGTATTTGGTTGAGGTTTCAAGGCCCCAGAACATAGGGGTTCTTTAAGAGATAAAGAAGGTAAAAACATATAAATAGGGAAAGTTCCTCCATGTTGGGGCTCAGAGACATTTTCCTCTGGACCTATACGTAATAAATGTAATTCTATCTCTCTAAATATTGCTTGGTTCTTCTCTGGTTTTCTATAACATAATTATTGTCCATCTGTATGTCTTCTTTGGAAAAATATAGATTTAGGTCCTTTGCCCATTTTTAATTGGATTATTTGGGGTTTTTGAGGTTGAGGTTTTTTTTAAAATATATATTTCAGATATTTACCCCTATCAGATATGTCATTTGCAAATATCTTCTCCCACTTAGTGGGTTGCCTTTTGGTTTTGTTGATGGTTTCTTTCACTATGTAAAGACTTTTTGGTTTGATAAAATCCCATTTGCTCATTTTGGCTTTTGTTGCCCTTGCATGGGGAAACATACCCAGAAAATATTGCTAAAACTAATGTCAAAAAATTTATGATCTGTATTTTCTTTTAGGATTTTATGGTTTCTAGTCTTACATTTAGGTCTTTAACCCATTGAGTTTATTTTTGTAAATATATAGTACAAGTGTGTAAAAACGTGGTAGTTTCATTTCTTTACATCTAGCTTTCTAATTTTTCTAGCACCATTTACTCAAGAGAGACTGTCTTTCCTCTATATATATTCTTGTCTCCTTTGTCACAGATTAATTGACCATATAAGTGTGGGTTTATTTATGTGATCTCTGTTTTCTTGATCTATGCTTTAGTGCCAATATCATACTGTTTTACTATAGCTTTGTAGTGAAGTTTAAATTAGAGTGCATGATACCTTCAAATTTGTTCTATTATTTAAAAAAGTAATCTTGGAAGAGTGGTCTTTTTGTTTTTGCAGAGTAGAGGTGTGTGTGTTGGGAGGGGACAGGAAGGGCTTAAGGTTGCAGGGAATTAGAAAGATTTTAGTTTAAGACAAAACTTGAGTTTGTCTATCAAAGACACATGGAAAATACTCGTATAGAAAATCATGCCACCTTGGGTCACTTGAAGGTAGGACAGGAGAAACATTTTTGGCATTTCCAACAATAATTATGAAATTAACTGACCAAGAACCTTTTACACCCGTAGTTTTGATGAGCTGCAGTGAAAATGTCACAAAGTAAACTTGTCTCTGACAATTCCAATCCCTCTTAACAGGCTCCAGGGTTATACTTCTCCAGGGTTGGTATGATGATTTAGCTTTAAAATGCATGTTGTACTTAAAGATGCATTCAGTACCTTTCGCCTACAGGAGTAAAGCTTTAAACAGATTATTGTGACTCATTTACAGTTTTGTCATTCCCAGTAATCCTCAGGTAAATCTCAGAGTTCTAAGTATGTACTTTGTAAAATATATAGCTTAAATGCCTTGAGTAAATCTATGCTTAGTGCTTATTTCTTATTTTTATTCAAGTCTTTTGTTTCACATGAGTAGAGAGCAATGCTAAATTTGGTTAAGTTTAAAGTAAATTTGTGATATTTAAATTTTTATTATAAATATACTTAATTTTGAGATTTAATGTTGACTCTCATCATAAGAAACTATAACAAACATACTTGTTTTTATTGCTTCTGTTTTTTTTATTATTAATATAATAGGTATTATGGACATTTTACTTAACTTGGAGAGTTATATTGAATTTTATGTCAGGTGCCAAATATCTGTATTTAGTGAACTTTGCTTAAGGTAGAAAAGGAAGCAGCATTGATTGTCTACCAAATAACCACCTTGTGAAAATATCTCCTTTTACAGATGCTGTTGGATGAAGGTAGATAACTTGTCCAAATCACAGCATTAATGGTCCACCCCAACATTAATTTTTCTTCTATTAAAAATTTCAAGTAGAAATAAAAATAGAAATAACAGGATAACTCTTATATACCCATTGCTCACTTTAAAAAATTGTCTTGACCAATTTTATTTCATCTACCCTCCTTCTCACTTTTCCTCTCTCCCTGTTTTATTTAGAAGCAAACTAAATACTTCAATCTAAAAGCAAAAATTTTTTAAATCACCACAATACTATTGAAACATTTGCAAATTATAATTCCTTAGTGTCATTAAATATGAGGGGCTCCATTTTCTCTGCCTCATTTTTCATTTGTTTGAGTTATGTTTGAGTAAGCTTGAAATTGGTTCATGCAATTGCTCTATTTTAACCTAGAGTTTCCTTCTACCTCTTTCAGTCACTTATTTTTGGGGCAATTTTATTGTTGAAATAATAGGATTCTTTGGTAGACTATTCCATAGTCTGATTGCACCCTTCTTAATGTTATTTAAGATGTTATATTATCCCTGTATGTTCTCTAAAGTGACTATTCAATTTAGAGGCTTGATAAAATAGAAGTTCTAGATTTTAGAAGATTTATTTATAGATGATTTTGAATACTTATATCAATAAGGACCCATTGTGTGCTTTTTCTCTCTTTTTTGCATTCATTATTCTTTTATCATGGGCTAAAAAAATCATGACATCATAATTCTGCTACTCTTTAATTACTAGCTGCAACAGTTTTATGACAGAAAAATTTCCCTCAACTGTTTTGTTTCTCTGAGGTACAGTTCATATAGAAATTCCAGATTAAGGTTTGATAGTTTTCCTTTTTCCACTTTTCTTAAATGGAGTGAATTCTATATAGCACCTTCCTTGAATAACTAAGGGGTTGATTTTAAAAAGCATTTTAAGCTTACAGATTTAAAAGTATTTGAGTTAGGCTTCCATTAAACTTTTAGTAATATTAATAGAATCATTGTTAGATAAATGGTAGAGTATTATGCAAACTTTCTGTACATTGCTTATTCACTTAGGTGTATGTACCAGGGATTAATCCATAGTTATATATACCGTATTTGCCGGCGTATAAGACGATTTTTTGGCCCTGAAAAATACCGTATTTGCTGGCGTATAAGGTACCTGGCATATAAGATGACCCCCTAACATTTCCACTCAAAATACAGAGTATGTTATATACTCGCCTTATAAGACTACCCCCCACTTGGAGGTATATTTTTCAGGGCCAAAAATCGTCTTATACGCTGGCAAATACGGTACTAGTTATTACTTATTACTTTAACAAATATGTATATTTTATTGTATGGATGTGAAATAATTTATTGAAATTCCAGTTAATGGCTACTCTCAGCCATTTGTTGTAAAGTATAGTGGTCCAATTGACAGATATTTGCATATATCTTTCCATTTTTTCCATGGATCTTTAGGAAGTTTTCTAGGAGAGAGATTGCTGTACCAGAGGTTAGAGCATTTATGATTTTGTTAGCTATTGCAAAATTCCCTGTCCTATGGGAATACCATTTTGCATTCCCTCCAGCAATGTCTGAGTGCCCCTTTGTCCTAAGCGTTATCAAGAAAATCTGTGGCCGAGACTGGTTTGGCTCAGTGGATAGAGCGTCGGCCTGCGGACTGAAGGGTCCCCGGTTCGATTTCTGTCAAGGGCATGTACCTTGGTTGCAGGCACATCCCCAGTAGGGGCTGTGCATGAGGCAGCTGATCTGTGTCTCTCTCTCTCTCATCGATGTTTCTGACTCTCTATCCCTTTCTGTAAAAAATCAATAAAATATTTTTTTAAAAAGAAAGAAAATCTGTGTAATTTCTGTATTTTTTTCAGTTGCAGTATTTTCATCTTCAAGTTAGTCCAAATGAAAAGCCAATACTTTTTTGACTAATCTATATTGTCTTCTCTTACACTGAATTTATATTGTTTGTAATATAAAAGTAGTTCTTGCTGTGAAAACAAGTATTTACTTCTTTATTCATTCCCAGACATTATTAAAGTCTCTGCTAAAGTAAACATGGGACTCTTCTACTGACTTTTTTTTTTTTAATGTATTTCAACACCAAACCTGACTATGATAATTAAAGTGTTCTAAAGACCATTTCTCAGGTGTCTCTAACCAGTTCAGTCTCTGCAGCCTGCCTGTTGGGCTCCTATGTAAATGTTCTGTTCTGATCAGTGTGACACTTTTGACTAAATTGCTTTGTGGGAGACTTCCATTTTTCTGCTACGTTTACAACACTGCTTCAGACAAAGAAAGCTTAGATGACTTTATAAAAAAAGCCACGAAGAACACTTTATTTTTTTTAAAGGGCAAGACTAAACAGTGTTGGATTTCTCAACTCTTTGAGTCACTAATATAATTCCTGATCGTGATATATATTGCTTTTATTTATTGTCCTGAATTTCAATGTTTTGCCTCAAGCTAGTTATTTTTCCTTACAGTGAATCATTGATTTGCTCTCCTTCAAGCTGAATTTCAGACTCACAACCTCCTGCAGCGATAGGCTATGGTGACTATAGAATCAGTCAGGGAGTGAAGGTTGTTTTGAACTGTACGTGCAATACAGACCTCTCTTTTCCAAATTATAGAAATGCCCCAGACTCCCTTTAACAGAAAGCAAACAAAAGCAATAGTTCATGAACGTACTTATATAATGGGATAGAGAAACCAAACATAGTGGCAGCCACTTAGGTATTTTAGATTTAGGTGCATTCCTTTTCAATAGAAATTCAAAAAAGCCCAGCTTCCCAAAATGTAGGTACTGCCTTTGACTTTATGAGAAGTTTTTGCAGAGGAACATGCTTTTATATTATCAATGGATAAGAAAATGACTTTAATTTCTATTGACTCAGTATGAAACCGAGAATACATGTTAACTCCATTAAGTTCAATTCAACCAATATTCACAATTGCTAAATGCAAGAGGAGTTATGGGAGGTGTTATGAAGAATACAGAGATAAATAAGTCATGATCTCTGAGTTCAAGAACAGCCCGCCCCCCTAATTCCAAGTTAACACAGTATCTCCTATTGATCTTTCAAAATCCTTTTACAACATATCCTTTGCAGTTTGGATAGAGCCGTGGTTGGCAAACGGCAGCTTGCAAGCCACATGCACCTCTTTGGCCCCTTGAGTGTGGCTCTTCCACAAAATACCATGGCCTGGGCAAGTCTATTTTAAAGAAGAGATGTTAGAAGAAGTTTAAGTTTAAAAAAATTGGCTTTCAAAAGAAATTTCAATCATTGTACTGTTGATATTTGGCTCTGTTGATTAATGAGTTTGTTGACCACTGGGATAGGATGATTGTGGGGATTGTGTTGGAATCATTAAATGCCACTTCATTCCTGTATCTCTAAAATTAGGATACAGTATTTTGATCTATTTGAAACACATTTATTTTAGATTTTTTTTTTGTCTAAGCTATTCTCGAAATAAGTCCAGACATATTTTGTCCAGATAGACAAATGAAAATGTTACTGTTAGCAGCATGAACCAGGGAACACTGGTTGCTAAAACCATTTCAGGGTCAAACATCATGTAAAATGTTCTTAGTATATAGGGGGAAACAGAATAGAAGGGTAGTATCATGAATTAGTGCCAAGTGTTAGAATGTGGTTGACCCAGTGAAGTGGGACATCAGGAAGGAAAACAAGATTTGATTGCAAATTATAGGATCTCCTCTAGGGAGAACATAAAGCACCAAGAATTTCCATAGTTTTTTATCTTGAAAAATGAAAATAGTGTAATAAACTTTTTTTTGATGTCTTTAATGTCCTCCCTCTAAATAAAATCCTAGAATAAAAAGTACTTTGTCAGAGGGTCACATGGAAACTGGAGGGACTTTGCCTCCTCTTCACAGTTGGGATTATGTAGGGACAACTGGTAGTAACTGTGGTCTGGATTGACCCAGGCTGTCAGCTTGAGAACAGATATTGTACTCAGGTAGAGAGGTCCTACTAAGCACTTATGAGGTACCCTTGGCTGTCTTTGGTTGTGAGGCAGACACTTCCCTTTTATCAGAATGCCCTCCTTACAATTTTCCAACCAAGTCTCTTGTGCCCCCAACAAAGCACCAGAGTTCTTTCCTTGTGCCATCCTGGGGAACAGGGGGGAGAATACCAAAGGTAATGAGAGTCTGTGGGCATGCTATGGATCAGAGCCCAGATGACTCCACAGTGCATGCTGTCAGGCAGACTACGTCTAGGAACTTGTAATGAACAAACATGAAGAGAGCCAGAATGTTTGCAATTTCAATGAGAGTACTAAGGTGGGACACACTCAGACATAAGATCTCACTGAGGCTCAACAGGAACCAACCTGTTAGCCAAGGATGGAAAGGTTTACAATAATGCCTCAGAAATCCCAACCAGTACCGACACAAGAACCAGCACAAGGCAAGGTTGTTTATTTTCTGCTAATACTATGAAGTCAAATAAAGTACCTTTAACAAACCTAGATGCCTTCTTGGAATGGAGCAAATGTAGAGTGGAGTATCATATACAAGAGGTTCAGTGTCAAAATATACTGTTATAAAAACATTTCATGTGTTGCACAAGTTTATTATTTATGTTTACTCCACTGCTTAGAAAGTAAGATCAGTAAAAGATGAAAGAAGATATATTTTCTTTAGCACATCTAAGTGCAGTGTAAATAAATGTGTAACCCATTAGAATTAGATTATGGTTCTTTGTCATCAATACTTTATATACAGATGTAAGTGACTGGAGGGCAGAAAGCTATCTTATTTTTCTTTGGAAGCTGTTGTGAAGAGCATAATGTTTGGCAAATAGAAAAAGCTAAAACAGTGTTTGTTAGATTTAAATGAATGCATTGCCATCAAGAGCATTTTCTTTGAAACCTGGGTTCTCTTGTGTTTGGGCTAAACAACTGTGGGCTAGAATTCTAGTAATTTCCAGAGGTTCTGAATCTTGAAGGATTGGTTCAAAGACAATCTAAGCAGAAGTATGAGCATAAGCAAAAAATGTAGAAAAAAATGGGACAAGTGTTTTTGCAAAATGGTGAGTTCTCCCCTTTGGCTGATTAGAAATTATCATTGTCAGAATTCTTCTGCAAAGCTGCCCCAGTGAGTGTGAAAGGGAGCTGCTCATGGACAGGTACTTCATGCTGCTTGCTAAATGGTGCCATTTAATCAGGGAAGGTTAAACATAAAGTTAGTAACTAAAATAGGGGATTGGCTAGTGTTGTTAACCTCTGTGTTCTGCAGGTTAGGCATTTGTAACATGGAAGTTATAATGGTTATTTATGACATAGGTTTATAAGTAATAACAAAATTCATATATATATAAAATAAATGCTTGTTTTTATACTTTCATGCTTATAGCAGAGTTTATTATATGGAAATCTAGGTGAGAAAATGCTATAGGAGCTGTCAAAGATGTTTATACATATATGTGTGGAATTTTATATATATATACTGTATTTGCCGGCATATAAGACGATTTTTTGGCCCTGAAAAATACGTATTTGCCGGCGTATAAGACGACCCCCTAACATTTCCACTCAAAATACAGAGTTTGTTATATACTCGCCTTATAAGACTACCCCCCACTTGGAGGCATATTTTTCAGGGCCAAAGGGTCGTCTTATACGCTGGCAAATACGGTATATATATATATATGCTTGTTATTATACTTTCATGCTTATAGCAGAGTTTATTCTATGGAAATCTAGGTGAGAAAATGCTATAGGAGTTGTCAAAGATGTTGTTTTTAGCTTATCTTGTTAGGTACCTCTTAAATTTATACTTAATACAGAGAATAAAATAAATAAACACACAAAGAAATAGGAAGTCACTATATCTAAGGAACTTGAGCAATAAAAGCAGAAAAATGAGAGCAATATTCCTGCTTTCCAAGTTTTAGCACAGTAATTAACAAATTAACAAATATTTCCACCTGCACAATTTGAAAGACCTCATTTTACTGTATTTAATTACCTTATGTGAATAACAAGAAACAATAAATTACAGGAGTCAGTGGGATATCATTGAAACCTGAATGTAAATGAGATCTGGGAAGGGTAAGAGAAAATAATAAGCAGATATCTAAAGAACAAGAACCAGCTTCTTGTGCATAATCACTTTTGTAAGTGGTATTTACCAAACCTATTTATAAAAATTTAATTAAATTTTTTTCCTCAATGTAATTTTAATATAGACACAGTATATTGAAACAACTATCCTGGAATGCTTCACATGATCCCAACCTATATTATATTTTATACCTTTAAAATAATTTCCATGTAAGTTATCTTAAGTAGTTCTCACACTATTATTGGTGGAAGTGAAGTTCTTGGGGTTTCCCAAGGAAATGAATTTCCTGGCCCACCCCTGGGAGGGGATGTCATTTGGTGGGAAGCTTTATTGATGATGTAAAATAAAGGGGGCTTTCCTTAAGGTCTCCTCTCTGACTCACCATGGAAGAAGTCCAATCTTCTCTTTAGTAGGGCCAGCATTAAGGCCACTGCCCAGAATTTCTGTTTCATATTAAATCCAGTCCAATCCAGCATCTCGCTAGCTTACTTAGCCTGTGTTCCCAGCTATAGTTCATTGTGTATGAAGTCATGAGGCTGCTTACGGCCACATGGCTATGGAGAGAGAATGGAGGAACTCATGGTATGAGTGTGGGTCACAGAGCAAGAGAGAGCAGGAGAGAGCAAGAGCAAACGACAGTGAGAGAGCTCTTTGGGGATTTTAACCAGGAGCTTCTTCAAACCAATTAACTTTCCAAGATTTCACACACTTCTCATGCAGTCCACTCTCTAGCCAGTCCATTGTTCCCTAGGCTAGACTGACAGACAAGCACTTCCCCTGTATCATCCCAATTTTTGTGCATGTGCCTATTTCTCTCTTCACCCCCCCCCCAATAATCTAGTAACAGATGGGGGAACAGAGGAGTGTTAATCCCCTTGGAGGAACAAGGCTATGTGAAGTGTAGCTTCCTGGTGAAGACCCCCAGGTAACCATGCTTACATTGTCTGACTTCCCTTTGATCTCTTCCTTTTATTAATATTATAACTAGCTAATTATGACTGTAAAGCAACCACATAAAAGCTTTTTTTTTTTCCTATCAGGCTAAACAAACGAGTGAACTTATAAAGACCCTGCAGAGGACACTTTGCTTCTTTCTCATTTATAGGTTAGTGGAGCTCTAGATCTGATTAGGAATTAGATAAGGTCAATTACATTCAGAATTTCTAGATCTATTCATACCTCTTCAATTCCACTTACATGGAACCTCTGAGACTTTCCAAGGTGTGGAGCGACATCACCATGGGCTTTGTGCAACAAACTAGACTCTGTTAGTTGGGTATTTTCTGGGCACTTGTCCAAAGATATTCAATGCAGTGACAAATACGGGTTTTAAACAGTCAGATCTTACTCAACTAGCCTCCCTAAAATCTATAGCTGTTTTGTCTGTCATATAGTTACCATCAAGATTCTGTCCAAGAAAAGGAGTACATGAGCCATGGATTTTAGCCTCCCCCAGTGGGTGAAAGTGTGTTTGATCACAGAGTCGAGTTTCTAGAGAAGAAGGCTGACATGTAAGGAACAGATGCAAGTCCCTGCTGGATGTTGCTATACTAGCATATCTGCCTTGAAAAGAGGTTGCAGTGGGGCTTTTATTTACATAAGATGACATGCTTCCCTGGTCTTTGTTGACCCTAAAGCAAAAAAACTCTCTTAAGACTTTTCAAAAAAATTCACACTTTTATTAACATTCCTATTCCCACCCCCCTTTTTTTGTGAAATAAAGAAATCATTATTGATTATCTGAGAAGGAAATAAATGCTATAGAATTACAAGCAAGTTGTCTCCTTTATAATTTTAATGTTTCATTTTCAGTAAACTTCAAGATATTCATATGTTACTTTAGTCAACCAGTTTCAGAAGGAAGTTAAGAAAGACTGAGGTTCCAGTCAGAAGGGCCTTTCCTTGAACTCATCCAATGGATGACCAGGAATGGCAGATAATGTTGTCTTTTTCTTCCTTCTGGAAGGCACTAATCCAATAGCTGATAAAGCACTTCAGATGTCCTGCCACTTGACTCCACTTCTCCTGCTAGAGGAAACTTTAATGTCTATAAGAAGCACCTGATACTCTTTTAAAAAAATATATTTTATTGATTTTTTTATTGTTTAAAGTATTACATACAGTAGTACATATATCTCCTTTTTTCCCCATTGGATCTTTCCCCAGCCTCCCCTAACCCCTATTGCATGCCCTTACCCCACCCCCTCCCAGTGTCTTATATCCATTGGTTGTGCTTGTATGCATGCATACAAGTCCTTTGGTTGATTTCTCCCACCCCACTCCCCTGCCTTCCTGCTGTAATTTGACAGTTTGTTCAGTGCTTTACTGCCTCTGTATCTTTTTGTTCATCAGGTTATAATGTTCTTTATTTTCCATAAATGGGTGAGATCATGTGGTATTTTTCTTTCATTGCCTGGCTTATTTCACTTAACATAATGCTTTCAAGGTCCATCCATGCTGTTGCATATGGTAAGAATCCCTTCCTTTTTAAAGCAGCATAGTATTCCATTGTGTAGATGTACCATAGATTTAAAAAAAAATATTTTATTGTTTAAAGTATTACATATAGTAGTACATATATCTCCTTATTTTATTGTTTTTTTTTTTTTTTTTTTTTTTTTTACAGAGAGGAAGGGAGAGGGATAGAGATTTAGAAACATTGATGAAAGAGAAACATTGATCAGCTGCCTCCTGCACACTCCTTACTGGGTATGTGCCCACAACCAAGGTACATGGCCTTGACCAGAATCAAACCTGAGACCCTTGAGTCTTCAGGCCAACCCTCTATCTTCTAAGCCAAACCAGTTGGGGCATGAGATTCTTATTTAAAATGCAATTTCCTAGGTTCCACCTTCAGAAATCTGATTCAGTATATCCTGGTAGCACTCAAGAATCTGAATTTAATAAGGATCTTAGGTGACTGTGATGCTAGAGAGCAGGGCCACGCCGAGAAAAACTGCCCTGATACGTGTTTTCCTTCCCACAATCTTGCAGTGGAATCATCTCTCCCATAGGACTGTTTTGGCTATATACATTTATAGCCACTTGAGGGGCTGATAAGAACAGCTGAGGAGACCTGAATAGTGTTTAATTGTAGGAAAGCTAATTAGCCTCTCAAGCCAAAGAGATAATACATTATGGATTGTAACTTATTTTAAAGGCCACAGATCAAATGGACAGCACAATGAGGTGTAAGTGGTTTAACTCGATTAACATACTTCAGAGCTCATTGAACCTATTGTTTTTCTTTTCCATCTCATTTCTTCCTCCTTGATCTTTTCTTCCTCCTATTTTCAATAGATTACCTGTGTGTCTCTTCCTCATCTTTCTCTCATTTTATGTGGAACCTCCTCAACCCTTTATTTTTCCTTTCACTTCCATCAGGTTGTTACTTTTATATCCCTTTCAAATCTACTTTTTTCACTTTTTCTTCTCCCTCTTCCTCCTCTCAAAATAGTATTCTACCTATATTCATGTTGTCCACGAAAACAACCTGTTCCTGATAACATTCCAATTGAGTAATATTGTCCAGAATAATATTATTGATGATGAAATGTGAATTTATATGTAAGTATTTTGAAAGTTAATTAGGATTTATTAAGTTAAACATACAGATTTGTTTTGGGTTGGAAAATGAGCAAAATGACGTTTGGGGTTGAGTTCGAGATTGCCTCCACAAATATTGAGAAGAATACATGGGTGATAAGGATACAACAAAGTGGGGCTCTCCTTGTTCCTCCTGAAGGAACCCCAAAGTTACATAGGCAGGAAGGAGTCTCTGGGCCAGGGGAGCTCAGACATGAGGTTTGTGCTCTTATCCTCCTGGGAGGAGCACAGGGAAGCACATGTTAGCACTCAGGGAAATTATGAAACATTTTAATTTTAAGAGATTAAATGTAATCCTAAGGGATTAAAGAAATCTTGAGACTTAAGATATTTAAGAAAATTCTGCTTAAAGGATTTCAAGAAAATTTTTGCCCTTACATCTTTACATACTATTTCTTCTCTACCTATCGCAACAGTATTGGTCTACAGAAGCTCTGACCTACCTGTAGTCTCCATAGATAAGGTTGTTGTATCTGATATGATTTGTTTACATTAAATATAACTCATAAAATAGAAGCAGGGTAAGTAACTAAGTACTTAGTTATTTCCTCTACCAATTTCCAGGACAGTGAGTGGGTACCCTTATAATCTCTATGAGTTTTAAAATATTACTGTGGACTGACTCAACTCAATTTTTTTGACACAAGTCTGTAAATGGCAGTTATTATCATTATTATTATTTTGATGTTCTAGCAGTTCCATCCTAGGGCAGTGAAAGACTATCGTCAGGTTGGTTCCTGTGTACTTTTGACACAGTAGCCTTTGTTTTCTGTCAAAATAGGCTGTCTCATATGTCTCTTGCATATTACCTGCTCCAGCTGAAATCAGTTAATTGTCTAAGAAGCCTGATCCCCTTTTAGTAAGAAAAATATAACTATAAATTTCATAATCTAAAAGCTTCCTGGTATCTTAACCACTTGATTCAAAGTCAAAAGAATAATTGAGAAAAAAAGCAACATAATCAGATATTAGTTTGTGTAAGTACTTTAGGAAATCAAGAAAGCTTTAGACAAATAATAAAAAATATATTTTTGCCCTGGCCCATGTGGCTTAGAGTGTCAGCCCTAGCATCCAAGGGTTACGGATTCCATTACCAGTCCTGGGCATGTAGCTGGATTGTAGGTTCGATCCCTGGCCTGGTGGGAGCTCCTGCAGAAGGCAACCAGTCCATGTGTCTCTTTCACATCAGTGTTTTTTCCTCTCCCCTTCTTTCCTCCCTCCCTTTTACTTTCTCTCAAAATAAATGGGAAAAATATCTTTAGGTAAGAATTAACAACAACAACAACAAAAATACAACACATTTAATGTTTTATTCTAACTGCCCCCCCCCCCTTTTTGTATTTTGATTTGACAGCTGTCCTCATTTTGCAGACACCTGTATTTACTGTCTGCTTTTCTTAGCAAGTCTCATTAATTTTATTAACTGTGAAAAATAAAACTGCCACTGTAAGTGAATTGGACAGTCTCAGCCAATTTTGTTGTTATTGTTTATCCAGTTTATCAGTATGCTGAATAATGTGGGAACATAGATTTAGGCTAAAGAGCTGGCTCATTAATCATCTACCATAATCTCTCTCCTAAGTAGTAAAGCTTTTGTTAATGAAACTGTTGGGTAGTGAAAAACACCTAATGAGCCCTTCAATTTTGCATTAGTGTGTTAGACAGCAAAGATGTATACAGAGGACTGGGTGCTGTAGAGCTATAAGTTCTGAAAGAAATTCTTATTTCCCATCTTAGGTGAAGAAATAGATATCCAAAGAGATTGGGTAATTTTCTCAGTGCCACATAGTTAGTATAAGAAAACATTTTTTAGAAATTTGACTATTAATAAAATGCTCCCTTCTCCCTTCAATATTAAAGTTTATTTGAAGGAAAATAGATGATTGGTTAACTTTATTTTTAAACTACACTTATATGAAAGTAAAATAAGTACCAAAGTATTTATTTGAAATAAGTAATTATATATGCAGGGAAAAATACAATTATATGGTATTATCATCTTGGAATTTATTCTTGAGAAAATTTCAGGTAAAGGCCATATGGTTGAGAAATTTTTTATGTCATAATATAAATGTTTACCCCCTTAAATCAGAATTTATAAGTCAATTTATCACTTTTGAAGGTATATTTTAAATCATGTACCCTGTCTAAAAATGACTCACAAGTTTCCTTTCCATACAATTCCATTTGGTGTACAAAATTCAAAGTAGAAAATTAAATCTAAATCATAGATTCTTTTCAAAGAAATTTGTTTTATTTTATCACAAAGATAAATAGCAGAAAGCAGACTTAACATGTTAGAATGGGTTGTAATTTTCATAATATATGCTTATCACCAATATGTTTCTCTATTAAAGAAACAAACATGTTACTATCTTAAACACACACACACACACAGAATATATATATATATATTCTCCTTTTATTTAGTGATAATTATATGATGACCCTTACATTTTGTGGAAATATTAAGTAAAATATACATAAATACTTTTCCAAACAACGTGGGAGATACCATGATCATAGAGTCCCTGACTAGAGGACTGGTAAGAATAAATGCATAACCACAATATGAGAGGTGGGTAGAAATGTGATCTCACATTCTTTGTGTCATGATGGAGTCTACTTGTTCCATTTTTAAGTGGAAACTGTCCCTGTGATTTTCTTTGACCAATGAGAGAAGTGATGTAAGGAAGTTACCGGAGATAGCTATACAGATACTGAAGGTACTCAATAGCTTTCTCTAGCTGTGTATGATTTGTGGGAAGCTGGGGATGAACTAAAAAAGGAAATCTTTTATTTGAAAGTAAATTTTAGAAGAAAAACAGGAGGTCCTAAGATTGCTAAACCATAGAATAAAACAGTCTCTCATTTCCAGTCTCCTCAGCTGGTAAAAAAAATAATAATCATCACCAAGATAAATGAGGTGTAGAACCAAAGATCAAGCTAAATATTTGTGAGATGTTTTGTGACTTGTAAAATGTTTAAGGCCATGTTTGTTTGATCATTTCCTATAGGCAAATGGTCTTCTCAGTATCTTAAGGGCAATTTTCACACACAATCCAAAGTTGAGAAAGGTGCAGTCCCAAAGAATTATGGATTTGGCTTTGGTTTTGAAGAGAATTGTATTAGTAAAATACTTCCAACTCGGAATAAAGGGGCAAGAAACTTAAAAAAGAAAAGCAGGTCATGGTTATTACTTAATTACAAACATGGCCTAAGGGAAAGAAAAGCATATTTGTGAGCAGAACCAAGAATCCAGAGAAGGAACCAAGGACTCAGGAGAATGGACTAAAGGACATTCCCAGGGAGCCTGCCTTAAGACTTAGGGCAACTGACAATAAGTGATGGGCTGGATTTTATAATTATGTGCCCTGAATTAGCAAATTCTGTGTATTTTGATTCTCTCTATTGAGGTTAAAAATTCCCATATTTCTACTGAGGTCATTCCAATCATACCAATGTATGTTGGATGGATGGATGTGTGTATGGGGAGGGGGCGATGGTGGTGGTGGTGGTCATGGTACATCACATTTTTTATATATCACTTTTTATTTAGCTTACAAACCTCTGCACAAAATACAGGTGATTAGACACTGAACATTGAGCCCAATGCTATTTATGGGTAAGACTTTTAGGAGTCTTGTGAAAAAAAATGTATTATTTATGTGGGAAATTATAAATAATTATGACCAGAGGATGGATTGTGGTACATTTAATATGGCCATAAATTTTGTAGTTTCTTGCAGCAAGAAGTGGAGTCTTTTTACAGCTCTGTGAATCATAGCTGACTCACGGTGCCATGTGACATGCAGCTGAAGTGATGCGTGATCCCCAAAGTGTAGGCCTCTGAGTGTAGGCCTTGCAGCTTTCTTCTCTGCCCTGGTGAATGATGCTGTGAGGCCATGATATCACTAAGTCTGTATAGGCCATAGGAGGATGGAAGAACATATATAACTAAATAACCAAAGGCACACCTGCTGGTAGCCAACTAACAGCTGCCAGGCATAAGTGAAGCCATTTGGGACCGTCCGTGAGCTGACTGCACACAAGTGAGAAATGGCAAGATCAGCAGAGGAACCCCTCCCAGCTAATCTTATATACACAAGTAATAATAAATGTTATTCACTAAGCTTTGAGGGGAGTTTCCAGGTATCTAACTGGAAATAAGACAACAATGTTCTATGGGAGAGAGGAAAAGATATCTTATGTAAGGAAGGACCACATTCAGCTTAGGAGAAATAACAAAACATTCATGAAGCACGTGGTATTTGAGATTTGTACCAAAGTATGTGGCCAAATGATGAACTTCGGACGATAGAAGAATTTTGAAGCCAGGATGTTGCATTTATACTCTGAAGTCCTTGGAAACCAGCTCTGTTTATTTAGAAGTAGCACAAACGCACTTCGGTGCCAGGTATCAGAAGAGGAGCTAGAACACTGAAGGCACCTCTTGAAAGATGGTTGAATAGATGACATGGATTTCTTATCTATCAGATGTTACAATCCAGTGAGATCCAACTTAGTGTTAATTTTCTGGGAGAAGGTGTTAGTATGTCAGGATAAAAGTTTAGTGTTTATCAGAGGGCCTGCGAACGAGAGTGAATAAAATGTCTTGGTGTTGAATACCGTGTGGAATCCATTGGCACACCGTGAACCTGCATGGATAGGTTTCGAACAGATAAGGTTCAGGGGAAAGGTTGCAGCGAGAGTAAACAAGATGGCCTTTCTGACAAAGTGTGCCCTGTTGTATGCATGGTCACAGGGCACTTTATGACACACAGCATGCATGCGGAAAACATTTGCCCTCCTTGGTCATTTGGATTAATTTGCACAATAAATGCACCTTTTACCATCCTGTTCCCAGGTTCATGGGTTGATATATGGCACTAGTTAGGTCTTTATTTTCCCTCTTAACTTCTCCTGCGGGAGTCTTCAGGGTGACCATCCTGATTGATGACCACCCTCCCGGTGACTAACCTCACAAGTGCGTGTGTGGAGAGCTTTATGGCTCGTGGAACTCGGGGAACATTTCCAAACACTTTCATTTTGTTTCCCCTTGTTTTTTTGCTCTCTTTCAAAGACAGAAGTTTGAACTCAGTTTCTTACTTTGACTTTGATAGAAAAACTACTCCTGAGTCTTGATTTAGCTACTACATCCTTGTTTCTCTCTGTCAGTCAGTAGGCGGCACTTTGCAGGTACTGTTACGGATCGTTGGCTGTGCCTCAGGGTTTTGCATATTAGAAAGTCTCTATCCATTTTTGTTGATGATGTTTGGTTATATTGGTGTGTTCATTGTATTTTCTCTTCATTTTAATTTGCTCAATTGTCAGTAATGGCTTTTACCATATTTATTTCCTTGTTCTTGATTCTGTTTCCTAAGCTATTGCTAACTGAAACTGCCCTTCTCATTGCATAGTCCCCTACAACTAATGATACAATAGATGTTTTTTCAGTCATTAGGCTGAGGAATAGCACATATTAATTATGAGTAACCAAGAATAAGGAGCAAAAGCTTTTACTTGAATGAAGTCCCAGTAGCATAACTACTAAAATCCAAGTTTTTTCTGTCTTCCCTCCCCCTTCCTTCCTTCCTTCCTTCCTTCCTTCCTTCCTTCCTTCTTTCCTTCCTTCCTTCCTTCCTTCCTTCCCTCCTTCCCTCCTTCCCTCCTTCCCTCCTTTCTTCCTTCCCTCCTTCCCTCCCTCCCTCCCTCTTTCCTTTCCTCCTTCCCTCCCTCCCTCCTTACCTCCTTACCTACCTCCCTCCCTCCCTCTCTCCCTCCCTCCCTCCCTCCCTCCCTTTTTCTCTTCCCTTTTTGCTCCAAAAATAATGTTTAATTTCTGGTTATCTGAGCTACATAGGTTCACCAAAAAATATTTCAGGAAATAATTAAAAGTTTAACATTTTTTCCCCTAAGTCATTTTTCTTTTTTGAGAGACCACCAACCACATGCTAAGATATATTCTCTCTCATACAGTCAATGTTACCCAACAGTTGTTTCTGTATAAAGATGATGGTAATGATGATGATATGGTACCAATACTTACTGTGCTCTTCTCATGTATAATTTAATTTAATTCTTACTTTCGTCTATTCTGGATGGCTGCATCATCACTGCCTCTTCCTGTTATCGGACTACAGAGGTCCATTCACCTGTGCACCTCAAAGCCCAATTAAATACAAAGGGATTTTGCAGCCAAAAGAAGTAGAGGATAGTTGAGGAAATGGCGCCAAGCCCAGAGTCACACGTAATCACCTGCTAAAAGACTGGGTCTCTGATGCCTCCAGGGGAGGTTTATAAAGGGGAAATCTCATTAATCATGGTGGATAAAGGAGTTGGGGTCATGGGCTCTACTGATTAGTTGGGACCAGGGTAAAGAGGAGTTGATTTATTGTATTAGGTCCTGTGTGTCAGCTGTGGCATTGTTCTGTCTGTTTTTTATGAGGTTATGGTCTGTAGGGACACTGCTTTCACGCTCCTGCAGCTGAAACACAACTGAGGTCAAGATGTTATCTTTAGCTGACAAAATTCTTTTCTGTGGTCCACAGACTTGAGGCTTTGTTCTTAAGACAGTTTGATACTGACCAGAATCTGATCTCCTAAGAACTTAATAATTAGTGAAGGGGTAGACAGACAGAAAGAAGAAAGGGTCATGGTAAAAGAAATGGATTTTCTGTGCCGTTGCATTTCTAGGGTCTCCTCAGCAATGCAGGAAAGCCAAGGTCTATAAGTTCTGATTGTCCTGTGCCAACAGGAAGTATTACCATTTGATGAGGAAGGCAGAAGGAAGGAGAGATAATTATTTTCTGATAGCAGTTGCAGCTCTATGCTGTGCAGATGAGAGAGTCATACTGGCTTCCTGGCCAGCTCCTGACAACCACCTCTTTCACTGCTGCAAACAGAGAAAGTCAATGGGAGTTTCCATATACTTGCAGGAATTGCAGTGGTTTCCTAATAAGATCATGAAAAACCCATATTGGTACGGCAGGCTGAGATGATGGGCTATGGCTTTCCTGACCTTCATGCCCTACTCTTCCAATGATTAGGTAATTTTCTTTTTATTAAACCTGTCAATGCAAGAAATGTCCAAACCTGCAGAGGATTTTGAAAAATTTATTTATTGATTAAGTTATTACATATGGTGTCCTCATCCACTCATTACCCCCAGAGACTTTTTATAAGAGTTCACTTGAGCCAAACTGATGGATGATATATGCCAGAGAACAAGATTTCCAGTGCTCCAGAGAATAAGTTTTGTAGCTTCTTTTATGCATTTAAAATTAAAGATGAAAGGTAAGGAAGATTACAGGGAAGTGGGAGAAAGTAAGTCAAGGATTGAATTATAGGACTATTAATAAGATTATATGTTGTTTTGAGGGTTTATTTCAAAGGTGTGTTAACCTAGCCACAAAGAAACAATGGGTACAGCTTGCTTGAGCCAAATATAAGCCTTTTAGTAAAGAAGTTATAGGCCTGGGGCATGACTACCACCATGACCTGTCCAGTTAAAAATTTGTGATCAGATCACCCTGTGAATTTCCTTCCCAAAGGACTCCTTTTTTTTCATCCATATACTCTCCAGTCTTAGAATACATAAAGTGGTTCTGTTTTCCTAGAAAACCCTGACTGATAAAAAGGTCTTGCCCTAGCTGGTTTGATTCAATTGATAGAGCATCAGCTGGTAGACTGAAGGGTTCCAGGCTCAATTCCAGTCAAGGGCACATGCCTGAGTTGTGGGCTCCATCCCCAGTAGGGGGCATGCAGAAGGGAGCCAATCAATGATTCTCTCTCATCATTGATGTTTCTATCTCTCTCTCCATCTCCCTTCCTTTCTGAAATCAATAAAAGTATATTTTAAAAAAAGTTCTGTATGTTTAGTGTTGATATTCTTACTTTTCCGTTAAGGAAACAGATTTAGTGAATCATGTGACTTGGACAAGTACATAGAGCTGGTAAATGAAGGGGGATTTAGTAAGGAGTCTGTCTTTGGGTTTATCCAAATCACTGTGTAGCTGCTACTTCTGCCCTTTTATCAGGGTTTCGTGGGCTCACTTCCAGCAATGCTGCCTCCTCTGCCCCCTAATGTTTTGTGACTGCAGCCTCTCCACTACCCACATCAGTCATCACTGCACTGAAATCTGAGCCTCACTTGGTTCTCATGGCCCTGTCATGGTTACTGAATTTGGGGAGTGAGAGGTACCTCTTTTTTCTGCATTCTAAAGAAATTTCTCTTGGGTGTTCTGCTCCCTAAAGGTTTTACAGGGTTGTGAAAAATCCACCTGTCTTATTTTTTTTGAGGGAGCTTTCATCTCTGACTCATACTTGATGGTGGGGAACAGTGATTAGCTTCATTTCAACCACAGCAGATTTTCCCTTTTTTGAGAGATTCTTTGCCTTTGTATTCAGTATATAGCACTTATCCTACTGTTTTTGTGGTTCTTTCTCTTTTAATAAATGATCACAATCTGAGCTCAATTTGTTTCTTATTTTACAGTGTCTCCTATGACTTCTTTCATTCTCTTCTATATCTCTGTATGAAGCTTATTGATCTTCTGAACTTGTGAGATGCAGAGATTTGTCATATTTACTTTTGGGATAATAACCTCACAATCTAAGAAATGCTGCTTTGGAATTTCATCTTGTGACTTTCTGTGCTACTAATTATTGTGTATATTTACAGTGCACATTGTAACTATGGCACAGATCCAGCATTTCATTAATTTTAGAAATAAGACATCAAAGTTACTCATTTTTCATGTTAGAGATTTAAATTATATTACAGATAACTGCAAATCAATTGCTAAATATATCACTAACTTCATTTTTTTTCAAGGTAAGTAATGCATGAAAAAATGTGATAGAGGGTTTCAGTATGTCTTGCCTTTTTTCATGTAGATTTCCAATTAAAATGATGCTTTTACTATCAATTGTCATGGGAAGATGTTAAATCCACTCAATTAATTAAACAGTCAATTGTGACATTTCTGGGTCTAACTCTGACCCAACTTAATGCTAATTTAGCCTCATTTGAACAGAAAGTCAATGGTTTATCTAAGGAGTTCTCTTGTAGTGTGGATTAGTGATTCTGACTATGTCAAGAAGAGATGAAATATTTTGAAATGGAATAGCAATACCTTTTGATGGACTATGATAATTATTAAGCTATCATTAGCTCTGTTCACTTTATATTCCCATGCGAAGATACAAATGCGTTTGCCTATTGGTCTCTTTTATTTTTTAAATTAAATTTCCCACCACCATTTATCCCCGCTAAATCCCGTTTATGTGTCCATGAGTTCTTTCTCTCCTCCCCCCTTTGTTGCTACCCACTCCCCTGCCTCCCCCAGCCCAGAGCTGTCATCCTGGGCCCCATCTATGAGTCTCTCTCTATTTCACTTAATAGTTTAGTTTGTTCTTTAGATTCCACATATGAGTGAAATCATATGGTACTTGCCTTTAGCTGACCGGGAAGTGAAACTATTGGCCTCTTTTGAATTCTGTTTTTATACTTGCAACTGTAGCCAATTATACGTCATCTCTAAGGAAACACAGCACTCAGTTTCATCATATGAACTTACTTTTGGTTGTCAGATTTCAAATAACTTATACTGTCTTACCTCACTTATTTACTCATCTCAGACCCTGAGTCTGAATTTCTGCTTTAGGCTCTAGGCATACCCTTTCCAGCATTGGGAACTCAGAAAATAAAGGATCGGACAAACATCTAACAGAATAAATTATAACACAGACTAGGAAATGTTAAAAAATAGATATGATTAAAATGGGTGACAGAAGAGGAATTTTTCAAAATATGTTTAAATTGTATAAGAAAGTTGCACCTAAACACTGATTTATTAGCTGGGACTTCAGCAGTATGAGCAGAAATTTTATCTGGTAAAAATTGTAGGTTGGAGGATGGGTTGAGAGTGGAGTAAAGAGTCCCAAAGGAAAACAAAAAAAACAGAATAGGTATTTTCTCTGAGTTACTAATAGCAAAAATAAAATAGTCATCATTTTTATATTTAATATTTTTAGCCAAATTTTATTGAAAACTTCCATATTATATCGTCTCTCTTAGACTTACAGTAATAGCTTATAATGTACTTGACAACACATTAAGCTCAGTTTTGATATTTTCTTCATTGCTATTACAGAATTCCAAATTCTGTCATTTAAGTTAAAGTAAATAAGAAATTTATTAAGAACTTAGTGTTTTTATGGTTATTATGGCTTAAATTTGGGGATAATTGCTTCTCCAAAGAGCTTATCAATGCTGCTTCTAAGAATTAGCAAGAGCATAAAAAACACTAGCTCAGAATGACTCTAGAAAATGTTACTTACAAAAATAAAATAATAATATCTTCAAAGATTGGGTATGAAATTTATTCAGAAGGGGGAATGCATTACTTAGAAGGTAGTGTGCTTTAGTGAAGTCTTCAGGTGCCTGGCTGCGCCCTGATCCCATTCTTTCTTATTTATGGAACCTCTGTGGGCTGAGGTTGCTTCCTTATGTAACAGTCAACCTGTGAGGACTTAAAATGTGCAGGTTCTGGGATTGTTTCAGGACACTTGATATCAATGTGATATTGGATAATTAATTTCTTGTAGGTGCAGCAGTTTCCTTATCTATTAAGTGGGGGTCATGCCATTCTGTGGAAATTTAAAAAAATGTGAAATAACCTATATAGGAAAGAGCTATATCAACTACAAGGTACTGTATCATCTCCGTAAGCATACCTAGCTAGTCTTGACACAGAGCGTGCACAATGGAGAGAAGGACAGGAGAAGGAAACTCCGGAGGTGTGGAGTTGGCGAGACAATGCCAGGGCAGGATCCTATCCAATGTCTCTTCAAGATTCTTCTTGTTGCTGCACGTTGAGTTTCCCTGTGTGTTTGTGTTGGAGAAATGGACTTAGAATATTGCTGCACTGGCAGTTTTGCCACTAAAAATGACCACTTAGGAAAAGCATGTTTGTGGCCCATCTGCCTTCATTGTGGGAGCTGTAAATGTAAAAAGAGATACATTCCTTCCCATTAATCTGTGCCTAAGAGCGCATTTCTTCTAAAATTCTTAGAAGAAGTATCTGTCATTTCATACTTAATACTATACTAATTCACACTAATGGCTTAAGAATTCCCTAGAGATAAGTAAATTGTGCAAATGAGTAGCATTGGATATTAAAAGGCAACATTATAAAATCATGAATGTGGAACCCCAACATGTACTTGCTTTATTTATTTTGACAGGGGCAGTTTACTTTCGGTAACTCATCACAAAGTACGCCTGTAGAATAGTAAATGTACTAAAGTTGTTTTATTAAAGTCGTAAAGCCTGAATGGGAGTCCTCGCTAAAAGACCACCACCATTAAATTGTTATTAAATATCGAGGGAAAGATGCCAGGCTATTGTGTGTTTTTTTATTTTCTGTATAAGATTGAATTTAGAATTATGGAGCTTCCAGAAAACATAAGGGATTTGGTGGTTATTCTTTCCTCTTCTTGTCTTTGGAATGAAAAGTTTTTTTTTTTTTCTGATTACCTGAACAAGTCCCAGCACTTATTTTCGCTTTCTTAGCTCCTTTGACTGATAAGATTAAGATCATGACTGAATTTCACAGGCAAGCCTGTGCTGAGAAGATGGGCATGTCCCTCACCAAAAGCACTTTTGCAAACACAAAGCAGAGGCACAGGAAACAGGGGTGTCAGTGGGTGGGTCAAGGAGGCACACCCATCCTCTGTGCACACACTTTAGCCACTGAGCTCTTCTTGGATGTTTTCACCTATTCACAGAGTTCATGTCCATCCACTCAGCTGTAGGGTTGTCTTAAGTTTCTCAAAGTGAGACACCACACTTTTTGTCTCTTTTGGGTTCTCTCAGGGCCCATGATACATATGGATGCGTAATATGAGTTGTTGATCCTAAGAAGCCTGATCAATTTAATTATTGCTAAGAAGAATGGGAAATATATTTTACATTGTATATTTCCTTCTTGCAGTAAATGTTGGTAAAAGGTAGAGCTAGTGGGTCACAGTGCGAAAGGGGCACAAAATTAATGTAGTAGTACCTGGGAAAATACACATAATCGGTATTCTTGCTTATATTTTTAATAAAGCACCATGTGAACAAATTGAAAAGCTTAGTAAAATCCATTGGCACTTCTAGTAAAGTAACTTAGTGCGACTGAGTGGCTATTGTGTCCTTTTCTCTGGATAATCAATAACTCTTTTCATTAACAGTGTGGAACTTGGAGTTAGACATAAGTGATTTCTGTACTCTATAAATACAATTTAGATGGGCTTAAATCCACATTAAGCTTAATTCTGTTCTACCATTTCCCATTGAGTGAAAACCCAGTTTGTATAAATAGATCGCTAGTCATTCAAAACTTCTAATAGGTTATAACCCACACAAAACAATTAAACAAAAATAGCAAGTCATTATGTATTTTCTCCTTTTATTCAATTTTCTTTGTTGGCATGATATATAATGAAATAGTGGGAATAGAAATATATGGTTTATATGTGATATTTGTTTTAATAGAAATTAAGTGTTATTTAATTTCATATTTATAAGTGAAATGTGTTTATCATTGGCTAGTTGTAGTTCAGCAGGATACAAATAAAGGAATTTCCTACATAAAGTATAACAAGAGAGCATGAAGCAAAGTGAAATTATATTGTTACTGAATTTTCCCTCAATCTCCTCCCTCTTGACCCCTTTACCCTTTTATCTAGACTTTCCTGGCTCATTGTTTATTCAGAATTCATTTGACTAGTAAGTGGAGGTGACTGGTGGCTTGTGAATTTTAAAGAACACAGAGGAAAAAACTTAAAAGCCTCTTTTAAGCAATATACAGTAATATTGCATAGCAGAGGTCAGAAATGCCCAAATCTATATGAGAGCCAAGTTCCAAGGTCAGTTCAGAGTTAAAATATACAGGATGCCCCGGCTGACCAGCAGCTCCCAAGCGACAGATGAGTGGATTACTCTAACACAATATTTGCTGTGAAAGAGAGGACTAAGGGTTGGCCTGGCTAAAGGGACCAGGCAGCCTCCATTGCCTGCCTTGTAAGCCTTTTATTGTAGAAGCAGTTTGAGGTAAAGTCTATCTTCTAGATACAATCAGCAGGTTAAGTAATATTGGGAGGACACATGTGTTTGCAATGTTTTCTAAGCAAGGACACCCAAAAGATTAAGCACAAGGATTCCAGTAAACACCTAGGGGTCTGCATGTGCACAGACTTGTTTGGAAAGGTTGAGGAATAATTTGGTGTGCTTCCTTCTGCACTCCCTTAAGTCTCCCCTAACTCTGTATTTCAATAAACAGGGCAGGTGGCCTTCCACATACTTCCCTTTTCTCAGAATGTCCTCCTCACAAACTTCCCAGCCAAGCCTGGTGGCTCCCCAGCATCTCCCCCTTTTCGGTTTTGCTGAATGTAGAAGACGGAGGTGGTGAACTTCCTGCTTTAGAATGTTAGGCTCCTGAAGCTCATTTACTGCTGGGGTTCTGACTTTACAGACTATAAGAAAAACAAAAAGAGTAATGGCTAATTACCTAGAATGTGTGGAGGGTGAGCATGCTCTAATAGTTGTTCAGTCTCTGCCATCAGCTTCTTCATCATTCCCCAGGTTATTCCTAGGGCTACCTGGGGCTAGGGGATGTGCAAAGTTCAGTGCTGCACAGTCCCTAGGCCCAGATTCTTTATTTACGGAAGAGGATTGGTCCTGTGTCATGCCATAATAGGGTTTAATCTGGTGAGCTGGAACCCACAGTGGCCCTGTGGGGTTAGAAACACACGCATATCCTCTTTCCCATGTTATTAATTCATTGGGTCCCATCCGGTTATTAGTGTCCACATCTCACCCATAAGACTTGTGGTTTCTGAAATGGGGTTTTGAGGATTGAAAATGATCATTCAAATAAAATAAAAAATAGGGCTAAATAGTGCTCTAGATAGTATTATAGCAGGGTCCTTGAGTCCCATATGCCCCCTTTTTTGTTTTACTACCATACCCTTCGGGCTAGCATGGACACATTCAATGATGGCCTATCCTTGTGGATTGTAAGGGATTCACATGGGCTGCTGGATGGACCAAGTTCTGCAAAAGGCAGTAAAACCATGGCTACTATAAGCAGGACCATCCTCAGTTTATCTTGGTTAATATAGCTACAATTGAAAACAGGTCTTATTGAATTCATGCAAAGAAATATATTACCAATTATCAAGAATTGCTAAAATACTGGAGGAACAGGTGGGGAGAATATATAATTTACCAAATTTGCATTAAAAATGCTTCCTTATATCTGAAAAACAAAAAAGTTTAAGAATCAGAAATATTTTCAAATGACATGGAATTTTGTCCTTTCTGCAAAGCGCAATATTCTAGAATAGCAATTAGAGTTATAAATGAAAGCTTAATATGGTTATTATTGTACCTTATGCAGGAAATTTTCCCTCGTGAGAGAGAAAATAAATACTGAGGCATTTTAAGGTTTATTGGAGCAATCTAAAGCCAATTCTAGGTCAAGAAAAAGTTTCTTAAAATTCAAAACCTGGAAGGATTGTTAATTTTATTTTACCTAAAGATCTTATATCAAAGGGTATTAGACACAAACATAGGCTAGCAAACTTCAGTGCCCATGATGAAAAGATGGCTTTAAAAAAACACCTGATTAATAAAACATAACTTTTGCTTCCTGGGTAGAAAAAGAGGAGAGATCGATTCCCTATTAACAGACTAGAAAAGGACTAACCAAAATAAGGTTTATTCTATAACTTCATTTGTCCTTGGGTGTGGCCAGCAAATGACACTAATTGGATTTCTGCTATCTGTTTCTCTGAGTAGGCTGATATAAGCTATTTGCCATCTGGTTATATCCTCTGTTTAAGGAGGCAAAATGCAAATCATTTACCCTGAAGTGTCCTTGTTTTAGGGAAGATAGGATTTACTAGATGGTTCCAAATTGCTGCTTAACCATGTCAGTTTCTCTATTCTACTTGTCCTGGATTACTGGCCTGTGTCATTTACATAACTTCCTTTAGACATTTCTCTTCACAAAATTCTATAACTTTCACAACTCTCTATGACTTTCACAAGTCTTTCTCCAGAAACCTTACAACTTTCAGAAATAACCAGCTTTAGAATCCACTTTCTTTTTCCTTTTAAAATGACTCTTAATGCCTCATGTTTCATTACACCAAAGCCATAATTTCTTTCCAATTAGTTAGACTTCTCAACCATTAGAAGCCTTAATTTTTAGGTGAAATATAAGTAATGAACATTCCTCAGTTTAGCAATACATTCACATTTTAAGAGGTATTTCAAATAAAATATAAGACTTATGCATTAACAGATTCAAATCTATCCTCTAGATTTTTCATACAAGGCAAGCTCAGATTAATTAATATTTCAGTAGCCTGTTATTTTAAAATAGTTAGATATTTAATAATCTTATGACTTAGTTCCAAAAACTCCAAATTTTTAAGTTACCAAAGACTTTGGAAAACTATGTTTAGACATATAAAGTTATTATTGAAAAAGTTTTATCATATACCCTTCATTTTAGTTACATTTATTTTGCCTTAACAACTTTGAGATTGTTAAAGTCAATTATTATTATGCAAGCATTTTCTTGGCAAATGTTGTAACAGAGATAACTCACTGGCCTTCAGGGGTTTTAATGTTAAAGTACTATTTTATTTTATTTTAATAAAAATGGGAGTGGCCCTCACACTGCTATTTCTACAGCCTCCTGTAGGGCATTTCTATAGGTCTGATCCTTCTAGGAAAAAGAATTGGGGAATTTAGATTTTATTCTCTATATTTTTTTCTTTGTTAGTAGACTAACAACATGAAATCTTACATATAAGAAGAAATCGTAAAATCAGAGAGAAAAAACCCTATAGTAAATAGATGAGTACTCATAAAAGGATGAAATGGGACATTAGCCTTAGAATCTTCAAACTAAGTCTCCCAAAGATAAGAAAGCAAACAAAGAACATCAATCAGTAACCAAGCTACATTACAGACAGAAAAGTCTTCTTCACTAGCTAAGAGTTTCCAGTGGCTGATGACTTGAGAAGGGAGAGCAGGAAGATTACCCAAGATTAAGAATTCTTGGCAGCTGCTAGGAAGTTCCTTCAATCCCTGCCATGTGTTCAGCCTGCTACAAGTAGCTGGGGCCCCTTGGAAAGTGAAATATGCCTCATCTTTAAACAAATTAAACCTAACAACAAAGACAAATAAAACAATCAACAGACACTCATATATGATATTTACAGGCACACATAACACACAGACAAGACTTAATAAGTCAGAGTTCTTTTCATGGGTCTTTCCGAAGATGTTTTACATTGCCTGGAACTTACAGCCAGATGTAGCCCAGAGGGCTCCCAGGTGGGGTTGCCAGTAATGCCCACAAATGGCCTGTTGTTCACAGATCTCATCATATTCTGCTCTCCATAGCAAATGTTGACTGGTGTCCAGAGTTGGTTTGGCCAAATCTGCCAGTCCCAAGGTGTCATATGGTAATTTTCTGACAAAACATTAAGGAGTCCTTTTGTAAATGGACTGTTAACCCTATTTTCTCTAGTTGATGAGCCTTCTCAACCAGAGGCAGACGATTGGGGCCTTAGGTATCATAAGCTTCACAGGCTCTACTTTAGGAGGAGAGGGTGGTAGTAAATGGCACTCTGTAGGCTTTTGAGCCTCGGTATGAAGTAGTCATAGTGCAATTTGCACAAGAACCTACATATTTAAAGATGACAAAGGCACTCATTTTCCCTGAGCCTGATTTCTTTTTAAATTCCTGCCTACTTGTTCCCTACATCAACATCTAATGTTCCATAATCAAGAAACCAAGGATTATAAATTTTAGGCACTATTTTCTTTTAATAACTTTTTAAATAACAAAGAGATCTGTTACTCCGTGGACAGTTGTCTTATTGTGAAACCTTAGCTGAAAAACAATTCCTTTGAACTTAGAAATCCCAACCAGGCTCCAATGACTTACTGTGCAATTACTTTCTTTCCTCTCTCTCCATTTTTTGAGGGTTCCACCAAGTCTCATTGCATTCCTTGGTCCTCACATGGGGCACCACATTGTGGGGGCTGACCAGCAAACCCTGAGTGACAGATGAATGGATTATTATAGCACGTTTGCTGTGAAAGAGAGGGCTAAGGGATGGCCTGGCTAAAGGGACCAGGTAGCTTTCATTGCCCGCCTCATTAGCCTTTTATTATAGCAACAGTTTGAGATAAAGTTTATCTTTTAGATACAATCAGCAAGGTAAGTAATATTAGGAGGATACATGTGTTTGTAATGTCCTTTAAACAAGGACACCCAAAATATTAAGCATAAAGATTCTAGTAAATACCCTGGGGTCTGCATGAGCAAAGACTTGTTTGAAAAGGTCTAAGATTAATTCTACCACAGGAGCGGGAGAAAGAATGGGGGAGCCCACAGCGGGTTTGAACTTTGAAGCTGCTATAGTGACCAGTCAGAGGGGATATCGGGACACAAAGAACTGCATCCTATATAAACCTTAGGAAAGAGGGACTTAGTGAGTCTCTTCCTTGAAATCCCATTCCCACGGGGAAATCTGTGCTTGTTTCCCAATAAATTTCCACCTTTTCCTATACCACCTTTTGTCCCTGGCTTCATTCTTCAAATCCACCTGGACAAGAACCCCGGAAATCACCTTTGGATCCTGCCCAGAGGAAAACCACATGTTTCAGTTTAATTTCTGCATTTTAGTATGGGGAATAGAAATCTGGGCTGCTCCAGTAAAGCTTGGAGGTTTTTTGTAATTATCACTATAAATATCATTAAACACAATGATAGATGATAATTATTATAATACAATTATTATTATTATTATTATTATTATTTTAAAATATATTTTATTGATATTTTCCAGAGACAAAGGGAGAGAGATAGAGAGCTAGAAATGTCGATGAGAGGGAAACATCGACCAGCTGCCTCTTGCACACCCCCTTCTGGGGATGTGCCCACAACCAATGTACATGCCCTTGACCAGAATCGAACCGGGGACCTTTCAGTCTGCAGACCGACGCTCTACCACTGAGCCAAACCGGTTTTGGCTATCATACGATTATTATTATTATATAATGATACAGATACAGTGAAATATATATTAAAGGCCAATGTGAGCACAGGAAGAAGACCCTGTCAGGTAAGCATACAAACAAACAATATGGAAAACCTTCTTGGAAAGATGAACCTTAAATTGAGTCTAGAACATTGTGAGGAATACTTCAGGTGAATAAGGAATCGGGTTTCCCTGACATTCCTGGCAAACAAAATCTCAGATGCCACGGCGATACCTGAAGTTTTGTGAGGAGGTTAGAGAATACTGAGCAGTTCTTACATGGCCCAAAGAAATCTCTGTTGAAAAGTTTTAACTTTAAAAATGGAAAATTCATGATATTTTCATTATGCAATAAGATTTAAGTAAACAGGGAAGAAATCATCTTCTCTCAAACATATAACCTTAGCCAACTCTTAGCTCAAAAGATGCTGTTTATTTTTACTGCCAATGACAAATTGCACTAAGACACAAACTGCTACAATTATTTTATGTTGTTTTATGTAATTAAAGATGTATAATATTTGTCACCCTGGGTGGGCAATGTGTTCCATTAATTAAATATTTAATGCACTCTTTTTGGTCATAGTAATTAAAGATGTGTTGGCAGAAGTCATGGTTTCTATTTCTGATTATAATAAACTTTAAAAAATAAACCACTTTATTTTATTAAGTTGTGTTAGAGGTTTCACAGAGAAATCCACATAAACCTTGTTTTTAATAATAATAAAAAAGTTATTCTGTATTTCTCCTCACTGAGATGATAGGACCAGTAAATCTGTTAATTGCTGTGTAAAGTAGTTTGTTTTGTTCTTTCAAATGCCAACGGGATGCCTCCTAGCTATAATTTTACTAGGGCTGTGATTCAGTAAACAAGAGTATGTTAATCACATTGTCATTGCTGTGGGTCTGTGGGCTCTGTGGATTTCATACTTTCATCTTGATGTTCCCTTTTCACTTGATGGACTTTTCCTCACTTCTTTATGTGACTTTTAAGATAAACAACTTAGAACTGCTGAACTTTATGGTGTGGGACATTGGGGAAAAAATCCTATCTCCTAATTTGTTCCAGCAGGTTTCTACTGATTTGCATTTTTTGATGACAAAGTCTCGTTCAAGCAACATTTAATTTAAAAATATTTTCTTTGCGGTGTGTGGCATGTCTTGTAAGCACACTTGCTTTGGATCTTTGTAGGAGTAATTCTATGTTTCCAGTGATCATGAGGAGGAGGAGGAGGAGGAGGAGGTAGAAGGGCCAATGTGATCTTATTTGTGGATTTGATTGAGTAAACCATGGGATAAAAAACTGATTAAAACACTGTTCTTTAAAAGCAGTATGTGTACTCTGAAGTTTCTATAAGATTTTTTAATGTGTTTATAATGTGATCACATATTTTCATTAAATTCTATTTTAGGATGAATTTTATTTACATATTACTTTAATAACTTTATTGAGATGTGATAAATGTTTGTTTTTAAAACAACATTTAAAAGGACCTCTTTATATTTTTAATTTCACACCCTATTTCACTAACTTTTGACTTTACAAAATTAAAATATTCCAAATGATTTTAAGGCACTGAAAGACAATTGATTTATCTTTTTCTATTTCATTAAAGAGTGTGTGTCTATGTATATGAGAGGAAGTATTTTCTCTCATTAATCTATTCTTAAATAAGAAATGTTGAAAACACTTGCTCTTAAAAGTACACAATTAAACATTTCTCTTAAAAGTATACAACCAATCACTGGTTGGTGTGTTGCTCAGTGGTTAGAGTGTCAGCCAGCCAATCAAGAGCATGTCTGGGTTGCAGATTCCATCCCTGATCCAAATCAGAGAGCATGCTGGAGGCA
Source organism: Vespertilio murinus (assembly GCA_963924515.1). NCBI lineage: Eukaryota > Metazoa > Chordata > Mammalia > Chiroptera > Vespertilionidae > Vespertilio > Vespertilio murinus. The sequence continues at coordinate 53,407,529 of OZ004705.1, forward strand.
ACCAATTAATGTATTTCTCTCATATCAACGTTCTCTCTTTCTCTCCCTCTCCCTCCCTCTTTTCCACACTCTCTAAAAATCTAAAAATCAATGGGAAAAAAATATTCTCAAGAGAGGATTAACAAACACACAGTACGTATGCAACCAAAATGCTATCTTTACATGTCTTTTAAGAATTTAGAATTGGATGATCTCGTCTGCAATATTGAGGATCACTATCTAAAATTTGAGGTCAGTGTTGTACTGCTACTGATTCTCAGAGTAAACCAAGTGCAAGTTATTCTATTTTTAATTTTCTAATTATTCCTTGAAACAGGTTTTAATCTGAATATATCAAGATAGCTTACATAGAACAATATAATAGCTCTATTAAGAGAGATATTCTTTGAACCAGATTTGAGTTACGGTCCCTGCACAGCAACACCAGCATCTCCTGCCAGTGTTGGAAATGCCGAACCACAGGCACCTCCCCCAGCCCGTTTCATCAAATGGGCTTTTTAACAAGATCCCCAGGTGATTCATTGCACATTAAAGTTTGAGAAGCACTCCTCCGACTGAGCCGTTATTAATTAGAAATAATGTGTTACCAATAGTTAAAATTCCTGATGAAATGCAAAGCCTCTTAGCAGCCTTTTGCTGACACACACAAATTTCAAAGAACTTTTAAGGAAATCCTTTGGTACTTGAAACAGTCTATAAAATCTATAGTGGCAGAGTAATATTTTGAGATATTTCAAAGTTTCCTCTATTTTTTTCCTTTTTTTTAAAAAAAAAATATTTTCTCCTTTTCATCACTCCCCCTCAAATAGTTATTGCCATCAGGGAACAGTGCGATGCCCTAAAAAAGCAGAAATTGTTTGAGTGATGGTGGTTTTGCAAAGGTTAAGCCTTTCTGTCAGAAACCTTGGCATAATGCTCTGCATACTAAAAGCATACCACTGAGGTGTTTTATTTGTTAGTAAAGTGCTTGTGATTTTAGTTTTTAATTCAGAAGTGTATAGTCAAAAGGACTCCCCTAGGCCTGCCTCCCGTGTCCTGGGAACAGGGTTGGGTACTCCTTAAACTGCCAAAGTTTAATGTCCCCATTAAACTAGCTGGATGGAAACCAAAATAAAAATTCAGGTATAAAAAAATCAATAGCTGACACATAGCATTTGCTGTGTGGTAGGCATTGCTCTAAGCTGGCCTTATTAAGGGCGTTTGCTGGGCAGGTGTCTGAGGAAGTGTTCCGGGGAGAGAACAGCCACTTCACAGCCAATATACACCCTCCAACCTGGTGACCACCTGCCTTGGACCAGCAAATAGGCCTGTGAGCCTGGAACAGAGTGAGCCAATGGGAGAGCAAGAGAAGACAAGGTCAGAGAGGTGACAAGGGCCTCCCTTACTGTAGGGTCTGTGAAGGGCTGTATCTTTCATTCTGAAGTGGGAGCCATTTCAGGGCTAACTCTTTCCTTCAATCTTCAGAGCGTTTCTCCTTACATCACTGAACTGATTTCATCTCTTCAGGAAGACCTCCTCTGACCACACAATCTAATCACCTTCCTATCTTAATTTCTATCCATTTGAATTTTTTGTATGTTTATTGCTAGCTAAAATAGTTTTATATAAGTGTGTACCTTTCACCTGGCTGTTTTGTTTATAGATTTCATTCACTAGAATGAAAAAGTCAGCGGGGCATGGCTTTCGTTTTCCTCATTTCTATATCCCCCAGGCCTAGAACAGTGTGGCCAGATAGGAGACACTCAGTGAATATTTGCTCAATGAACGATTGTATTCAAATGGCGAATAATATATATATAGTCAATGAAAGAAGGGTAAGAAAATTGGTCTCCTGTGAGTTTGGAGTTTGAGTATGGAGTAAGAGGAGTACATAAGTATAGAGGATGTTTTTAGAATTACTTTAAGAGTCAATGGAATTACGGTTTTGAGGAAGTCAGAGCATTGATTGTAGATATACTACTACTAGAGAAGGAAATCAGGGAAGCCTAGTGGTGGTGTTTAGAGAACTGAGAAATCAGAAGTAGTGCAGTTATAGGTAAATGCGGTGCTCGGCTTGCATAGCCGAGAATACAAAAAATTGAAGTTGAAGTGTTCAAATGTTCAAAAGTTCAGAGTGTGTGTGAGTCAGTCTCCTGATGCTGAGATTCCCAAGAAGCAGAGATGGAGAGGAGGACAGTAAGGCAGTGCCTAAATTCTGAATGAAGGGTAGTAGAGGTCATATCCTAGGCCTGTGGTTGCCAAACTGTGGCTCGCGAGCCACATGTGTGGCTCTTTGACCTCTTAAGTGTGGCTCTTCCACGAAATACCACAGACTGGGAGAGTCTATTTTGAAGAAGTGGCATTAGAAGAAGTTTAAGTTTAAAAAATTTGGCTTTCAAAAGAAATTTCAATCATTGTACTGTTGATATTTGGCTCTGTTGACTAATGAGTATGCCGACCACTGTCCTAGGCTATTGGTGCACTGCCTTAATTTATACCGTCAACATTATTCTTTTACCTGTAATGACTCCAGGTGGTCTCCCTGCTTTTCATCTTTTTCCTCCTTCAATCTGTCAATCTACCCCAGAACTTTTTATCTTTCTAAAAATGCAGCTATGATAACTACATCAGCCCCCTTTTGAATTCCTTTAATAAGTCCTCACAGCTCTAAAACAGTTTTTGTGCATTTGTCTTGCAAAGACCTTCTTTATGTGGCTTTCACTTTCTTTTTCAGTATAACTCCTACAGTTTCAACCCTCTTAGGTGCAAATAATAAGGACATGCTGTGACATGGCTTATTGTCTGTGCAGTGAATTTCTCTGTTCTCTGCTCCACTTGCCACATTTATTTTTCTTTCCATTTTATAGATCAGGTATTTTGTCATAATTTGTCTTCTTCCCTTCTAAGACAGTAATATCGAGGGAATTTATTATAATGTTGACACATCATATGCCTCCAATAAATATTTCTTTGCTGAATGAGGGAGTGAATAACTTGATGACTAAATTAATAAACTTGCTAGATCTATTAACAGTGATTATTAAGGAAGAATTATGTATTTCAGTATAGACCAGAGACAGTAAATATCCCACTGTACGCCTGCTGTTAGTAGGAGTTTTGTTGCTTCTTGCTGACTAGAATAATAGAATTTCTGACATTTCCATGGTATATACCATAATGGTATGTAAATATACACCATTGCCACAAAATATATTTATCTTCCTGTCTCTGCTCATTTCTTTCAACCAGTGTTATTACCAAATCACTGGCATAAAAATATATTTTATTGAAACATATTTTCATAGAAAGGAAGTAAAAAGTTTGATCAAGGACAAAGCATGATGTTACTAACAAAGTATTTAGATTTGTTTAGTAGTAAGCAAAACCAGTTTTTTTTTTTTTATAAACTAGGCATAATAGACAAAGGCACATAAAGGTGCATCTTTTCTTAATTTAAAATAACACATGCAAGTTATAGGGTGAAAGTTAATTATTGTGTAATGACAAGCTTATGTTTTATGAAGAAGAGAGACTTTAAAAGTGTTCAGTTATATTTCAGTATCTCTTTTTATGCTGGATAGAATTTACAGATGGAGAATATACTTCCAGAATTCTGCTAAATTATGACTATCAGTTTCTGAAATATGTCAGGAAAAGACTGACTGCTGGCAGATGTGCATAAATGTGAAGAAAACCTTTATATAACAAGAAAAACAATCTATAACTTTTACGCTATGTCAGAGTACTCAGGCAGGGAAGACATGTTTCAAGTATGATAGCTAGTGGCATTGTCAATAAAATCACCTTGCTCAGCATACGTAAGCCATATTCCTGGTGCAGAAAATCCCAGAGTTTCATAAATATGTGTGAAAGTAATGGCATCTAGAACAATTAAAGTGGAATTCCTCAGGAGATCTGCCTTTTGCTCCCTCAGGTGTGACCACATTTTCCCTCATATCTCCTTGTTTTCCTGACTGGCTTTCATTCAGCTGTCCTGTCAGACTTCATGGCTTGAGCCATCTATAAAGAAACACGTTTTTCTTTAGTTATATCTAACTGAAAACAAAACAGGTTTACTCTTTTTTAAATTTCTAGCTACAACTTTAGATTTTACGTTTTTTCTTAAGAAAAAGAAAGAAGTTGCTCAGCTTTTTTGGAAAAAATTCTTTCTGAATTGGGATTCTGAAAGACTTAGTACCAAAAAAGTATCCTGCTTTATTCAAGCTTAACTCTGTGATTGAATAACCAGAGAAGCACAGGTATCTATAATTTACTAAAATAATTTTATTTACATAATTTTAAAATTGAGAATGATGAAAAAGAGGTTCACTTGCAAATACAACCCATTTCTTTTTTCTTTTTAAAAAATATATTTTATTGATTTTACACAGAGATGAATTGAGAGGCATAGAGAGTAAGAAGCGTCAATGAGAGAGATACATCGACCAGCTGCCTCTTGCATAATCCCCACCTGGGATGTGCCCACAACCAGGTACATGCCCTTGACCAGAATCGAACCCGGGACCCTTCAGTCCGCAGGCCGATGCTCTATCCACTGAGCCAAACTGCTTTCGGCTACAACCCATTTCTTATTCATCAAAATTGAGCATTCAAGTGCTCAGTTCACTTTGTAAGAGTGAATAAAAACTAAAAGTAAAGGAAGTACAACATAAGTAGAATAGAGGAATAGAACATTAAGACCATATGTATTACTTTTCCCCCTCAAATTTAATGTCCCTAATGATAAAATAGATGTATTTCATTCTTATTTAATATCATGCTATTTGAATATATATTAAGGAATTTACTATGCTTATTTATTTGCTTTCATGTTGGTTCATCAGAAGACTAGAATTAATATTTTAAAATGGCAGGTAGTAAGGTAATATTTGCAATTTCTCTGAGTTACTTGGAAATTGACTTTTGAAGAGGAAGTTTGCTTTTACAGAATGGAGTTGCAGGTATGAAATTGAGCACGTGTGGGATAACTACAGGCCCATTTTAATCTTTAAAAACTCTACACCAGTACTTCTTCCATTAGGAGGGCATTTTTCTTCAGTGTGGTTTTCAGTCTGTTATCCACTTCTCATCCTCCAAGGATGAGAAGACAGCTTGTAGGTCCTGCTAACACATCCAAAAGCAGCGACCTAAAGGGCTGGTCTCAATTTCTCTTCCTGCATTTGCTCTGGGTTCTGTTTCCTGTGGCCTGAAGTCTCAGCTCTTCTGTGAGTCCACAAACTAGTCTGTATTCTTAAACAAATATTTCTTCAATCCCTCTAGGTTTTATTATTATTTTTTAATATATATATATATATATATATATATATATATATATATCTTTTATTGATATTTTCCAGAGAGGAAGGGAGAGAGATAGAGAGCTAGAAATGTCAATGAGAGAGAAACTTCGACCAGTCGCCTCTTGCACACCCCCTACAGGGAATGTTCCCGCAACCATGTCCTTGACCGGAATGGAACCCGGGACCTTTCAGTCTGCAGACCGATACTCTACCACTGAGCCAAACCGGTTTTGGCTAAGTTTTAGATGTTCCCATCTCTCGGGAACGATTGAGGGCCTGGATGCCCAAAGGGGGCTGTGCTGATAAAGAGCAAGGCCAGGGATTGGGGAAGTAAGAGTAGTTGTCTACAACCCAGAGGCTCACACATAGCTTTACCAAATGCTTTTCCAAGCCACCTAGGGACTTGCTGCCTGGATTTCTGGCGCTTAGTTTACAGAGCCTTTATAGCACCCTGCCTTACATGCTTCTGAGAACGGTACACAGGAAATATATATATATATATATATATATATATATATATATATATATATATTTTTTTTTTTTTTTCCTTTACAAAAATTAGACTTTCTATATTAAAGCAAGTAGGTTCTCACACTCTGGGGACATTTTTACCCAAGTAACTAATTAATATCACGAGTCTTATATAAATATTAGATTAAGAAACCAACCCCAAGGTACAAACTTTGTAGTTTGCCAAATGCCATCTGAAATCCTTGCTGGCTTTGCTTCCAATAAGTCAGGATTTAGAAATCAAACCTCCTGCAGAAGAAAAGCAGGTTTAATGTCTCCCAGCTCTATCATGGTTCAACTTTATCATGGACGCTCTATTTCTTGTCGTATAAAGATCAGTTAAGTACAGACTCTGATCTGTGGCTTTTACCACCAACTTTCAACTCTAAAAGGCAGGTATTGTTTATGGGCCAGGCTATATAATCTCAATATTGATCCCTACCTCTTAGGGCTGCTTCAGAGTTTTTGTCAAAACACTTGCACAGCTTCTGAGTGGTCAGAAATCATTTTCTGAGAGCAAATCTTTATTTTGAGTACATTTTTTTTAAAAAAAGACTGTGACCTAACTACTCTCCTTTTTCATTTTTACTAGCACAATTTAATATAACTTTGAGATGTTTTTTCTATCTTGGTAAATAATAAGGCAAACATCTTTTTGGTATGTTGACCCTGTGAGCATTGGGAGTAAGTTGGAGGGAGAAGAGAAGCGATGTATAACCTGCTGCATCAGACTGTAATCTCAGGCCTAGACATGGCCTGATTCCTGTCGGCTGGAGTGCTGACACAGGAAACTTCAATAAAGCAGCTTCACAGCATAATTCTTAGGTTTGGTGTCTATCCCTTGGACAAGAGAAATACACTCGAATGGAACCTATTGCTGTCTTTCTCCCCTAATATTTACTGGGCCAAGAGAATTACACACTTGTCCATTATATTTTTTAAACCCCATTTCCAAATATGGGGGATCCAGGACTGTGGAGCCAGCAAGGCAGACATCCAAGAGTCACCTGAGGCATGGGGACTGTGAGAATGGCAGGTGAAGTACAGGGCAGAGAGTCTAATCTAACCTAGAAAAGCAGCCTTGGAGGCTGAACTCAGGTTGCAAGTCTAGTGGATTGTGCAACTGAAGTATCTCTGTGAACATCACAGGCACTCAAATATATCCGAGGATAAGGGAATGGAATCTGGAGACACAGTAACTGAGCAACCTAATCTAGAATGGGATATAGGAGGCAGAGACTGGGTAGATCATCCCCCAAAGCATTGGAGGCTGTGCATTTGCCTTTGGTTGGTGAGGGAGCTGATGAGGACTGGTTTCCAGGATCTTCTCCTGTAAGTCTTCACCTCCTAAAGTGCATCCTCGTTTTAACCATCAGATCATTGTTAGGATGAACTACCCTTGACCTCTCCTGTTTGGACAATGGTTTCTTTGAAATAATATTGTTAGGAGCTCCTGCCAGGAAAGTTGCTAGGTTCTTCTTTGTAAAATTTGGCCCTTGGTTGACGATGGCAATCCAATCTCAGCAGATAAATTACTTCTTAGGCTCATATCAAATAAATGTTTCTTCTCAGGGCCCACGCTGTATATAGCATTTTGTTTAGTGGATATAAGAAAGTAGTTAGTCATTTACTCTTGTATCTACCTCTGCATTTCATCATATATCTAATGTTTCAGCATATTGAAATTCTTTCCATGTCTTTAAGATAAATTAAAAAAAAATTCTAGGTCATTATGCATACTGTTTTAAGTTTCTTAAGTGCTTTTTCTTTCCCATGTACCACCCTCCTCCACCGAGAGGAGAAGTGAGGGGAGCTGGAGGTCTGGTCATTCCCCAATGGTAAGTGTTTTACACAACTATGTAATGAAGCCGCTGTGAAGCCCAAGAGAGCTTCTGGGTTGGGGATTCAGAGTAGCTTGTTGGGAGAAGGCACAGAAGCCCACACCCTTCCCACAAACTGTGCCCTGTGTGTGTCTTTCATCTGGCTGTTCCTGAGTCATACAGATTCTTTTATAATAAATCAGTGGTCTAGTAACATGTTTTTCCAATTTCTGTGAGCCATTTTAGCAAATTAAACCCAAGGAGGAGGTTGCAGAAAACTTTGATTCATAGCGAGTGGTCAGAAGTACAGGTAACAAACTGGACTTGCAGTGGGCATTCTGAGTTGGAGGGATCATTCGAACCTCCAATCTGTTGGCCAATCTGTCAGAAGTACAGATAACCTAAGCTTATGTCTGTTTAATAGCTGAAGGAGGGAGCAGTTTTGTGAAATTGAATCTGACGCTACCTCTGGGTAGATAGTGTCAGAATTGTGTTCAAATGTTGAACTCCCTGCTAGTGTCCCAGGTGGAATTGGGTATGAAAAACACGAAGACTTACACACACAAATATACCTTCATAAATATAAACTTTTCAAAGTATGGTTTTTATATTGATGGAAAAATATCAAGAGAAAAGACTCAAGACTCAATTTAATGGATAATGCCTATGCCGGGCATCCTTTGATGTGCTGAAGATATTTTATTTTATTTTATTTTTTTATTAAATTACTAACTGTTTACATATCTTAACATTGCTCCCCCCTCCAAGACATGCCCTCCCTCCCCAGAGTTTTGTGTCCAGTGGTTGTACTTATATGCATGTATACAAGTCTTTTGGTTGATCTCTTATCTCCCACAGATTTCCCTACCCTCCCTCATTTGACAGTCTGCTTGTTACTTTACTGTCTCTATATCTATGTTTTGGTTCATCAATTTATAATGTTCTTTATTATTCATAAATGAAGGAGGTCATGTGGTGTTTCTCTTTCATTGACTGGCTTATTTCACTCAGGACTATGTTCTCCAATTCCATCCAGGTTGCTACAAATGATAAGAATTCCTTCTTTTTATGGCAGCATAGTATTCCATTGTGTAGATGTACCATAGTTTTTGATCCAATCATCTGCTGAAGGGCACCTAGGTTGTTTCCTAATCCTAGCTATTATAAGTTGTGCTGCTATGAACATAGGGGTGCATATATCCTTTCTGACTGGTGTTTCTAGTTTCTTGGGATATATTCCTAGGAGTAGGATTGCTGGGTCAAATGGGAGTTCCATTTTTAGTTTTTTGAGGAAGCTCCATACTGTTCTCCACAGTGGCTGCACCACCCTGCAATCCCACCAGCAGTGCAGGAGCATTCCTTTTTCTCCGCAATCTCACTAACATTTGTCGTTTGTTGATTTTTTGATGTTGGCCATTCTGACAGGTGTGAGATGCTACCACATTGTTGTTTTGATTTGCATCTCTCGGATAATTAGTGACTTTGAGCATGTTTTCATGTGCCTCTTGACTTTCCTTCTGTTTTCTTTTGAGAAGATTCTATTTAGGTTCATTGCCAATTTTTTAATTGGATCATTTATCTTCCTTTTATTAAGTTGTATAAGCTGTCTGTAGATGTTGGAGATTAAACTTCTATCAGTGATAACATTTGCAAATATGTCCTCACATACAGTGGGCTTTCTTATTGTTTTGTCCATGGTTTCTTTCACTGTAAAAAAAGCTTTTTATTTTGATGTAGTCCCATTTGTTTGTTTTCTCTTTAGCTTCCATTGCCCTAGGGTTAGTATCAGTGAAGATGTTCTTTTGGCATATGTCAGAGATGTTGCTGCCTGAGGATGCCTCTAGTATTTTTATGGTTTCCCATCTTATGTTTAAGTCCTGTATCCATTTTGAGTTTATTTTTGTGTATGGTGTAAGTTGGTGATCTAGTTTCATTCTTTTGCATGTATCTGTCCAATTTTCCCAACACCATTTATTGAAGAGACTGTCTTGACTCCATTGCATGTTTGTGCCTCCTTTGTCAAATATTAATTGAGCATATTGATTTGGGTTGATATCTGGATTCTCTACTCTTTTACATTGTTGATCTATATGTCTGTTCTTGTGCCAGTACCAGGCTGTTTTGAGAACAGTGGCTTTGTAATACAGCTTGAAATCTGATATTGAGATCCCTCCTACTTTACTCTTCTTTCTCAGAATTGCTGTGGCTATTCGGGGTCCTTTATTGTTCCAAATTAATTTTTGGAGAGTAGTTTCTAGGTCAGTGAAATATGCCATTAGTATTTTAATGGGGAGTGCATAGATCCTATAAATTGCTTTGGGAAGTATGGATGTTTTGATGATGTTGATTCTAACAATCCACAAACATGGTATTTTCTTCCATCTGTTTACATCTTCCTCTCTCTTTTTTTTCAGTGTCGTGTCGTTTTTACATATAGGTCTTTTACCTCCTTAGTTAAGTTTATTCCAATATATCTTAATTTTTTTGGTATGATGGTAAATGGGATTGCTATTATAGTCTCTATTTCTGTAAGTTCATTATTGGTGTATAGAAATGCCATACAATTCTTGGTGTTAATTTTGTATCCTGCTACATTGCCAAATTCATTTATTAAGTCTATTAGTTTTTTGATGGAGTCTTTTAGATTTTTTATGTACAATATTATGTCATCTGCAAATTAGGATAACTTCTTTTCCAATTTGGATGCCTTTTATTTCCTCTTCTTGTCTAATTGCAATGGCTAGTACTTCCAGTACTATGTCAAACAGGAGTGGTGAGAATGAGCATTCCTATCTTGTTCCTGTTCTTAGAGGGAATGGTTTTAGTTTTTGCCCATTGAGTATGATGTTTGCTGTGGGTTTATCATATATAGCTTTTATTATGTTAAGGTATGATCCTTGTACTCCCACTTTATTGAGAGTTTTTATCAGGAAAGGGTGCTGGATTTTATCAAATGCCTTTTCTGCATCAGTTAATATGACATATGATTTTCATCTTTCAATTTGTTTATGTGATGTATCATGTTTATTGATTTGCGGATATTGTAACATCCTTGCATTCCCGAAATAAATCCTACTTGGTCATGGTGTATGACATTTCTGATGTGCTGCTGGAGCTGACTTGCTAGAATTTTTTTGAGGATTTTGGCACCTATGTTCATGAGGGATATTGGCCTGTAATTCTCTTTCATTGAGTTGTCTTTAACTGGTTTTGGTATTAGGGTGATGCTGGCTTCATAGAAGGGGCTTGGAAGTGTTCCTTCCTCTTGAATTTTTTGGAATAGTCTGAGGAGGATAGGTTTTAGTTCTTTTTTGAATGTTTGGTAAAACTCTCCTGTGAAGCCATCTGATCCTCGACTTTTGTTTCCTGGAAGCTTTTTGATTACTGTTTCAATTTCTTGCCAAGTCACTGGTCTATTGAGATTTTTAGATTCTTCCTGATTGAATTGTGGAAGGTTGTGTTTTTCTAGGAATATATCCATTTGCTCCATGTTGTCCAGTTTGTTGGAATAGAGTTGTTCGTAGTATTTTGTTACAGTCCTTTGTATTTTGGTTGGGTCTGTTGTTGTTTCACCTCTTTCATTTCTGATTTTGTTTATTTGGGTCCTATCTCTTTGTTTCTTGGTTAGCCTGGCTAGAGGTTAATCAGTCTTGTTTATCCTTTCAAAGAACCAGCTCTTGGTTTGTTGATCTTATGTATTGTTTCTTTGGTATCTATGTCGTTTATCTCCACTCTGATTTTTATTATTTCCTTCCTTCTGCTTACACTGGGGTTTTATTGTTGATCTTTTTCTAACTCTTTGAGTTGTAGAGTTAGATAATTTGTTATCATTTTTTTTTTTTTTTTTTTGCAATAGGCTTGTAGAGATATGAACTTTCCTCTCAAAACTGCTTTTGCTGTGTCCCATAGATTTTGGATTGTTGTGTTTTCATTGTCATTTGTTGCCAGGATGTTTTTAACTTCTTCCTTGATTTCTCTGGTAACCCAGTCCTTGTTTAATATCATGTTGTTTAGTCTCCATGTGTTTGATTTCTTTGTATTATTTTTATTGTAGTTAATTTCCAGTTTTACTCCACTATGATCTGAGAGGATGCTTGATATGATTTCTATCTTCTTGAATTTGAAGAGAATTTGCCTAGGTCCCAATATGTGGTTTATCTTTGAAAATGACCCATGTGCACTTGAAAAGAATGTATATTCTGTGGCTTTGGGATGGAATGTTCTGAAGATGTTGATTAATTCCATCTGGTCTAGTGAATCATTTAGGATTGATATTTCTTTGCTGATTTTTTGTTTAGATGATTTGTCCAAAGGTGACAGTGGGGTATTAAAATCACCTATGATTGTATTGCTATTAATCTCTTCCTCAATGTCCTCCAGCAGTTTTTTTTTAAGATGTATTTGGGCACTCCCATATTTGGTGCATATATGTTTACCAAGGTTATTTCTTCTTGTTGGATTGCTCCCTTTAGTATTATGAAATGGCCTTCAAAACCTATTGTTATGTCCTTCACTTTGAGATATAATTTGTCAGATATAAGTATTGCTACCCCAGCTTTTTTATTTTTCATTTCCATTTGCCTGGAAAACCTTTTTCCATCCCTTCACCCTCAGTCTGTGTGCGTCTTTTTTTTTCTGAAATGGGTTTCTTGCAGACAGCAGATACAGGGGTCTTGTTTTCTTATCCAATCTGTTACCCTATGTCTTTTGATTGGAGCATTTAATCCATTTACATTTAAAGTTATTATTGATAGGTACTTATTTAAGGCTATTTTTATTCTATCCCCCTGTTTTCCTTCTTTGCTTCCTGTTTCTTTATCTTTACTGTAGACCCTTTAGCATTTCTTGCATTGCTTGTTTGGTGGAGATAAATTTCTTTAGTCTTTTTTTGTCTGTGAAGCTCCTGATTTCACCTTCAATTTTGATTGATAGCCTTGCTGGGTACAGTATACTTGGATTCAGAACTCTCCTTTGCATGACTTTGTATATTTCATCCCATTCCCTTCTGGCCTGATGAGTTTCTGTTGAGAAATCAGTTGCTAGTCTGATGGGGGTTGCTTTATATGTAACCTTCTGTCTCTCTCTGGCTGCTTTTAAGATTCTGGCTTTGTTGTTGGTGTTTGCCAATTTAATTATAATGTGCCTTGTCATCGGTCTTTTGGGATTCATTTTGTTTGGGACTCTGGAAACATCTTGGATTTGTGTGGGTTTTTCTTCTCTATCTTAGGAAAGTTTTCTTTCATTATTTCTTGAAATAGTTTTTCTATGCCTTCCTCAGTTTCCTTTCCTTCTGGAACCCCTATTCAAATATTGTTTCGTTTTGTATTGTCCCATAGTTCCTTTAGGCTTTCCTCCTGCTTTTTAATTTTTTTCTAGAAGCTACTCTAATTGGGTATTTTTATCCATCTTGTCTTCTAGCTCACTGATTCGGTCCTCTGCTTCTTCTAGTCTACTTTTGATGCTTTCTATTGAGTTCTTTACAGTAGTGATGTCATTTTTCATTTATTCTTGTTTCATATTCATTTCCTCTTGGCTCTTCTTTATTTCCTCTTGGTTCTTATTTATATTGTCAAATTTGTCTTCCATTCTTTTTAGCCATCTTATGATCATTACTCTGAATCCTTGCTCTGGTCGGTTGCTTGCCTCTAACTCATTTACTTTCTTTTCTGGTGATGCCTGCTTTTCTTTCATTTGTGGGCAATTTCTTTGTCTCCCCCCATGAACTCTCTTTTCAGGATGTCTGGTTCTGTACATCTCTCTCTCTGTGGAATCTGCATGTTCGCACTGATTGGAGCTCCATAGCTGCTCAGTGGTCTCCACAGTTGTACTTGTACTTGCTACCTCTGTTTTTTCAGATCTCAGATAAGATCTCCAGTTGCAGCTCTGATGTCTTTGTGAGAGGCAGCAAGTAAAAGTGTTTACCTATGCCACCATCTTCCCAGAATCTGTGCTGAAGATATTTGAATGAAAAATTTATAAATTATCCCATATAATAAAAGCATAGCATGTAAATTGTCCTCTTGATGGGGATGTTGTCTGGGAGTTCAACCAGGGGGTGGAGCCATCTTGGGGAAGGGAGGCTCTCCCTCCCTGGCAGCTGGCAGCTGAGATCTGCTAGGGACCCTACCAGTACACAAATTTTGTGCACTGGGCCTCTAGTTGGTTTATAAAGTTTTATTTTCATAATTTTAACAATCACTTGTTATTATAATGAATATTTTCAGATACTTGTATTAGCAATTTTTCTTGAATCTGTAGTTCATATGTAGTATTTTATGAATTTAAATTAAAGATATTTATCTTTGCAAATGGTAGTAGCAAATGGATTGTCAATAAATTTCTTAAAGCAATATCTAAGTTGGAAAAACCCCATACATTTTTATGAATGATATTCAAATATCATAACGGGGTTGAATATGATAAATTTTCATAATAAATAGTTCAATATATTTTAAGATCATAAATTATTATTATGTATAATCACAAGATTTCTTATAGGTCCATACAGGGTTTCTCTTTTCAAGTATTTGAATGTTGTAGTATTTATAAACACAGTATGTTTCTCAATTTGTTCATCTCTCTATTTAAATCAAGATTATATCTTGATCTATAGTGACTAGAAAATATTATATATTAACTAGTTCACGGTATTTGTATATGAATATTTACCTTCAGACAAACACTTTTTAAAAATATTGTTATTGATTTCAGAGAGGAAAGGAGAGAGAGAGAGAGAGAGAGAGAGAGAGAGAGAGAGAGAGAGAGAAACATTAATGATGAGAATCATCAATTGGCTGCCTCCTGCACACTCCTACTGGAGATTGAGCCTGCAACCTGGGCATGTGCCCTTGACCAGAATAAAACCTGGTACCCTTCAGTCCATAGGTTGATGCTCTGTACACTGAGCCAAACCAGCTGGTTCAGGCAAACATTTTGATTTCTGTGCCTTTTTTTTCCCCAAATTTCACATGCAATTTCTTTTAATAGGAAAAATATAAAATCTTTTCAATCCTTCAAATATGTAGGACAGTCAAACTTAATTTGTTTAGTGTTAAAGAATTTGTCATTATTAATAGCAGACAAAAGTTCTTATTACATAGCTATAGATGTACTCAAATTAAAAATATCTATTTTTGCTAGACCTCACTTTATCTGCTCTTTATCTGAGGATATTTTGTTGTTTCTCTTAAATCTTCTGGTACATTGTATCCCGGTTGAATGAAATCTGGTGGCTTTAACAGCATGTTAAATTGCCATCATGTGTTTGAGAAGAGGTGGTTGGGTCAAACATGTTTGATACATTTTAGATCAAAATATGCTATCTTGGACAGATCTAGAAAATGGCATATATTATATCTAATTCTTCTAAATAACATAATTAATCCTAGTCTATTTAAGACCACTTTGCCCAGTAACATATACCACCAGTGGTAAGGAAATTCTTATAAAATTTTCAGCCAGAACTCTGATTGATACACTTTCTCTTCATTGTCTTTCTTAGCAACATTATCATATTCTTGCTTATGTTATTTTAAATTAGAGTCTACTATTAATAAAGTATTTTTTCATTAATTTTTCACATAATCAAAATTATATTTAAAACTGATAAAATATTTCACTTTGTGGGTTTTCTCCTTATAATTCAAGGACATTAATATAAATGTTAGCTGTTCAGCATTACTTTTGTCCTTTATTATTATTTTTTACTTAAACATAACATGAGTGTTGTTTTTCTTTCTTTTTATTCTACTAATCTTTTTAAAAAAATATACTTTATTGATTTTACACAGAGGGATAGAGAGCTAGAAACGTCGATGAGAGAGAAACATCGACCAGCTGCCTCTTGCACACACCCTACCGGGGATGTGCCCACAACCAATGTACATGCCCTTGACCGGAATCGAACCCAGGACCTTTCAGTCCGACAGCTGACGCTCTACTACTGAGCCAAACCGGTTTCGGCTATTCTACTAATCTTATTTTGAAGTTACCTTTATAGTTGTCAATTGATTTATTTTAAAATTTTATTTCCAACAGATTTCAAAGTCACTTCTAAATACAGAAAATGGCCATTGTTTTCTGTAATATTTAGATGATGTCACACAAAATATAATGCTCATCTAAATGTTGGGCACACAATGATAACCCTTTGTAAATATTATAAAATATTTAATATAGGTAATGACTAGTCTTCGTTAAAAATTACTGATTAGTTTTTTATTAGCATCTCTTATCAACTGTAATAAACACATACTTTTTGGGTGATTTTTTTTGAGTTGGGCAATAAGATCTTTATTTTAAAAAAGTAATATGAAATTATAGGAACATTATATTCTCTGTTTAAATCGCAGAATTGTAATCTTCTGTTCATGAATTTTGCATAGGTCATGCTTGACAGAAAACTGCTCACTTACTTTCAAATTTAAAAATTGAAGCAGATTTTCTCTGGAATTTTTCGAAAAAAATCTTTATAACTCTTTTTTTCTTGGCTCCCATTTCTTATTGTTTATTTCCATTTTAATCTCTACTCTTTTCAAAAAGCCTAAAAGTAGCTACATTCAAAGTGTACAATTTAAAAATGGAAATTAATGTAAATTTAAACCATGAATAATTATAGTTATATTTCATGTTTTGGAAAAAATCTTTTTTTTATAAAATATTCCAAATCATCTGCTAAAATTAAATAGGGAGGTAAATATTAATTAACATATAAATTAATCATGAGTAAATATATGAATAAATCAAAGTTATTTAAAAATATGGAAAACTTTGTATTTAATTTTGATCATTTAATAAAATCTTATTAACATTTTTTAATATGGAAAAATTATTTTGCAATTCTGTATTCCCATTTGCATCTAGTTGTCATTGTAATGAATTGGTATTATGTTTCATGCATATGAAATGCAGGATCATATATATATAATAAACTATATTTGAGTAATATGAATTGTTTATATTTTAAAATATTCTTTGGTTGCTAAGTGCATTTCTTGCAAGCACTGTACTTTTTCTACCCTTGGGATCATGAATTAGAACCCAAAAAGAAGCAGAAAAATAGATGCTTGGCAGGACTAGGTAATGCTACTTTGTTATGCAAAAATTGACTGCTTTCAAGTAATCTATGGGAAATTTCAAGTAAGGGATTTCCAGGTAAATTAATTCATCTTTCCTTATACTTAAGCTCTCCTGTCAATCAGTTCTCCTCATGCTGTGAAGGTGACCTTCTCTGACATTGACAAGGTTACAAGCCACAAACATTCAAAGCATTTGTAGGCAGGTACCTCTGCTGCAGAGACTTGGAACAGCAAATATGTCCCTAGGGACTCAATAATGTTTGTCAGGAGAGCAGATGTTTAGGGTTGCAGATCTCTCTGTGCCAGACACTGAGTGACAGGAGTCCACGACTTCTTTCACAAAACACACTCAGAGTCATCTAGGAACAGAGCCCAGGCAGGGACCTTGTCCTGCCCCAGCCAAAGGGCAGTCCTATTCTATCAATCAGCAGGTTTCATTGTAAACATAATTTTCTCAGTGGTTTTCATGAGCCCTTAAATAGCTCAAATCTCATACACACTTTCATAGCATACTAATCTTTCTGTTTATAGTAGCAGTTGTGCTAATAATTTATCTGTTTAAAATTCATACTGATTGTTATACACCAACTTCATATCCTCTTCACTGCTGTACCTTTAATTCTGCATTGCTAAGAACATGGTAGGTCCTTGTCGAATTGTACTAGATGTGAATAATGTATATTGCACACAACTACTGATGTGCATTTATGATTACTGTTTTAGTTTTGAGTGAATGCTTCCAATTTACTGAATCAGAAAGCTCAAGCATTTAAAGTTTTTTGCTCTATTGCTAGATTCAGCTCAAAAAAGTTCAAGTCATTTACGTGTTTAAGTAATAATGGCATTAATTTATTGTATTTCTTACTCTACCTATTTTTAGTTTTTATCAATGTGATAAAAATAGTTTTTTAATCATGTTTTTTATTTGCATCCATTTGACTTAAGATTTTGAACATTTTTATTTTTTACCTTGTCTATATCCGCTCTCTCTCTTTTACCTGCTACTTTTCTTTATGATAGATAGATTTATAAATACTCTTTATGTACTACAGATAATAAGTAACTTTCCTGTCAAAGCTTATTATTTGCTTTTCAAATTCTGTTTCTGAGAGTTTGGTGATGTGAAAAATGTAAAATGCAAAGGAAAACACTTCAATATATGTTATGGTTTTAAATAGAGTTTTATACATATATTTATTCAACTGAGAAATAGAAAAATAATATTCTATATCGGATCAGGGACTTTTTTAGTGTCTTTACTATATTTAACTTTTTATTCCATCTTGAATTTATTTCCTAGTATGCTGAGAAAATCATGTAGTATTTCCTTTTGTCTCCAAAAGGTGGTGCAATATTCTCAGTACTAATGAGCTGATTCTTCCTTAGAATCTTGTAATTTGGAAGGAAGTTGGCCTATAGAAGAGTTAGAATCAAATTAGGCATTTCAAAATGTGTATCTTCTAGGATTGTTGTAACCTTTAATAAAAACTAGCTGGTATTTTTATCTCATGCTAGATCATTTTACTTTTTAAAAATTGAAGCAGAGGTTCCAAGTGCACACCTTAATTATACAATGCATGCTTATGAATGCGTACACCCAACACTCAAATCAATGTAGACTATTTCCAGCACTGTAGAATGACCCTGGCCTTTCCCAGTCAGTACTGCCCACTCAAAGGAAAACACTTGTCTCACCACTATCCCCCCGGTTCAGTCTTCCCTGATTTTGAACTTTATGGATCCATGCAGCCACTGTTTTGTGTCAGGGTTCTGTAGCTCCATTTTATGTCTGTGAGTACATAGTCATTCATTTCTCATTGTTAGATCCCTCATTGTGTGAACATAACCATAATATATTTAATTCACTTTATTCTTTATGGACTTTTAGGCTGCTTTCAGTTTTAGGCTATTATACATAAAGCTGGTATGAACATTCCGATGCATGTCTTATAGTAAATGTATGCTCTTATTTCTTTTGAGCACATACCCATACCCAGCAGAATTGCTGGGCACAGGGTACAAATATGTGTAGCTTCAGTAAAACTGCCAAGTAGTTTCCCATGGTGTTTATGCCAATGTACACCCACACCAGTAATATATGTGAATAACTGACTTTTCTTCTCTTTGGGCATACTTTTTTAAAATATTAAAATAATTTCTTTAATGCTTTTAGTTGGAGTCAACCATTGAATTTGCTTTCATTTTAATAGATAATTAGGGTAGTCAGAGTTGGGCTTCTTAGTAAAAATTAAGCAAAATGGCTAACAAGATCAACTTTATTTATTTATTTTTTTTTAAAATTTTTATTTTATTAAGGTATTTTCTGTGTACATAGTTTACCATTGCCCCCCCTCACCACCCATTTATGCCCTCCCTCCCCAGAGTTTTGTGTTCATTGGTTGTACTTATGTTCATGGATACCAGTCCCTCGGTTGTTCTCCTGTCTCCCCCCAGGTCTCCTTCCCCTCCCCCCTGTCATTTGACAATCTGCTTGTTTTATGGTGACCATCTCAGGCTCATATGAATAGAGTCCGCTCCTCCTCTGGTTTTCACCGCCCCTTCCCCTGGGACCCACTGCTTCCCTTAGGACACTCGGCTCACCCGGGGCACTCGACCCCATGGGACACACGGCTCACCCGGGACACCCTTCCCCCTTCCCCTTTGGGGGGTACAGCTTACCCGGGGCACATGGCCCCCTGGGACACTCGGCTCACCCGGGGCACTCGGCCCCCTGGGACACTCGGCTCACCCGGGGCACTCGGCCCCCTGGAACACTCGGCTCACCCGGGGCACTCGGCCCCCTGGGACACTCGGCTCACCCGGGGCACTCGGCCCCCTGGGACACTCGGCTCACCCGGGGCACTCGGCCCCCTGGGACACTCGGCTCACCCGGGGCACTCGGCCCCCTGGGACACTCGGCTCACCCGGGGCACTCGGCCCCCTGGGACACTCGGCTCACCCGGGGCACTCGGCCCCCTGGGACACTCGGCTCACCCGGGGCACTCGGCCCCCTGGGACACTCGGCTCACCCGGGGCACTCGGCCCCCTGGGACACTCGGCTCACCCGGGGCACTCGGCCCCCTGGGACACTCGGCTCACCCGGGGCACTCGGCCCCCTGGGACACTCGGCTCACCCGGGACACCTTTCCCCTTTGGGGGGTACGGCTTACCCGGGGCACATGGCCCCCGGGGACACTCGGCTCACCCGGGGCACTCGGCCCCCTGGGACACTCGGCTCACCCGGGGCACTCGGCCCCCTGGGACACTCGGCTCACCCGGGGCACTCGGCCCCCTGGGACACTCGGCTCACCCGGGGCACTCGGCCCCCTGGGACACCCGGCTCACCCGGGGCACTCGGCCCCCTGGGACACCCGGCTCACCCGGGGCACTCGGCCCCCTGGGACACCCGGCTCACCCGGGACACCCTTCCCCCTTCCCCTTTGGGGGGTACGGCTTACCCGGGGCACATGGCCCCCTGGGACACTCGGAGCTCCTTGCTAGCATGGGGGGCAGGCTGGGACAGCTGCAGTTGGTCTGAGATGGTTGCAGGCGGGGGGACCCCCTTCAACGGTGTCTCGTTCGTTGTGGGAGCGGAGCAGCTGCAGACATGGAGGCTAAGTTCTGAGGTCGCCCACTCCCTGAGCCCAAGGCGTGGTGAACTCTGTTCTTGGTGGATTTCCTTTATTCTCGGCGCCAGTGGCGAGTGGCGGTGCCAGGTGCAATATTGATGGTCACTCCTGTGGTTCAATTACCACTGTAGTTTTAAAGTTCACATGGCGGTGGTGGTGAGAGCTTCGGCTTGGCCATGTGGCATCGGAGGATGGGCTCGCCTGAGTGGGTAATGGAAGGCACCGTGCCATTTCCTCACCAGCGCACTCCATTTCCCTCCCAGCATGGTGGGTGTGCTGGGGAGTTTGTGGGCGGGCTGTGATGGCTGCATGGGGAGAGTCCGCCCTCCATCGCGTCCTCTTTGTTGCGGATGTGGAGCTTCTGTGGATGCAGAGGCTAATTTCTGAAGCCACACTCTCTATGAGCCCGGTGTGTAGTGAGCTCTGATTTGGTGGATTCCCATTCTTGGGGGCGGCAGTGGGTGCGGCAGCGATGGTAGCTCCTGTGGCTCAATTTCCCCTGTAGTTTTAAAATCCGCGTGGTGGTAGTGTCTGATGCTTTGGCCTGGCCATGTGGTGGGGGAGAGAGGATTCTCCGGGTCTGCCAATGGAAGGCGCAGCGCCAGCACAGCGCGCGCGAAGGCCTGGCAGAGCAGGCCGCGGGCGGTGGCGGAGAGTCCCCGCGATGTCTTAGTCTTTCAGACTTAGTGGAACGCTTCCTCTGAGCCAGGACAAGCAGCACCACCACCACAAATATTGGCCAGCTCAGTGCTGCCCCTCTACAGGTGACAGTAGGGGCATCCTCACCTCGGTAGGCCTTTGCTCTTGGAGGTCTTAACCAGTGGAAGGCAGCACGGTACAGAACTGCCCCACCTTCTCAGTCCTCCGCTCGCCGTAGTTTTAAACTCCACATGGCAGCTGCGGCACCCTGCTTGGTGTCTAACTGTAGCCTTCCCATTTCTGGGGCGAGCTGGTTGTGCGGGAGGGGGGACGCTGTGCCCGCTCCTCTAGGACTGTGGGCGGGCTGGGAGGTCTTGCTCACGCTCATGGGCTTCTCGTCCAGGCAGGAGCCGAAGGCTCGGTGAAGGCGCGGCGGCAGCGGCCCAGGCGGCGGCGGTGGCAGTGGCGGCAGCCTAGGCCCCCATCAGCTCCCATAGTGGTGGCAGGGCTGGCCCACTCCCTGGGCCCCGGGGCAGGGCGAGGTCTGGCTTCCCTCATTTCTGGTGTCAGCGGCAGGTTCAGTTTCGCTGTAGTTTTAAACTCCACATGGCGGCGGTGGCGCCCTGCTTGGTGTCTAGTTTAGTTTTCCCACTTCTGGGCTGGTTGCAGACGGGGAGCCGCTGCGCGATTTCTTCGCCTGCACAGTAAGCGCGGGGGCTGGGCCGGCGGGGAGATACTACACCATCTCTTCGCCCGCCCGGCAGCGGCGAGTGCGGGGGGCCCGAGTCCTGGCACCCGCTTCTCTCCAGCACTGCGAGCGGGCTGGGAGGTCGCGCTCACGGGCTTCTTGTCCAGGCAGGAGCCGAAGGCGCTGCGGTGGCAGCGGCGGCGTAGGCCCCCATCAGCTCCCGTGGCGGCCGGGGGGCTGGCCCACTCCCTGGGCCCCGGGGCGGAGCGAGGTCTGGCTTCCCTCATTCCCAGTGGCAGCGGCTCCGGCAGGTTCAGTTTCGCTGTAGTTTTAAACTCCACATGGCAGCAGCGACGTCCTGCTTTGCGTTTAGATGTAGCCTTCCCATTTCGCCAGCTTTCCTGTGGGTCTGGTGCGATCCCTTTTGGTTTTATCTGTTGTTTATTTCCAAATTGTTGAGGAGATGGCGGCCCAGGAGACTCCCTGGGCCGCCATCTTGCTTCGGTCCTCACAAGATCAACTTTAAAGTCATAAAAGACCTGTTTCTAATTTGAGCTCTTTTATTCCACCCATGATCTTGAATAAGATGCTTAAATTATTTAAGTGTTGGTTTTTCTCATTTGTAAAACAATTGGCAAATACTTTATAACATATTCAGAGGGGCTGTGAGTGGAGGCGGATCTCAGAAACAGAAGCAGAGTGCAAAACCAGGGTAGATGCAGCAACCCAAATATTGGGGTCAGAATCAGGTAAGGAAACCATGCCAATCCCAGTGTTGCCAGAGGATTGCACAGGTGAAATTCCTCTGTCATTGGTGGGAATAGGGTTCTTGTGGTATCTTCAGGAAAGGATTTTCCTAAGACTTGCACAGGAGAATGAATAATTTTTAAAGGTGTAGAATTATATATCTTGGTTTGCAAAATCCAGTTTGTCTTCAAACCAGTCCTGGAAAATAATGCAAGTTGGGGGCTTATTATAGCTAAAAGCAGGGCCAGTGTCTGAGTTTCTGTTTCGAAGTGGAGTTGAATCCGATGCAGCCTCAATCTTGATTCAGTCCCTCAGTCCATTGTGTGGGTCCCACATGGCGGTGAATGTGGGTGAATGCAGGGATTACAGATTACTGTGCCCCTGCAACAGGAGCCCGAGAAAGTAAGAGGGCCAAGAGAGCAAGAGAGGGAACTTCCTTTGTTCAGGAGTTAAGCATTTCAGATTTTGCGCCCTTGCAAGGGACATACCTGTTCTGGCCACTGACTCACTCCCAGGTGTGCCTGACAGTAAGCATCTTCCCACATCACCCAGTCGTCACCCGTCACCCAGATGCTCCTGGGCATGTGTCTATTATCCAGTCCCTTCCCCCACTGGACTTGGAGAATATTAACCGCAGCTTCCTGGCAGAGCTGTGTGAATGGCTACCTACTTTATCTAGTCTCCCCTTTGCTCCTTTCCTGTTAAATAATAACCAAGTTGTCACAAAGGTATAACAAGGAGGATATATATCAGAAATAATGTCAAATCAAGATGCAGTAGTCAGGAATCACAAATATACAGAAGTCAAGCAAAGAAGTTAGAATCAAGGGGTATACCAAAGCTGCTCAGGGCAATGACACAGCCGAGACAGGCACACTTTGTTTGATTATTGCCAGGCACTCTTGCCCGGTATCAGAGATGAGAGCGAGAGCAAGAGTGACAGTGAGAGCGAGCGAGCGAGAGAGCGAGAGCGAGAGAGGGATAATGATAGTTTATGGTACCTGGCAATAACCGTACACATATTTCACAAGAAAATCTGTGAATTTTATTTTCTTTTTCTCCCCCAATTATATATATTTTTAAATATAGCCAAACAAAACCAAGCCTTTCTTCAAAATAGTCTCTATGAAAGGTTTTGATTTCATGAACTAATCTTATTAAATTAGTAGAAGTCAAATTCCCTTTATTGGCAAATGTTCCTAGCTGAAGTCAGAGGAGCCATAGATGAAGAAGTTTTCTTAGTTTTCTAGGTGCTCAGTGCTAAATGCAGAGACAATTTCCTAAGTGATTCTGGAATACGTTCTCTTCATTTCATCAGTATTTAATTGACCACTTCATTTCATCAGTATTTAATTGACCTCTTCATAGTCTATTTGACTTATGGGGAAATAAATTAGTCTTTCCTCACAATTTACTGGAAGGCAATTATAGAACTTTTAGAACTAATTTCTCCTGTAACCCCTCCTCCCATGCTTTGCATTGTTTTCTTTCTGATAATGGATAGATTTAAGAGGGCAATGATGAAAGTAGGTCTCTCTATAAAACAGGCTATACCAATATGTTTATTTACTTTGTTGTAGGACAGCCAGCCAAACCCTGTGCTTCTGGAAAGCACTTCGTGAATTTACTGTCACCATTGGGCATAAAATGTAACACAATTGATTCCTTTACTTTGAACACCAAGGTTACCCATTTGAAGGGTACATAAAGATTAAATGACAGCAAGGGTAAGGCCCTTTTCTTTTGCATCTTGGTCTATTGCTCTGCTGGCTTTTTTTTTTTTTTTAACAGAATCTCATTACTTTGCAACATTAATTGATTCTCTTGAAATTGATGCCTTATAAACAACGGTTCTGGTGAATTTTATTTCTAACATTATTGCAGTTAGAACAATGGCATGCAGCCACTTTTTTATTATGTGAAAAAAGAATAACATGGCAAAGTAAAATTATGAGCAGGGTGCAGTGGGAAGAGCTGGAAACCAGAGATCAATCAAATTCCATATCTAGTTAGAGAACCTTGGGCAAATCATTTAACCTCCCAGGACCTCAGTTTTCTTATTTGCAAGAGAAGGGAATTTGTGATAGATGACTTCTGGACCCTTCCAAGTGGAAATTAGTTCTTTCATTCATCATTATTCATTTCCACGTCTCTGCAATCAATACTTTCCTTGAGAATGGAAACAATAAAAAAGTGACATTTAGTTTTAGGTGTTTGTTTTGTTTTCCTCACTTACTCTTTTATAGTGGTATAAATACACAACTTAATCCCCAACAGGTAAAAGGCAGGAGGAACAAAGAAGTGTGAAGTTGAGCGATTTTTAAATTGGAAAATATGACTTATTATAAAAGTTCTTCTGTTTCTGGCCTTAGGTGGCTATTTCATTCTAAAATAAACTGTAAAATTTATTTATAATACCTGTATTAAAATGTCTTATTTTAATAACTGGAAGATCATCTCTTAGAACTTAGAAAACATATTCACACAGAAAAATACATTTATTTTGTCTCTGTGTTGTGCAGTCTATTATCTCCCTCTTCTAAATTGGATCACATGATTGCTCTTTGAATTATATTCAGTGAAACTGTGTTTGGTGATATATGCTAGTTTTTTTCAACCTTTTGACATTGTTTTAAGAGAAAAGGAGATTCTATTTACATTTATCTGTAAATAACATCAAACTGGGAAAGAATTAGAATATAAGAGAAAGGTTCATTTATTTTCATTTATTTGCAACATTCAGATTTCACGTCTCACTTTCAAAGGAGTTCAAACCTTTTCACATAAGATTTGAAAAGACAGATATAACGCTATTGGTAATGTCAAATATCTAAGACAAATACTAGAGAAATAAACCATAGCTATATGTATTTTATTCATATGTAATTATAGCAGTGATTTTTGATGTGTAATTATATTGGATGAACATTGGATGGAAGGATATGCCCATGCAGTTCTTCCTGATCTTGTCCCTGATCATCACATAGGTGTCTCCACTTGCTTCCTCTCCCCGCCGCCAAGCACTCTGAGAGCATGAAACATTTTAATTCTCCTGAGTACATGTGACCCTTCCTACTTCACTCTGTTCTTTTATTGCATCAATAACATGCGACCTGTCGATCCAAGGCAAAGGTAAGCTTGTTTTAGTAGTAGGATTTGGCTGTAAGGACTCAGAAAACAAGAGTCCTCCAAATCCAAGTAAGGGCACAGGTGCACTTACAGTAAAATCAAGGATAAAGTAAATGAATGGTAAGAATTGTGTGCATTGAAGTTTTCAAATTAACAAGGCAGAAGGGTAAAATGACACTGGATTAGCATTGAAGACATCAATATGAGCTAATATTTAACTTAATATTGATGCTGATATATACATATATGAGTAATTATAGACGGGCCTATTTCACAGGTAAATATACATACCGTATTTGCCAGCGTATAAGATGATTTTTTGGCCCTGAAAAATACGTATTTGCCGGCGTATAAGAGACTGGGCGTATAAGACGACCCCCTAACATTTCCACTAAAAAATACAGAGTTTGTTATATACTCACCGTATAAGACTACCCCCCACTTGGAGGCATATTTTTCAGGGCCAAAAAGTCGTCTTATACACGGGCAAATACGGTAAGTAGTTCCTAGGTCTGTCTGTGCAAGGGGCTTAGAAGCAGATACTCCAGTAGCAGTGTGTACACTCAACAATTACATCTCAGTTTCTAATGCCATTCTCTAATAAAAGGAACCAATGTTCCTTTGACAAATTACTGGTTGGAAACTGGGCAGGATATATACAAGATAAGCCTGGAGCATCTTTTAGAGCTAGAAAGAAAACCCAAGCAAAGGGTATGTTAGATATGCAGGAGCCTATTAAGAGAGACCGCAGTGGCCAAAGTTGGGACAATTTGAGCAACAAAATAAATAATTGTAGTGATGGACTATAACTCAAATTATATAATAAATGTGCATGAATCCATAGTGATTTGGGTTGTTTTCCTGGTTCTTGACCAGATGGATTTGAAGAATGAAGTCACAGACAAAAGATGGTAGATGAAAAGAGTTGAACATTTATTGGAAGCAAGTACAGACTCCCACGTGGGGATTCCAAGGGGGGTGATCCACCAAGTTATTTTTTTGCTAAGGTTTATAAAGGCTGCAATTCTTTGTCTCTTCATACTGCCTTCCGATTGGTATAATATCAGCTTCAAAGCCCAAACCCCACATGGTGCCCCCCTCTTTCTATCCCCCTTTAGTGGTAGAATTCTCTATCTCCTGTGAAAATCTGCTTTCCTCTTTCTCCCATTTGTTGGCATTTTTTTTTTCTATCCCCTGTGAAATGTTGTTTCTTTTTCTCACCATACCCTGTGGCTTTTCCCTATCTTCTGTGAATGTATGTCTTCCTCTCCCCTTATCCTGTGGCATCTATGTTTTTCTTCTATCTGGGAACGTATGCCTTTTGGCAGCTCTAAGCCCTCATCTATGCCTTCCTTCTCCATGGATGCTCTTTATTCCTAAAACTCCCTAAACCTGCCTATTTTATCCCTAAAACTCCTTTCGGTAGTGATATAAGTAATGCTATTAAATAAATAAATGAGAAAGAAGCGGCAAATCTCCCATACAGAATAATTCTAAGTTATTTACATGGATATACTCCCCTTCCAAAAGTGGTAGAACGTAACTCTCAACTCCTTAAGCATGCATGTACGTAGTGACTATTTCAAAGAGGCCAGTATGAAAAGAGGTGGAAAGTAACCTTATAGTGCAGAAATATAGCAAACACCATGTCAGTCAGTTAATCAAGTTTAACACACCCACTATCTTCTGCGGAAGAGTTTTACACTAAGTTATAGCCTTAATATTCCTTTTTCTCTTATCTTGTCTCTTTTATATGACTTTTTCATAGTGCATACTGTGCAGCCTCATCTATTTCTTTAGACACATTTCGCTTGTCTTTTTAAGTGCAATTACTCATGATTCCCAGTCAGAACTTCATTTTGGAGACTTTCCTAACAGTGTTTTTTTCATTCTCCCAGTTCCAAATGCCGACTTTGCCCACATTAGCCACTTTGCTGTCATTTACTATGAGAAGTTGTTTCTCACTCAAGTTCCCTGCAATTATTTCTTTCCCATCTGGAACTTGCTTTTACATTTGTGTTATGCCCAGAGAGGCAGCTTTCTTTTCTTTATTTTTTTTCTCAAATTGTGATAAAATTGATCTACAAGATTGTGTGAGTATAAGGTGTACAGGATGATGATTTGATACTTTTATATATTGCAATATGATTGCCACCTTCGCTTTAGCAACTACTTCTATCCCATCGCATAATTATCATTTCTTTTTTTGTGGTGAGAACATTTAAGATCTTCTTTGTTATTTTATCTTATTATCTGTCACGTATAATTTTCATCTTGTCAACTTTTCAGATGTTTGATATTTACCTAAATGAGATGTTCTTCTATGTATTCTTTCATCAAAAATTTCAAAAGATTTGTTGCATATGGTAAGCACAAATTAAGATACAGTCCCTGCCACCACAAGGCTTAATGTTTGGAAAGAGCCATACCACACACAGCGATTATATAATAAATGTATTATATAACTTGATTATATAATGAATTTATTATATAATTTGATTATATAATGGATTTATTATATAATTTGAGCAATTATACTGTATGACAAACTTTAGGATAAAGGAGTGCACAGGTGTTTATGAAAACCCCTTGAAGGAGTTTCTAAAGCAGCTGTGTCAGGAGTGATAGGCTAGAGAAGGCATTCTGGAGGAGATGTCACTTTGAGTGAGTCCTAAAAAACAGAAGGTGATACTCAGGAATATAGAAAAGAGAGAAGGTGGGGTGAGCTAAAGTTTAATGTTGAGAAAGGTAAATTCATGTTCTTCGGGTGAAATTACTTCAGGAGACAAAGGTTAAATGTAACTGAGGAGAAGCAAGAGAGCAACCACAAGGGTGAGCAGAGGACCTCTCATGGTGGGTTTGAGTTATGTCAGGATCTTGACATAATCAGTCTTGTGTATTAAAAAAATCATCCTAGGAATATTAAAGAGACAAGATGGGCAAGGACATGGTCAGAATCAGACAGGACAGCTGTTACTTATTGAAAAAGAAAAATGAGGCACTGAACTATAACAGTGGAAATCGGAATGGAGAGAAGTTGAATCTCCAGTGGCAATCACAGTCCCCATCAAAGCCAGCACTTCATAAACATTTTGATCAATAAAAATTTTTAATAAATTGGGCTAGAGATTTGGTGGGTGCTCAGCTTGCACAGTAAATGATTGACTATACTAGTGAGAGACACAGTTAAGGACATTTTAACTCAAGCACAGGTAAAGACAGTACAGCCAGGTGGCAGCATTCTAGAGGAGCAGGTTTCATGTGATGGAAAAACTCATATCATTATTATAACTCTAATGTTCCCCAAAGTAATTTTAAGACGTTATTCTTATATTTCTGATATCTGATTGAGCAAATCATAATATGCTACCAGAGAAAGAAATGCTATGTTCTCTCTGTTATCTCTACCAACATGCTTATATCACTGGCTTATGAAATCCCATATCAACACTGTGCTATACAGCTCAGCACAGCTAGCGCCTCTGCTTTCTGTCTGTTTCCTTCTCCCTTAAACCCTTGTCCATTGCCATGACTTTTCCCAGTCTATTTTGAATATAACTTGCAGGACTTTCATTTGTGCCTCTAATTTCTAACATGTTTGGACTAGTGGGTAAGAAGAATCAGAGCATGCGTTCAAGTCTGTCCTGATGTGTCGCTGCCACACCAGTTACAGCATTTTGCAGTATCTGAAGTTATGGGCCAACGGAGCCTGGAAACACCCATGACCATTAAGTACTATTCCACTCCTATGTTCCCAAGAATGTCTCAGAGAAAGGGAAAATCTTAAAGAACTGTAGTCCTATCCTGGGTGGCAGCAGGATCTAGTGTGTGATTGTCAGCAATTCATCACTAAGCTTCTGTAAACTCAGCAGACACATTCAAAAGAACACTAAGTAGACAAGTTCTTAGGTTTACCCTAGCCTTCACCTACTTCTCATTTGTACAAAAATGTCCTTCAGGCATTCTGGCTTTATCTGTTCTATTGTTATTTTTGTGACATTGATTTGACTTTCTCCAAGGTTTGGTTTTCTGGCTTACAGCTGGCCTTCTCCATCCTCCTTCTTTATTATCTGAACATTCAGTTTTTCTAATATCTCAGGCTTTATTTGATACCCTTCATGGATAGTTGTAACTCCCCTAGTTCAGCCTGCATTTCTACACTTATGGAGGACAATGTAGGGCAAGAGAATGATGGGGGTGATGGATAGGAGAGGTCCTTTACTTCCAAAACTGTCTTTCAATGTGTTCCTGCCAGATAGATGCCAGTTATTGTCTGAAATAAAATAAAAGCTGATGAAAAAGAAAAGCTTTTATGGTCCTCCGGTCAATCATATTTAATTTGAATGAGACAAAATTGAATAATCTATTTGGTAGTGATATTAACTGACCTATGAATTAATTTGAAAATAAATTTTCAACCCTGTGCTTATTGTTTCATTGATGTAATCTTACCTTTGTAGCTTATTTTTAAAATTTCTAGCCTATCTAATAAAAGAGTAATATGCAAATTGACTATACCTCCACTACACCCACTAGCCAATAAGGAGCACGTATGCAAATTAAACCAACCAAGATGGATGTGGCCATGGAGAGAACAGGAGGTTTGGGTTTTCCCAGCAATGGAGGAAGCCAAGCTTCCTGTACACCAGCCCTGGCCTCTGCTCAAGGCTACAAAGTTTCAATTATAGAAGATAAATCAATCCCAGATACCAGGGCTTCCACTGGGGTCACTGGGGAGTGTGGCTGGCCTGCAAACCACCACAGGCCCCTCGCCCAGGCCACCCTACACCCTAAGGGAACCCCCACCCTGATCTGGCACATCTTTTGGGGAAACCAGCTGGATCTCACTTGTGCACCAGGCCTCTATCCTAACTAATCCTCCTGTCTAATAAAAAAGTAATATGCAAATTGACTATCATTCTAACACATGATGGCCAGCAGGGGAGGGCAGTTGGGAGGTCACCAGGGCTGCAAGGGAGGCTAGTTAGGGGCAATCAAGCCTGCAGAAGAAGGCAGTTAGGGGTGACCATGCCAGCAGAGGAGTGGTTAGGGGGTGATCAGGAAGGCAGGCAGGTGAGCAGTTGTGAGCCAGCTGTCCTGGATTGTGAGAGGGATGTCCAACTGCCCATTTAGGCCCAATCCTGGTAGGGGACATCTCTCGTGGGGTCCCAGATTGGAGAGGGTGCAGTCTGGCCTGAGGGCCCCCCCCTCCCACTGCGCACAAATTTTGTGCACCAGGCCTTTAGTTTATATATAAGGAAATGAGTCATATGGTAATTCACAGCTTGAGTAAGGTTAGTCAATATTTAGATAGTTCCACCTCCCCCCTTAACTAGAACTCTATTGACATGACTTCCAATTTCCAGTTTACTGACAAATGTATATTAAAATGTAATAAGTTTCTTATTTTAAAATCAATTGTACATTTTGTACAAGTGAGATACCTTTAGAAAAAAAATTAAATGTAGTTCAAAACCCTAAAGTCATGAATGGATTTTAAATTTATTCTGCGCACAGCAAGGCAACAAAACCTAATGATAAAGAACTTAGTCTGGAACCTGATTACCTAGGCTGATTTTTAAGGATCCCACCTACTAGTTGTGTTACTGCGGGCAAGTTACAAACACTCTCTGTGCCTACCTGCCTTCATCTATAAATTATCTTTCCTATAAGGTTGTTGTAAATATAAAATGAGTTGCAAGCATCCGATATCAAAGCATTGGCACATAGAAAATGATGTCTAGGTATGTTTGCTAAATAATTTGCAAAATGCTCTGCCAGTAAAGTTTTGCACACAGTTACTGATTAAAGATGTTCCATTAAAGAACAGTGGTAAATTCCTTCAATTTGGAATTATACTCAGGTTTCTAAGATTGAGAAGCAAGAAAACAAGACAGTCTAATGCAACTAGAATTTCAATGTTATATCCATTTTATATCTTACATTACTACATCTTTGCAATATTTTTTATTATTTGCTTAAAAATATAATATATTGTGAACTGTTCAAAAATAGATAAAAAGGTTTATGATGTGGTCAGCAAAACCAGTAGGACTGAACATATTGCATATTCATAAAGTTTGATTTATAGTGTTTATTACCAGTTTTGTTCAGTTTTTTTTTATGTAGGGTTTTATCAAATACAGTATGACTCTCAAAGGTCAAAAATGAAATAAACACTATTTTATGCATCTGCTAGTTCATCCTACTTTAAATGGCAAAGTGGTTGGCAATTGCTTCGTTGAAAATTTAATTTCGCTTTCAGACCTTTCATCCTCTGTGGTTATATAAGTGACTGTGTGTTTGCACTCATGCTTTTCCATAGATAAAAGCCCTTTGAGTTCAGTCATTGGTTGAACTTTTAGAATAAATACTGATAAAAGAATTCTCTGTGCCATATTTTCCCCATTTACTACTTATTCTTATAATGGCTAAATTCTTCATACTATTTTAAACTCAATATTCTCTATCAAATTCTTTCACATTTTGCTATTTGAAATTTTTCCAGCTTCATTGCAGTACTGATTTTTCTTACCATGGTTGAAGAATTATATAGGAAATAAATGTAAAATAAGGTGGTTTTATTTTACAAATTTTCAGTGACTATTAATTAAATTTTCTTGGTCAAAATTTATTCTGTATGCTGTAGAGAAATTCAAACAAACATACTTCTGCTATTCTGTGGTTATTCTCACAGAAATAAGAGAAATCTTCTCAAACATATATCAATCAAGATATTTGTTTTGTGCTTAAATGACATTTTCTTTTTTCACAACTTTTTAGTTGAATTAGCCACATAATATTTATATATTCTGTTTAACAATGTTCTTCTTATTGTTAAAATGGAAATATCTTGTCAGTGTTTTTAATTATTAATACTAACAATGAATTTGAATGTTTTGTTTTATTTGTTTGTTTTCATTTAAATGCCATTGTAAGTAACAACTGATTTGCCAAAACAAAAGTGTTGGTCTCAACATCCTCCCATAATTGGTACCCTTATCTGGTTTGTCCACTCTCAGACATAGAAATTCAGGGCCATTTAATTTTAGTTGTCGTCCTGTAAGAATAAAACAGAGGGGCTGACCCAATTTTTAAAAAAATTCTATGAGAACGTAGCATAGAACAATCCACTTTCTGTTTACTAAACAGAAAAATAATTTTATGTATATTCAGACACACAGAGATTAATCTATACTTTATGTATGGATGTTTGGTGTGTTTCTGGTCTTACTCTGCATTCTCCTTTGCTGGAGAACTGTCTAAAATAAGTGTCTGTCCTCATTCTGGGTGGACGGTGTGGAGACACCATTTATCATCTGCTGCTGCAGCACTTCTTTTTCATGTGTTCATTTAATCCTGTCGTGGCTCATTTTCAAATAAGACATTTTTTTTTTTATCAAGGTCCACACGCTAATTGCATAGATTTCTGAAGCTCTGCCATTTCCCAAACTTTCCACTTCAGAGTAGAAAGCAACATTTCACAAACTTTGCGCGGTAGAACATCTCTCCGTTCAGTTTGGAAGCATTAAGGTTTTTTCTCTTATTTCAGCATATCTACAATTCACATTACCAAGTAAAATATTATAAAGCATCATCAAAGAAACCAGCTTTATTTTGTTTTTCCTGTTTTAGGCCAGGATATCTTTATTTTATTTCTTTAACCATTCGGTGTTACTGAAAAGAAGTGCTCTGTAAAATACAATTGAAAAATACTGTAGTTTCATTAAATTTACGAAAGCCATTCTTCTCAGTGTGCTCGAGATCCTTGCAGTGCCACCACCTAATGGACTGAGGTTCTCCCCTGCCACCCTCATCACACTGTCTGCTGGCTGCAGCTGCCAGAGGACACTGTCCCCTCCTTCCCTCTTCCCCTTCCTTCCCCAGCGGTGGGGAGTCCTACAACCCATCCTGACTAGACAACAGAATTAAAGTTTCAGTCCAAGAAATATTTCAGTCACTCTTTGCTTAATCTGAAGAATGATTTTGCCTACTTTAGTCCACAATTAATCTTATGAATCCTACAACTAGGGTTTTGTTTTTTAATGGTGTCATGTTAAACTTTTCTATTTGAAATGACTGCATTGGTTGATGGTATTTAAATCACTATACACAATTGTGTCTGTGTACACATACCCATGTGAGTAATATTCCACGTGAAATATCTACCCGGTGCCTGGCAGGGCAGGCAAAGAAGACTCCGTACCTCCAGGGACTTCAGAGCCTCCTGTGTGCACAGGGACATCTCTGCTCAGTCACAAACCTCCACACTATGTTTGTAACTTCGGTAGGAAAGAAGTGGATGCTCACTTAGATATTGAAGGGAGGGTCTAGGAACACATTTCAGCATACAGCTTAGCCTGGGAGAAATCCAGTCATGGGAGCAAATAGCCAAAAATAAGTTGAACTTTTTTTTTTTTTTTTGCCACTAGCAGCTAGGGTGGGTGAGGCACCTGTCTCTCCTTTGGCCTTGCACATGCTCTTGCTAAGGACTAGGGGTCATGTTGCATAGGCAGAGTTCTACAGAGATGAAGAATTCCAGAACTTGTGGGGGGGGTCAGGAGCTGAGTCTGGTGTTTGGTAAGACCCAGGGTGTGTTTTCTGTTGCCTAGTTACCTTCTTGTTCCTACCCATTTCCTCAGCCTGTTTGCTGCTGGCTATTTAGTCAGGTCTGTGACTTGCCTGCTATCTGTAACATTATGCATTTGCTTCTTACATTTAAATTGTTGTGTAGCCTGACTGGTGAACCTATCCTGAAAAGCCTGGGTTAGAGGGGAAGGAAAAAAAATGTATGCAGAAAAGAACATCTCACTAACTGGGAGGATTAAAACCTCAGTAGCATATTCCCAGCTACCAAGGAAACAACAAACCCTAAGTACAGTATTTGAAGTGAAATAAATTATTTCGTTTCTACGGGGTCTTTTCTATGAGGGGTTGAAAGCCATGTCTGCATAAATAATATGCATGCTTATATTATTCCTACACTGATTTTCTTGGATTTCTCCGACATTGGTAAGAGCAAGATAATGATGAAATATCATTTATAATACTTAGTTAAGGTTAGTTTCATTTTCACAGCTGTCTATAGTCAAATTAAGTTAAATTACTTTAATTTTCCCTTTTCTGTATATTATGTTTCTTAAAGGGGAGATTTTACTTTTATATTTTACTAGAGTGCCAGTGCACAAAATTTGTGCACTGGGGGTGGGGGAGTCCCTCAGCCCAATCTGTGCCCTCTTGTAGTCTGGGACCCCTCTCTCCTTACCACCTGCCTGCTCGCTGCTTCTTACAGCTTCACTCACTCCTCTTTAGCGCTGCCATGGAGGCGGGAGAGGCTCCCACCACTGTTCTCACCAGCCATTAGCCCTGCTTCTGTCTGAGGCTCGTCCTCCCTGTGGGCAGCTTCTGTGTTGAGTGTCTGCCCCCTGGTGGTCAGTGCGCATCATAGCAGCTGGTCATTCTGGTGGTTCCACTGTAATGGTCGCCTAGGCTTTAATGATATAGATTTTTCTCTGTACTTAGCAATGTCATGTGTAGTCATTAGGGATGGACAACTTCAGTAGATTACATCAGATTTTTTCCCTCCTTGAATATTTTGCTTGAGTAAATAAGCCTGAAGTATATTGTAGAAAGGGAATTCTGACTTTGGAACCCATTGTATCTGCTTTCCCCTTTCTCATTTCCCCTTTCCTTATGGCTTTTTGATTGCTTTTGTGTTACTTCTTAGGGTGTCTGCATTCTGAGCCATGCCCGTTATGAGACTTCTGTCCTCATTGAATCTTCCATCGTCTGGGTCCTGTTTTATAATCAGTTGTTAAGTGATACAGATGGGGCCTCCACTCTAGTGTGACTGGTCTTTTGTTGTTTGAACTGGGCTTTCATAACTTTAAACTGTGCTCCTATAATAACTGGGAGCTCCCTTATGGTTTTCCTGTCGTCCGTTCAAATAAGCCCATGTGTTTAAGCACAATTTGAGTTCCCATTTCTGGGATATTTTTGTTCGTGGCGCTACCTCTGCCAGAATTCAGAACAACTAACATGTAAAAATTACTGTGTTTCAGGCTCTCCCAAAAACGTTTTGCATGTATTATCTCACAAAATCATCTAACAACTCTGTTAGGTAGAAACAAATTGTGCTCACTCTACAGTTAAAGGGACCAAGCACAGACCATATTAGTAGTGTGCCCAGGGCTACACAGCTAATAGGTGGGAGAACCAGAATCTGATTCCAGAGGTTCTTAACCAGAAACACCACCTAATTAATGAACATAAGCTATGCAGATAAAGGGCATTCTCTTTACATCATCATGCTTATCAATCAAGACAATCAGTAACATACCATCTTATTACTGATGCTAATGAAGAAAATCGGAAGAATTACCTCTCTTTTCTATATCAAAATTCTGTTCATTCTTCAAATTCCATGTCTAATGATACCCCTTCCAGGTAGATTTTCTTGTCCTCCTTCTTCAAATTTCTTTCAAACACTTATAATTTCTTTCTCATATAGCCCTCATCCATTCTACTTCATTCTGGCATGAATTAAGACTCTTCCAGTGGATGGTATTTTCCCATTACATTTCCACTGTGCTGTCACCTTCTCCAGGTCATGCTTTCCTCAGCCCCTTGTCCTGTGAAAAAAGTAGCTGCTCAGAAATACTTGTTGGTTTCAGACTTTTGTGGACAATCGCAAACAATGATGGCTGACCTTGAGTTTCTCTCAACACCTTTCATGTCACATGGTAAAGGTATAGTTGGATGTGTAGTCACATTTTGAAAATAAATATTGTGCATTCTTTTCTTTGACTTTCATGATTAAAATATAGGGTCTCCACATCAGGTTTCGAGGATGTTTCCTGTGGGTAGATATCCCCTATGGCTCCAGCTATGGCAGAAAAATGTCAAAGCCCATTTCCATATGGCCAGCCAATCAGGAAAAGGATAGAATTATCCTTGCGCAGGGGGCTGAGGAAACCCATGTAACTCGGGGTGAAAATGTGCAGGATGGAAATGGGAAAGTCTTCCAAATGTGACCTGATAGGATGGTTTCACAGGGTGCTTCTTTTTTTCAAGCAGCATTACACAATGAAAGATAGCAAGGTGGACGAACAGTCACTAATGCACCAAGGGCTAGAGGCAGGAAAGCTGCCAGAGCAGCTGTAACTCTATTTAGACAATTAGTATGCCAAAATGAGGACAGGTACCTGGGTGAATGTTGTTTTTTTTAATTTTTTTTTTCTCTCTGTGTATGATTAATTGCTACAGAACAAGGTCACCACGGAGTATAGCTTTGAAGTTAATTTCGCCTGTTTTTCTGATAATGTGTGGCTCATCAAATTAACCAGACAAGTGGAAATGCATGAAAGAGGCAGAAGAAAGTGTATTTTCTTCACAGGGCTATAGTGAAAAAAAATTGTTGACAGTAGGGTAAAGGAGAGGTACATATTGTTTCTCTTGTTTATTCTGACGGTGGTCCCAGCATCTGCCAGAGGGTAAGAAAACCCGGACCATGTCATCTTTCGACGTTCTAGTATATTAAAAACAAGAAAGAAAAAGAAATTGCTAACACAGACTGCAAAATAATAGCTTTAAGTTGTATAATATCTGCTTTGGGGAAGCTCACAATTTATCCTCCCAAACCCTCTCCCCAATGCCAGGATTGTAACCTTTGTAATGGCAAGAAAATTCGGTGTTTTGAAGTAAGGTTTCATATAAACTATTTCATTTCCTTCTTATAGGCAATTGATTTTTGTTAAAGTTACTTAAAGTTTTCTAGGAAGAATTAAGAGAAGTGAAGAGAAGGAAAAGAAGTGTTAGGAGAGGTCCACGACAGAACAAAAAAGCACATTGGCATTTCCAAAAAGTGTTGAGAATGATGCTCAACATATAGGATGCTCCCTGGATTATGCTCTATCCAAGCACATCTTCCCGAGAACAGCGGAGCTCCTTGGTGACCAGGGAATCTGTGGGGACCTTCCAGACAATCCTTTGGAAATTCCCCTGCATTGTCAAACCTTGAGTGGCAGGGATTCCACCACAAAGCAGAGCGGCACTAGAGCGGGGAACTGTGCAAAGGTTCATACAAGCTTCTTAGTTCTAGACTAGACCGACCAGAGTGGCCGGGAGGTGGATGTATCAGCAGCTGAAGTCGACAATGGGGTTTGAACTCAATGTCTCTGCAGTTTTCTTGTTCACCTGCGTGTTTCCAAGTTATGATGGCTCTTGAGAAAAAAAGACTAAGCTCACTTTTAAGCACTGAATTCTTTGTTTGAACACTCCCCCACATATGTCATCATCCTGGTTGAGTAAGTAATTCAGAGTTTGAGTTAGAATGTTAGGAAGGGAGTGCTGTAAGAAGTGAAAGCCATTGAAAAGAAAACTCCTACTAATAGGGTGACCAGTTGTGCCAGTTTCCCTGGAAATTGCTCTGGTTTTTGCACTGCGAATCCAGCATCCCAGAAACGCCCCAGTCCCAGGCAAACCAAGGAGGTTGGTCACACCAGGGAGATGTCCAAAGAATATAACCTCTCTAGCTTCAGAGGTAATTTTCTCCCCACAAAGCCCCCCGACCCTTTCCCCCCCTAAGCCTCTTCTAACATGGGTAGTGTTTTCTCAATTTCAAGACACAATTTCCAGGTCCATCTGTTTAGACAGGCTTTCCTCTGTTGATGGGGGAGATAAACTACGGCTATTCCTTCTTTGCATTTATGAGGCTTTTTCCTCCCTATGCATAAAACACTTTCTAAATATCTCATTAATCCTCACACCATCCCTGTTGGTAGGGGAGACAGCATTGTAACTTCAGGTAGTAAGATTCTTGTCACTCTAATAATGGCGTTTTATTACTTAGCCTAATGCGATGTTATTGCAGGTTCCTGGAATTTTGAAGCAGAGTGGCTTTTGCAAATGGAAATAGTAAATAAACAGGAAACATCATCATGACTATAAATGCTTGAGAAGGAATGTGAAAACTGACAGTGAGGTTTGAGATAGAAGAGTACATAGTACTTTCTCTTCCATCTTTTAGTTGACATTGAACTTTTCTGCTGTTAGTTTAGCCAGCTTATGAGTGTTCTGTGTAAATGTTTAAGATTTATCAAGCCTTTACTTTGGTTGAATGGTGCATTATGAAATGTTAGTGTTGCAGGAGATGCTAGAGATTGCCTAGCATTACATAATAATTCAATTTGCTAATTTCCTCTTGCAGATGAGGTATAGATGCATGCTAGCAAGAATTCTGGGCTGAATTCCCATCCGTTTATGGCCTTGTCAGGCTATGGGAATGTTGGCAAATCCCTCACTCTCTCTGAGATTCTTCATCTTGAAAATGAGGGTGTTGAGCTAAGTAAGTGCTGGTGTTCCCTCCAGTTCTGAGTTGTGGAGAACTCCTGCTTAGGGAGTTTGGGACTAAGCTGCGGTCTTAGAGCCAGGACCCACACCCAAGTCTCTGCATTACTGTTCCATCAAGCCTTCACAAGAGTAAGTTAAATTCTTCTTGTGGCTTTTAAAATTTTTTATTTTAAAAAATAGCCAAAACTGGTTTGGCTCAGTGGATAGAGCATCGGTCTGTGGACTGGAAGGTCCCAGGTTCGATTCCGGTCAAGGGCATGTACATTGGTTGCAGGCACATCCCTTGCACAAGGGGTGTGCAGGAGGCAGCTGGTCGATGTTTCTCTCTTGTCGACATTTCTAGCTCTCTATCCCTCTCCCTTCCTCTCTGTGGAAAATCAATAAAATACATATTTAAATAAAATAAAATAAAATATTAAAAAAATGTTTTGACTTATTTTAGAGAAAGAGGAAGGAAGAGGGATAGATAGAAACATCAATGAGAGACATCAATCAATTTCCTCCTACACGTCTCTTACTGAGGATTGAGCCCATAACCCAGGCATGTGGCCTGACTGAGAATTGAACTGGGGACCTCTAGGTTCATAGGTCAATGCTCAACCACTGAGCTACATCGACCAGGCTTAAGTTCTTTAAGGATCTTACTTTATCGCCCATAAAATATAGCTATATATACTATTTTCCTGTGTTTTTCTGCAACTATCTTCTAAGATTAGAAATATGAAGAAACTTGCTTAGGAGACCACCTGGATTCATAGACCACCTGCCTAAACAAATTTGCCAAGTATTGATTCTGTTTCCTATAGGTTGTGCTGCATCTGGTGGCCACCTGCTTTATGGGCCTGGGGGAAGCTCACCAGGTGCCTTAGGTGATGAATCAGGATTTTTTAGTAGGAACACAATGAAAACACAATGCCCCCCCCCCCCAAATTCATAGGCTATTAAGCATTTAAAATTACAAATTATTTTTGTTTAACAAAATTCATCTAGCATAACTCGTAACTTGAGAAATTCACAAATCAAATTTCTATTCACCCTAAGAAATAGTAATTCTGACTTTTTGTTCATACTGCTTTCCCTCCTTATTCTTATATAGAAATAATCTTTTCCTTTTAAGAAGCAAAAATGCTAGAAATTTGATTTTGATTTGCTTATCATGTCCCAGAGACTGAAAACACAATAATTTCCACTTTATAACCAAGGTAATATTGGCCTGGTGAGGAAATTATGGAGATAGATTAAACATAAATGGTTTCTGGATTTCCAAGCTGGTGTTTTCTCCTCTGGGGTTGTTCTCACTTGCCCTGTTGGCAGGTTTTACAGCAAGCATTCTGTCTTGGGCAGTGGTACCATTTTCATTCTGCTATACAATTAAGATAGGTGAGTTGTTGCCTAAAGTGATTCTAGAAATGATAATTAAGTTTGCCACCTTAACATGTCAGGCATTTGTATTCTCCTCAACCCCAAACATTAAATAAAATTGAATTTCCTGAGTAGCTATACTTGTCACTTAGAAATTAAAGTTTGCCTCCAACTGACTATGAAAGCAGCTATTTTTAAAAAGTTATGATATAGAGACAATAAAGCAACAAGCAGACTGTCAAATTACAGCAGGGAGGGTTGGGAGATCTGGGGGAGATAGATCAACTGAAGGACGTGTATACATGCATATTATTAGTACAACCAATGGGCACCAAAACTCTGGGGAGGGAGGGTATGTTGGGGGGGGCAATGGTAATATATGTAAGCAAATGATAATTTAATAAAAATATTTTAATAAACTTGAACTAAAAGCAAAAAAAAATAAAAAAAATAAAAATAAATCAAAAGTTACTGGTCAAGCACAAAGCTTACTGAATAAAGATGTGTGGGCTAACACATCCTAAATAATAACTTAAAGGCCTTGCAAGAATATTTTCACCTTTTCAGACCCTATTTTAAAATGGAGTCACAAATTTGAATATTATGTTGGTAATTTGTGTCTGAATATTATAATTATTCTCTCCATATTTCATCAACTATAAGGCACACTGTATTTTGTGATTGACCACAGAAATGAGAATCCTTCCAACCAAGGTTACAGATATTGCAAATCATGGAAAGGTGCATTTTAGAATTGATGCAAAGTGATTGTTTAAAAAATGTTATTATCTATTGTCTTGACTGATGTCAGGGTTGTGTGGATTAGTTAATTGTACATAAAGCTGTTACCTTTTCACTTTGAAAGGGTCCAATGAAGTATCATTATAACTGTTATTTCAGCTAGGAAAGTGAAATAAACAATGTTAGAGTGATCTTTTCCCTAATATTATGGACTAGAAATCGTGATTATTTTACAGAGATAATTTAAATAGCTTTCCAGGGATTTACTTCCTTTTGAATAACTAATTTTAGATCTGAAAATACTTTATAATATTCCCAGGGAAAGCATCTTTGTTGCAAATAGGCCTTGGACAGTACTTGAAACTCAGTGCAATAAATCTTTCTTTTTTTTCTTCTTTGTTCATAAAGCTGTGGGAAGGGAATACAAATCTAGGAGCAAAGCATTGCTGTATCACTGGATGCTGACATTTGTATGTGAATAACAGCATCATTTAATATTTTCTCCAACCATCGACCAAATGTTTTCTGACATTCCACTCTGATTTTGCAAGATGCAGAATTATGTGTCATAGGTAACAAAGGAGGTGAGCTGCAAGAATCAGTTTAGTGTCTCATTTTCCAGGGGTTGAGATAGGGAGAAATATTCTAAAAAATTCACCTCATTGTGTATGAATCTTTATAAATGCAAATTCTATTGACTTTAACGTTCAATTTGTTAGCCACCTTGAAAGGTTTGAAATTGCACTTGAAAATGACTTCTTTTTGGCAGTCAACAATAAACATTTTCCATACAATCAATGACATTAGGATTAAGTCACAGTAAAACCACAATTCAATGCATGAAAATTAAAGATTTCTATTCATATTTGCCAATGTCATCAACTTGAGGCAAATAAGGACTTTGACATAATTTTTAAACATTATATATATATATATATATATATATATATATATATATATATATTTTTTTTTTTTTTTCCCCCCCAGAGGGGAAGGGAGAGAGAAATAGAAATATCCATGATGAGAGAGAATCACTGATTAGCAAGGTCAAACATACTGGGGATTGAGCCCACAACCCAGGCATGTGCCCTGATCAGAAATAGAATCATGACCTCCTGGGTCATAGGTTGACATTCAACAACTGAGCCAAATGGGCTGACATCATTTTTTTTGTGGTGTATCCCTAGCAACAAATTCCTGTGATATGTAGTATGCACTAAATATATGTCAGTTGAACTAAATACACTGTGACTCATTAAATCATTAGTTCATTAGAAATATCTTTGAATCAACTTGCTTTTTGCCAAATAAACATAGCTGCTATCTAGTTCCTAGTCCTATTCCTGTACTTTCTTCTTAGTATTTTCCCCTCACTATAAAATGACTCGATTATCTTCAGCTTGGGTGCTCGTACCTCATTTTCAGTTGATTTCCCATTTCCAGGATTGAGTACCTTTTCATCTGTCTAGCTATTATTTTCAAAGATGCCTTCTTCATCTGTCACACTGACCCATCTTTCCCTACCCAAAACCCTTCATCCATTTTCCATTGCATTGAGCATCAAGTCTGTAATATTCTCATTATTCCTAAAGCCGTTCACCAGGAAGATAAAAATACTTTCCTTTTTTTCCAATCTTCTACTCTCAGGACTTTTGTCTGCTTTAAATTTGCCTTCTTGTGTATGTCTCATTTAGATTGTCAACCTTTTTCATTCTTTTGCAAAGCACAGTTTATCTTGACATACCCTTCTATTCTAGCAAAAAAAAACAAAACAAAACAAAAAACCCAAAAAACAAAACACATTATTTAGGTAATTTAGTCAGCTTCATAAATGCAATTATTTCCACTAAAACTTCATAACTATTCAAATTAGTACTAGTTTGTAATCATCCTGTCCAATCAAGATAATGAGATAATGCCATGATCCTCCTGTAGTAATGGAGAACAGTCACCCCAAATTATGTGTCTTGTATTTAATTTATTTCTTGGTATAGGAATTTATTTCATTGTCTATATATCTTAGAAATAGTTTTCCATGTCTGTGCTACCTCTTTGAAACTGTTCAGACACATTTCCCTGAAAATGAAACATAGATAATATATCCAATTAAGTGCTTTATTTTGACTGTTTCTGTTAGTTATTTATTAGTTTTTCTTTATTTTCGCCAGCAAATTTATAATTTCTGATTGCTCTTCTATTGCTTTCAAAAGGAAATGCCAAAATAACTGATTTTAAAATACTATCAGTAATAGTTATTCTTTTTTAAAAAAGAGTGTGGGCAGAGATAGGCTAAAAGGCGTTAATAGGGAGAAAAGTGAACATATGTAATACTTTCAATAATAGAGATTTTAAAAAAGATACTCAAGCTGTATATTGAAAAGAACTCAGATACTGTTGTGGCCACACTATTTTTCTTTTAAAGTTTACTTTTTCTGGTGTGGGGGGGAGGTTGGGGAGGGTATGGAGGGTGGGAAGGAGCCAATAGTTTAAACATAACCAATAAAGCCCTGTCCATTGTAATGGGTAGTTTTTATTTTTCTTCTCTAAAGCTGTGCTTCTCATACTTTAATATGCATAATAAAATGCAGTAGCAGTTTTTATCTACTTACCATGTCTGGATCCTAAGAATATACAATTCTCAATTAAACATTTTGCTTTTGGATTGGGTGTTTGTGTCTCTCCAAAATTCAGATGTTGATGCCTTCACACCTATTGTGATAGTGTTTATAAGTGAGACCTTTGGAAGGTAGATAGGTTAGATAAGGCCGTGAGGGTGGGGCCTCCATGATTGGATTAGTATCCTTAATAATAGAGGATGAGAAACTTAAGCTCTCTCTCTCCAGGTACATGCACCCAAGAAAGGCCATGTGAGAACACAGCAAGAAGTGGGTGCTTTCTAAGCCAGGAACACAGCTTTCATTAGAAACCAAACCCTACAGTTACCTTGATCTCGGGAATTTTCAGAT
Organism: Vespertilio murinus; assembly: GCA_963924515.1. Classification (NCBI taxonomy): domain Eukaryota; kingdom Metazoa; phylum Chordata; class Mammalia; order Chiroptera; family Vespertilionidae; genus Vespertilio; species Vespertilio murinus. The sequence continues at coordinate 53,451,466 of OZ004705.1, forward strand.
TCCAAAACTGGAAGAAAATAAATGTGTGTTGTGCAAACTATCCGGTCTGTAATATTTTGTTATGGCAGCTTGAGCAGACTAAGACAACTTTTTATTATGCTTTCTTATAATTCATTTTCTTTCCTAAATTTTATTATTCCATGTCAGAGGCTGACTTATCACAGTTGCTTACCGAAAATACTCATGTACACTAACTAGAGTTGTTATTATATATACTAGAGGCCCAATGCACAAGATTCATGCATGGATAGGGTCCCTAGGCCTGGCCAGCGATTAGGGCAACTGGCAGGGCAATTGGGGTCCACCACTGGCACCCACCTTGGCTGGCCTGGTGCCTGTGAGCTGGGGGAAGCTCCTGGGTTAAGCATCTGCCCCTCAGTGGTCAGTGTGCATCAGAGCAACCAGTTGCTCTGCCTTTGGGTTGATTTGCATATTAGCCTTTTATTCTATAGTATTTTTTTTTAAATATTTTTTATTGACTTCTTACAGAGAGGAAGGGAGAGGGATAGAGAATCAGAAACATTGATGAGAGAGAAACATCAATCAGCTGCCTCCTGCACAGCCCCTACCAGGGATGTGCCCGCAACCAAGGCACATGCACTTGACTGGAATCAAACCTGGGATCTTCGAGTCCGCAGGCCGATGCTCTATCCACTGAGCCAAACCGGTTTCAGCTATTCTATAGGATTTCTTACTGGATTACCCTATATTGACACTTGGATGACGAATTCGTATTTTACCTTTTTATGGGAATTTTTGTCAAAAGTAGGTTTTTAAATTTTCTGCTTCAGACATTCTGTGGAACACATTAGTCTCCTGTGCTTTATTTTGACCTTTTCACAGTTTTGAAAAGAAAAATGGCTCTTAGTCCTATTGTATCATTTTATAGATTCAAACAGTCTTTTCAAAAGAGTTACTGGGTCCACTTGTGGAGTTGCCAGGAATGTGATGGTCAGAAATAAGTAACTCACAGTAGTGGACAGGGATGCCAAGCTCTGTGGAAATTAAGCACTGTTTCAGTGGAAGATAACATTAGAGTAGTGGTTGGCAAACTGAGACTCACGAGCCACATGTGGCTCTTTGGCCCCTGAAGTGTGGCTCTTCCACAAAATATCATGCCCTGGATGAGTCTATTTTGCAGAACTGGTGTTAGAAGAAGTTTAAGTTTAAAAATTTGGCTCTCAAAAGAAATTTCAATCATTGTTCTGTTGATATTTGGCTCTGTTGACTGAGTTTGCCAACCACTGCACTAGAGAATCATTTAAAAACAAATAAAAAACCCCACAAAAAACAACTTTGAACATTGTTTATAGAAACTGTTTTTTATTCTTTTCCTCATTTGCCACTTTTTTTTGTATGTAGTTTTCTCATCTGTTTTCTATAAGGCACTATCTCTTCCTTAGCAACATAACTGTACTATTTATTCCCATCTCTTTCTATTTCAACTTTTTAAACTTTCTCTATCTCCCAAGACTAGAGACTTGTAGCTTAAACAAATATTTGTCAGAATGTAAGAGACTGTAAGACATGTTTTCTGCCTGGAATTTTTCTTTATACCAGATATATGAGGATACACAATTCTATTTCTAGAAAGGAAATTTAATGTCTAGGTAGTTCTAAATAACTGTTTTTCACAAAAGTCTTTATTGAGTAGAGGGGTGACTGTTGGCATATATAGGGTTACTTTTGCTTAAACACCATCTTATCTGCTTTACTATTATGTAGCACATTCAAAGAGATAATGCCTTTTCAAGTCACATCTGGAATGGAGATCTGGTTTGTGGAGAAATGAGGTTTAGGAATTTTATCGCCAATAGTCATGTGAAGACGTTGACCCTATATCTCTTTTAAACATTTAAAAGTATTGAGAGTGTTTTTCCGCATGGCTTAAGAAAGAAAAGATATGATACAGGGGGAAAATAATGGATAGTATATATAGAGAATTTCTTAAAGTTAGCATATGCTAATTATACTTAACACACTATAAATATTTCAGTGGGATTCCAATATAAATTGGTGGTTCCTCATAAATGCACACTGGTGAAAATTCACAGCCAATGAATTCTTAGCAATTTACCTTAGTCTGGTTTGATCCCAATATCATCTTCTGTACATTTCTTTCAATCCTTCTGATCTTATTTCATAGGTAAGTACTATACCAGATGAAAAGATCAAGTTCTGGAAGCAAGGCTGCATAGCCGTGGCAGCGTGTGGACTCGGAGACTTGCTAACTATGAATTCTACTGTAACCTCTTCACCCATTCTGAGCTGTAGTTTTTCTTTGTTTGTTTAATGGAACTAAGATTTCATGGTCTACTCAGAATGATGTCTCAGCACATGACTGGCCCTTAGTGAGTGGTAGCTTCTGTTATTGCACTGATAATGATCTGTAACTTTTCAAGTTTTATGTTTGGTTCTCTAAATTAAGTCCTGACCTCAGAAAACACTGTTTTCCATAAATTTCAGGGATAAAACATTCTTTCTCAACTGCCTTAAAGTATTTTTATTTCTTATAATGTTCTCTGCTAAATGCCTATCACGTATTATCCAGGGTGTTATTTCTTTTCCTCTGCTGCCTCTGTGGTCATCAACCTTTTGGCTCAGTAGATGGGGAAGGTGTATTGCACTGAATGAAGAGTGTGTCTTTCCTTGGTTGGAACTGAGGTGAAAGGCATCCATATATATGCAAACATGGCTCCATGACATTTCCTTTGTAGCTGAATTTAACCCCTCATTGGGTAATGGCTAGGTGCCAGTATTGGTGGCAGACAAAGGTAAGGCTAGCAAAGGCCCAACTTGCTCTGTGAGATAAATCATTAAACCTTAACCTTTTACTAATGATTTAAAAATAATAATATATTTAAAGGGACTGGTTGGTGAAGAAGTTTCATGGACAGGACTTCGGCCTATGAGTGACTTACATTTAAAAGAGTAATATACAGTTTTCTTTTATACAGAGTAAGAAGCAACAAAATATTATTCAAGTGAAATGAGCTAGTTTTTTGTCAGTTGGAATATTGGTTTTAAAATAATAACCTCTAATTCAAAGGTTTGTTTCTCCCTAGAAATACCTAATGCTTATTTCCAAAAGTCCAAGTGCCTGTTAAAATTCCCATTGCAGTTCACACGAGGTTTCCAAGTGATGAAGGCATTTTCTATATTTAGCTCTCTTTGGAAGTTATAGCCTCTGAAGACTTAGTATCAGCTATGAATTTCATTACTGTAATTTTATTCCCATTCCAAATCATTAATATTGATGCTAAATAAATGACAGTGTTATCCAAGCTAAATAATATTATTCTAAACTGCTTAGAAAAGAAAATACTCTCACAATTCTTCTCATTGCTTTTGCTGAATGAGGAGGAACTGAAATATGACAGAAGAGCATTAGCCATTGTAATGCTGCCATTCTGGTTTGTTTCTCTTCTAATATTTGTGACATTTATAAAAACACGTAAAAGACTTTACTGAAAGATTTTTATTCATAAAGCATCAAGGCATAATATTAATATCTATTGTGTTAGGATAATTAAAAAGAAAGTGTAGTAGACACATTGATTCCAAGCTAACGGATTTTTTTCCAATGTACCCATCTTCAAATTAAAGAGTCCATTTAAAATATCTAACCTGCTTCTTTCCCTAACATAATCTACCTTCTACTTCTAGGTCAATTAATGTTCACCAACATTTTAAAACAACTAATTCCTCTCCTACTTACTCTAAGAAACAGAGAAAATATATAAAGAGATCCAGTTTGATAGGATAATGACTTTCTGTGACACACATGTGTGCGCATACACATACATACACATTTAATTTCTTTCCTTTCTATGGTATTTTATGAATTTGTATTTCTTGGCACATATTCTGTAGTGATTGAATTCTTTTTTTAAAATGCACTTTATTGAGGTCTTAGAGATATACACAAAGCTATAAATATTTAATATATACAACTTAATCTGTTTGGAGATGAATCTATGCCTGTGAAACTATCATCATTATTAATGTCATAAACTTATTAATAACCTCCAAAACTGACATCTCTATCAGTTTTTCTTAAACTATTGTGATGGGAACACTTATAAGATCTACCTGCTCAGCAAAGACTTAGGTATACCATTACAGTGCAGTATTACTCACTACAGGCACTATGTTGTAGAGCGGATCTCCAGAATTATTTATCTTATATAGTTAAACTTTGTTTCCTTGGACCACCACCTCCTCATTTCCCCTTGCCCCCAGATGCTGGTAACCATCATTTCACACTCTGCTTCTGTGAATTTCTATTTGAGATTCCACAGGTGAGATCATACAGTGCCTGTCCTTATTGTTTGCCCTTTTCACTTAGCATAATGTCCTTCTGGTTCATCTATGTTGTCATAAATGGCTGGATTTCCTTATTTTTAAAAAATATTTCCTTAAATATTCCATTGTATGTATATACCACATTTTCTTTATGCATTCACCTGTCAAAGAGCATTTAGGGTGTTTCTACTCTTAGCTTTTGTGGATAACACTGCAGTTAACACAGGAGTGCAGATATTTTTTTAAGATCTGGATTTTAGTTCCTTTACATGCATACCCAGAAGTGGGATTGCTAGAATATAGTATGGTAATACTATTTTTATTTTTTTGAGGAAACTGCATAATCTTTTCCAAAATGATGGTACTAATCCACATCCCCTTCAAGAGTTTACTAGGGTTCTCCTTTTCCCCACATCCTTACCAACATGTGTTATCTTTTAAAAAATATCTTTATTGATTATAGTATCACATAATTGTCCTCAACCCCCCATTCCCATCCCAAACCCCTCCCCACGTATGCCCACCTCCTGTTGTCCCTGACCACTGGTTAGGCTTATATACATGCACACAAGTCCTTTGGTTGATCTCTCTCCTTTGCCACCCTAGGTTGATCTCTTCCCTCTGAGGTTTCACAGTGTGATTGCTGCTTTTCTGTCTCCAGGTCTGTTTCTGTTCATCAATTTATGTTGTTTATTATTTCCCCTAAATGTGTTAGATCATGTGATACAAAGAATTCCCTTATAAGAACCAAAACTGAGACAAGCCCTAATGGCTATGCTGAGAGGCAAATGAATCAGTCTGTAGTAAGTTCCTTTCTAGGCCAACAGTTCTTTTGAGTCCCAATTTCAATGTCAAATAGTTCCTTATGTGTACATGTCAGCCATGGTATTTCAGATCTGGTTGGTGGACAAATGGTGGTGATACGGGTCCGACCATCTCTCGTTTGGTACTGGGCATCCTTCAGCGATGTACAGCTGCTGTCTGATGGTATGGCAAGGCGTTGTCAGCATCTTCATCTCTGGACTGTTTCTCTTCCATCTTCATGGCTGGGGCACTCCTGCCAATTTCTCTCTGTTGCAGGAATCCTTTTGTTTTTTAATAATAGCCATTTTTAACAGTATAAGGTGCTATTTCATATGGTTTTGATTTGTATTTCCCTGAGCACCTTTTCATGTACCTATTGGCCATCTTTATATCTTTGGAAAAATGTCTATTCAGGTCCTTTGCCATTTAAAAAAATCAGATTGTTTATTTATTTTTGCTTTTGAATTATAAAAGTTTCATATATATATATATATATATATATATATATATATATATTCTGTATCAGATATATGCTCTGCAAATATTTCTCCCATTCTTTGTATTATCTTTTCATTTTGCTCACTTTGTTGGCAGGTGCAGCTTTTGCTGAGTCTCTTGATAGAAGGGACTGCCTCAGAGATGTGAGCAGGTTCATAGTGCTGCTTCCAGGTAGGATTTGCAGTCAGGTCCCCAGTCAGCCAACTGCTACCAGGAAGCAGGTCAGCCTTCTGAGCAGCACTGTCCTTCGTCTTAGGCTCCAGCAAGGTGTTGAAATCTCCTACCTAGATCTTGAAGCTCCCACAAAGGCTGTCTCTGGATGGTTGCGAAATCAGTGGTTTTGTAAGGGATGAAGGCAGGATACCTCCTATTTTATCATATTGCTGACATCACCCTCTGACTGGCTTCTTGTTTTAGTATTCGGATTAATTTCTTTTGAGCCAGATATTTACAGAAAGAATTTGGAACTTACGACAATTAAACAGATTTTTCATTCTGATTCTGCAGTGTACAAAAAAAGGAGAAATTGAAGGTTATTTGATCTCTTTGGATTCTATTTGTTTTATATGATAGGAGAGAATAATAATTCTCCTGTCGTGCAGAATTTTTGACAAATAATAGGTTTGCTACAATGTTAGTTCATCCCCTTGCTTTGCTTACTTTCTTCTCACTAGAATGTAAGTTCTTTGTCTTGGTTGTATAGAGTCATGATATATCCCAATGTCTGAGACACTGTAGTTCATTACTAAATGTTTCTGAGTAAATAAATGGCATACTGCTCAACACTTTTATGCCCCCCAGATTCCAGGAATTTTATTTGACAATTTCCTGTTAACTACTCTGGGTCTCCACTAAACAGACATAGGTCTATCTAGACAAATGCTCTTAGGCACGCTAGAGATGTGTAATTCATACTTGCTTTAAGAGGCTTTCTGAGTTTAATGTTGAAGTGATGAGGTTTGTAAGGGAAGTTCAAATTATGTATATAAGTTTACAGGCAGAGGGAGAAGATGCTAAAATGAAAATCATGATTGTTCAGTGTCTAAATGTAAAGAAATGGGATAATATCACGAAAGACAGAGAGTGGCCAATAGTGTCCAATACTGCAGGGATGCTAATGTGGACTGAAAAATTTTAAATTTATTAATGTGGATGTGATTAATTAATGAAAAGAGTACTGAATATTGCATCTGTAGAAGTAATTATAGTATAAATTAAAATATGATGCTTTATGGTGGTAAAAATTATGGAAGTCTTTATGAGAGATACAGAACAGTAATACAGATTAAAAATTTAAGTAATTTTTGCATGAGAGAACTATATATAATATTTAACATGAAGAACATAATGCAAAAATAGTTACAAAATAATCCAGTAATTTGATGCTCAATTATTTTTTAATGTTAAAAAAAAGGGAAAGGCTTTTTCCTAAAACAACTTGAAAATACAAATGTCTGACTCCAAATTTAAACTTCAAAATTACTAACCATTACATTATTTCAAATAACCCTTTAAGCAAGATAGACTATGTACTGATCTTTTCTAGTAATAGATTTCTATAACTTAGCATGTTTATTTCTCAATTTTCTCCAGAGTGAACTCTGTATTCTAGTTAAAATTAATCTTGTTGCTCTTTTCTGACACATTATTATTTATCTCTCCAATCCCTTGGTCCTTACTCTTTACTACTGTTCGAACATTATCTTTGTTCTAGACTCTTCTTCTTCAGGATACATTCTGTAGTAACTCAGGGTAACTGGGTAACATCTAACTCTACTTACAATCCATGCAGACACAAAAAGATGCATGGGATAGAAATCTAAGGCTATCAACTATATCAGATATTTAAGTAGAACCCAGATACAATTTGCATCTTGTGAGGCTAGTCCCTGACTGGTCATTTTCATATAGTTTATCACAACTGACAACTTTTCAATCTTTCAAAAAAATGAACTTCTTCATATTGTCTAATATCTATTGAATCAATATGCTATCACATAAAAATTATACTGGGCAGTCCTAGCCGGTTTGTCTCAGTGGCTAGAGTGCCGGCCTGCAGACTGAAGGGTCCCAGGTTCGATTCTGATCAAGGGCACATGCCCACATTTTGGGCTCGATCCCCAGTAGGGGGCGTGCAGGAGGCAGGAACCAATCAATGGTTCCCTCTCATCATTGATGTTTCTCTCTTTCCCTCTCTTTTCCTCTCTGAAATCAATAAAAATATATTTTAAAAAATTATACTGGGCAGAGTTAAACAAGCAAGGAAGAATTTATTCTATTGGCACAGGGGAGACTGAACTCAACTCCAATGCTTCAAAATTTTCATTTAGCTGGGTTGAGATGGGAATAAAGCTCTAGAGCAAGCATGTTAAACTCACAGCTGCCGGCCAACGGTATGTAGGAAATGTTTTAATAAAAATTTCATAACTCAATTTTTATAATATCCTGTTATACATAATTATTAATAATGAACTACGACGTTTGCTAATGACTGATTACTATAATTGTGTTTCATTCATTTCCCTTACGTGCCTTGGGCGCAGGCGCACCATTTCTCTCCACTATCACTAGCAGGAAGTATTTTAGCAGCCGATGGCCACGTCATTAGTCTTGTTTGATGTGCACAGCAGGAAATATTTTGCTTTCGGAGAAGAAAAAAAATAAATTTATTTGCATTACACTTATTAATTTGTGTAGTTATCAGTGTCTGGTAAGTTAATGTTCAAGAAAATAATATTAATTTTTATTAAGATGTTCTATTTTATGTTAATGATTACTCATTTATTTCAGCCCTTTGTATTCAGCACATCTCTATAGAAATAAACCTAACATTTCTATAAAAATTGAAGCTCTTGCTTTTTTTGCTGCCCACATAAACTTAAGCCTTCTTTATTTGGCCTATGGTAGCCTCTGAGTTGAGTTTGACATGTTTGCTACAGAATCAGAAGAGGGTCATTGGTCAATGTGACTAGGTTGAATTTGCTAATTGTGTTTATCTAAGTTATACTCCTATCCTCTCAGAGACTTGGAGACGGGGACTCTGTGTAATTAGATGAGTACATTTCAAAAGATGGTTCTCCGGTCTTTGAAAAAAAATATTCCTGGGCTGTGAAACTGGCCAGAGGCCTGGGAGATGATTTAACTACATTTCAAAGGGGCAGGGAAAGAATGTGTAAGTACAAGCCTATCTAAAGTAAATGCTGTAAGAAAAGGTGGATCAGAAGCCTATAGTCAGCAAGAAACCTGTCTGAAGTTTAGTGAAACGGAGGGGAACATTAAGGTGATTACTTCCATGTTGGTCAGGGCCATTTTAGTTTCCCATTATAAAACTCGACTAGCTAGTGACAATAATGTGTTCCTGGTAATGCCTTGCACAGTATCTTACAAAAGGCAAAGCTGAATACATGTCCGTCACATAGAACTGTTCGTGATTGCATTTTTTTTTTTTTTTTGCTTTATGTGCAAATTGATTACAAGCTCTTCCTCATTTCCCCAAGAACCAGGTATTCTGGGCCATGTTTTTGAAAGTTGGTATTATTATCCATGGGATAATGTAATTTGGAGTATTATTATTTTTCTGAAAGTTTTAAAGCTGTTACCCATCAGGCTTATTCCCCTCATGAATACAGTCTGAAGCGCAGTGTGCACAGCTCAGAGTTTAACCTCTAACGCACTGAGTGTTCGGTTATGTTTTGTTGTTGTATATTGTTATCTGGGGCAATATGCGTAACTGCTCAGAATCTCACTTCCATAGCTCTTGACAGAGTCATGCCTCAGGCTTTTAGTTAAAGGATGCCGCATCAATGCCACGTTACCAAAGGAAGTCTGTAGAATTCTTTGTTTTCAAGTTAGATGGGCACTTTTTGGGCAAGGAAAAAGAATTTTCCCTTTTCCATTCTAGGTTCTTGGCTGAGACACCCTCTCCCCCTTGTAATAAAAAAAACAAAAACAGGTTAACAGGAGAAAAACAAGCACATTTTAATAACATAAATACCTGGGATGTACCCAGGGAAACTGAGTTACTCTCCAAAATGGCCTAGGCCATCGCCTTAAATACCATCTGAGCTAAAAACAATGAAAGATGCTGATTTATGTCCTTGCCTTCTCCATTGGTAAGAGACAGAGTTATCCTGCTCTTCCTGGCACAGAGAGGACACCTATGCAAATCCCTTTATAATTGTGAGTGGCTCTACTAAAGGGTAACTTCTACTCAGTTTCCAGAGCTTCTCCTGTGTCTGGTATTTCTTAAAAATAATCAGCCTAAGATAATTTTTTATGTCAAAGAGTGACAAATTCTGCTCCCCTTTAACACAAATCTTTATTTCTAGAGTGCTGAAATCCAACATGATTGTGTTTACAGTCTTTTGATATCTTGATTTTAAAGTTATCCGGAAAGGTCAACATTTCTAAGACTCCTGCTGAGAAATATCTTTTGATATCCCTCCTAAGTGACATGGAGGATGGGAGAAAAACAAACAAAAAATTAAACTTTGTAGCAGTGTTGAGGGTAAAATCTCATTTTTTAGAAAAATACATTTCAAAGCCTTTTTATTTTTAAATGTCATTCAGTAGTTGAAGGCTAATCATAGAATCACTCTGCAATTGTGGTGGCAACTGAAAAATTTATTTCAGTACTTGATTTTTTTTTATGGTAAAAAGAAAAAAGAAAAAAAAATAGCTGCAGGCACAACAAAGCAGTCCCAAGAATGCAATTAAACTCAATTGCTTTCTAATGTGTTCTTCACTCTCCACAACTATTACATTTCTAGGGTAACACATTACTTAAAAAAAACAATTATCCCACGATTTGAATTGTTTTTTACAAAATGTTATGATGCCTGGAATAGAACTTGTGTAGAAACTAAAAGCGATGGCCATTCAGGTGAAAAGCTCATAAAAATGAATTTAACTTTGGTGTACTTTCGCTGCCATTTTAGAAAGTAAACATACCTTTCAGTTTTAGATTGAGAGATGCCAGTTCTTTACAAGGATATCGTAGTAAGTGAAATAGGAAACACGAGCTAGGATTCTGTGGTTTGTGTGGAGGGGCTTCTAGAGAGTACAACTATTATTACCTCTCTAGCAAGAAACTCCCCGTCATTTTGTTGTTATTATTGTTACAAATGACTGAAAGGCCCGGGAAGAGAAATTGGAGCAAAAATTACTTCTAGGTTTCTTCCACTTTAAGAGCCATAATACCTGCCAGTCTTGCTATATACTGAGAGTTTTACAATGTTTAGTGCTCAGCAGACCTTATGAGAAGTACCCATATCCATATCCTGCTTGCCCTTGTAGAAACCTAGGCTCTAAGAGATGAGCAACTTCCCCAGATGAGTTAGTTTTGAGTCAGAAGTAAAATCCAGGCCTGTGGGGCTCCAAACCCCATGTTGTTAATTTCTGACCTCCACAGCTTCTCTTTAAAATCCAAAATACAATTTCATAGACATGCAGTCAGTGAGATTAATTTTTTTTTCTGTTCATTTAGAAGAAATTCACTCTTTCCAAGTTAAATGCATACTTTAAAAGTTGCATATATGTAAATTTAATAGTAACAATTAAATATGGGGGAAACAGCAATATTACATGGTATTCATCAGAATCATCTGTGGTATTTTTAAAAATACACACACATGCAAATACTCCTCCCCAAGCAAATACATTAAAAAATGTATGTGGATGATTCTGATGACCAAAGTTTGAGAAAACTGAGTTAAGTCTACTTGTTGAAGAACATGATATCTTATATAAAATCACCCTCCTGAGAAAGCAGTACTTTATCCTTACATTTACCGTAATGCCATTGATACTAAATTTTTTTGGTCTCTTAAAGTTTGGTAGGATGCTACATCACCCTTAAGGCTTTTCTCAATGCCCACTCTCCTTACAAAAAAAAGTACACTGTATTCTATTTTATTCTTTAAATGCTATTTATCGTGATCTGTACCTCCCCCGTGAAACACTTCAAGCCTATTTTGTGCTGTTTACTTACACGCATTGTTGTTGATAGTATATGTTTGATTATCCACAGTGACTAGAGAATTATTTTGAATGTCACATAATCACTGTTCAGTTTGTTGATAAAAATAATAAATGAGGGAATAGATGACTACAGAAAAGATAATAATGATGAAAAACCAGTGTAATGGAGTTAAATACTGGCTGAACCAGTTATCAGGAGACTTAAGTCTAACCCTGGCCTGGAGTTGGCCTTGATTTAACAGAACCTCTCTTTTTTACCAATTCATTTTACACAAATACTGGATAAAATTTTTACAGATTCTTTCACTGCATGTAGAATTCAAAACAAAATAGTCAACTATTTTCTTTGGCTAAATTTAAACAGTATCTTTTTTTAAATTTTATTGATTTTTTTACAGAGAGGAAGAGAGAGGGATAGAGAGTCAGAAACATTGATGAGAGAGAATCATCGATCAGCTGCCTCCTGCATAACCCCTACTGGTGATGCACCAGCAACCAAGGCACATGCATGCCCTTGACTGGAATAGAACCTGGGACCTTCCAGTCCGCAAGCCGACTCTCTATCCACTGAGCCAAACCGGTTTTGGCTTAAACAGTATCTTTCCTCCTATGTCTCAAATCATATTTCTACTTAACTAATCAAGTGCTAACATTGTAGATAGTTTTAATTAGTAATTATTGTAATTATAGACCAACGACATTATAGGACATTAAATGTCCATAATCCCAAGATGTGGCTGAATTTTATTACATGGCTGTACCAGTTGTCTGTGCTGTGTAACGAACGACACAGACTTAGTGACTTTAAACAACATACACCTATTATTTCACAGTTTCCACAGGAGAGAAGTTTGGGAGGGTGAGCTAGTTTCTGCTTTAGGGTTGGCTTGGGCTGCACTCTCTTGGGAGGCTTGAATGAGGCAGAGCTGCTTCCATGTTCTCTGATATGTCCATATAACTAGAGGAGCAAAGTTAAGTTTTTTGCTACTTCATAACTAGGAACCCCTTTCTCGTGTTGTTTTTTTTTTTTAATAACATGTTTCTCCCTTCCTTCTGAGCCCTAACTGGCAGTTTTGTCAACATCATATTTTTACTAACAGTCTGCTTAAGTTGATTCGGGATCTCTTGTGCTCATCAAGATCCTTCCAGCTTCTTTCCACTCCCTCATTCCAAAAGCACGCCCACATTGTAGTCATTTATTACATGCACCACTTGTGCTACCAAAAGCTGTATTACTTTTCTATGGCTAAGTAACAATTTAGCCCAAGCTTAGCAGCTTAAAACCACACATATGTAGTTTCTCAGAGTTTCTGTGGATCAGGATACCAGACCTTAACTATCCATATAACTCCTGTTCCTAGACCCGCTGGTATTTGCCCACTGGCTTCCCTTCCTGTCCACATGGCATGGGCCTGGGTCTTGCCCTCTGCTGACCACCCCATGGCTCCCCTGATGGCAGTCCCTGCTCATGCCAGAGGGTCCCACAGTGGGCGTGGATGACGGGGATGGCTTAGCTGTGGGTCCTCTAATCAGGGTGTCAGGAGACTGCAGTCAGTGTTCAGTTGGGCTACAGTCTTCTCTGGAGTCTCCACTAGGAAGCGGGCAATTTTTCAGCTGATTCACCTTCTTAGCAGGATGCCTTTTCTTGTATCTGTGTGGTTGAAAGCCCTGGCTTTTTTGGTGGCTGTGGAGAGCATTAGGTAGCAGAGGGACTGTGGTCAGCCCCCCCTGGGCTCAGAGCCCCCAGATGACAGCCAGCAAGAAAAGTAGAGACAGACCTCAGTCCTGTAGTTACAAGGAGATGCATTCTGCATACAATCTAAGGGATTTCATCTTCTGATGAGAACGTAGTTCTGCCTGGTACCTGGATTTCAGTCTGATTTGACTGCTAGAATGATAATATTTCACTTGAATTCCAAATGTACATTATCTCTGATTTACTACATAAGCACATATAAATCATCTAGTTCTTCATATCTAGTTTCTGCATTCATAAAACAATGCAGCATGATAATTAAGAACATGTACCTGTGATCAGAATCCTTGAAGTCACTGTCTAGCTTTGCCCTGCATCAGGTGTTAATTCTGTAAGCCAGTGTTTCCCAAACTTTTGACATAAGTGTACCCCTTCTATAATTTTTATAATGCTGAGTACCCCTTGTCAAAAAAGGATGTATTTTAATAACGATCAAAATATATTTTTTTTTTATTTTTTTTGGTACATACACAATATAATAATAAACAAAAAATAAAATTATTCATAATAAAATATAAATAAAAGTTATATTATAAATAACATTTATTTGCACACTGGACCATCTCACGCCTCACAAGACTGTCTTGACTTAACTCATGAGAATGCAGAATTAGGCGCAGCTAAGCACAGTGCAGTGTATATCCCCACCAAACTCTAGTGCAATGCATTACCCCTACCAAACTCTTCCTGTACCCCTGGGGATACTAGTACCACGCTTTGGGAAACACTGCAAGCCTTGGTTTATTTTCCTGTGTAACACTACCATATAGGGTAGTGAAGGTGAAATAAGATGCTTATGTAAAATCTTTACCTGGGCATCTGGTGCAAGTAAAGTATGTAATATACTATATATTTTTTAAATGGGGGAGGGAAATTACTATTTAGGTAAGATTAATTAACTGTGTATGAAGTAATTTCTATGGACCAATATTGTGAAAACAGTATTTGACTAAATTTCATAAAAATCTTCCCAACCTGAGGATACAAATATGTTTATTAATATCAAGGAAACAGTGATTTTTCAATGTTGTGGTCAAAAGGGTATATTAATTTTAGAGACTACATTAAATTAACAAACCATCATTTCCCCAGATCTCAGGTATATAACCCTGTCAGAATGGCAGCTTCTTTCAGGGGTTTTAATTCACAGTCTGTTTATTCTTTTCACAGTAATAAATACCTAAAAATTGAAGTCCTCTGGAAATGTAGGAAAGGACAGCCAGCAGGGTTCTGCACATCTAGGCATCCATTATAAGCATTATTATCAGTAGCATCTTGCTACTTCTATCTTGTTATCTACTCCCTTGTCAATGTGCTTTTTAGTGTAACCACGGTATTATCTACAATTCAAATTATTTCTTTCTCAAAACTTTGTTGTGCCACTGTCTTTTCAAAGCATCTGTTCAGGCTGCTATAACAAAATAACTTAGACTGGGTGGCTTATAAACAACAGATATTTATTTCTCACAGCGAGATCAGGGTGTTAGCATGGCTGGCTTCTGGCAAATGTCCTCGTCAGGCCTGTAGACTTCTGACATCTCAGAGTGTCCTTACAGGGAGTGGAAAGGGCTATGGAGCTCTCTGCAGATCCTTTTCCCCGCAAGGGAACAGATCCCAATCGTGAGGGTTCCTTCCTCATGATCTAATCAGCTCTCTCAGGCCCTGCCTCCTAAATCACCTTGGGGATTAAGATTTCAAAATGTGTGTGTGTGCGTGTGCGTGTGCGTGTGTGTGTGTGTGTGTGTGTGTGTGTTTTATCTACTCATCTGCTGATGGGCACTTAGGCTGTCTCCAAGTCTTAGCTATTGTAAACTGTGCTGCTATGAACATAGGTGTGCATATATTCTTTATGATGGGTATTTCAGATTTTTTAGAATATATTCCTAGAAGTGGGATGACTGGGTCACATGAAGTTCCATTTTTAGTTTTTTGAGGAAACTCCATACTGTTCTCCACAGTGGCTGCACCAGTTTGCATTGCCACCAGCAGTGCACGAGGGTTCCTTTTTCTCCACATCCTTGCCAGCACTTGTTTTTGTTGATTTAAAAAATATATATATTTTATTGATATTTTACAGAGAGGAAGGGAGAGAGATAGAGAGCTAGAAACATCGATGAGAGAGAAACATCAACCAGTTGCCTCTTGCACACCCCCTACTGGGGATGTGCCCGCAACCAAGGTACATGCCCTTGACTGGAATCGAACCCGGGACCTTTCAATCCGTAGACCGACGCTCTACCGCTGAGCCAAACCGGTTTGGGATCTTTGTTGATTTTTTGAAGATAGCCATTCTGACAGGTATAAGATGATATCCCATTGTAGTTTTGATTTGCATCTCTCAGATGATTAGTGACTTTGAGTACTATGTCTCTTGGCTTTCTGTATGTCCACTTTGGAGAAGTGTCTATTTAATTTTTTAATTGGATATTAAAAATACCTATTTCTAATTGGATATTTGCCAATGATACATCTGACAAAAGATTAATCTCCAAAATATACAGGGAACTCATACAACTTAACAAAAGCAAGACAAATAATCCAATTGTAAGTGATATTATATTGAACTTTTTGTTCTTAAAATTTTATCTTTACTAAAATTTTTTGTTTCACTATCTTTTGAGGCTCACCAGCTGACTCTTCAAAGATAACCATTCCATTATATAATTTAGTTATTTTATAGAGTTGTGTTTCAACAGCATTTCTAAATTATCTTGATAACATATCTAAATTCTCTTTTTTAGATCAATATTGTTTTGCTCAGTCTTTGTGTAAAAATTTTTATGTACATATAGGCCTGCCTTTATTAGTGACACATTCTCGGTCAGTGTAAACTCGGTGGTGTGCATAGACCACTCATCAGGCCATCTATTTACATATATTTCTCCCCATACTGTATGGATAATTATTTAATGAATGATTTTTTTATAATGTCAGGCATTGTAAAGTAATGTAGGTAATATATGTTAGATGCCTGAGCATCACTGAGTGAAATAGTGAAATCTGATACCTCTCTGGAAAAGTAACATTCAAGCTAAGACCTGAATAACATAAGCCAGCCAATCTAAGATTTGGGTAAATTTCATTTTAGTCGGAGGAATATTTTGTCATTACAGACAAAAACAAGTTCAGGGGGCTTAGAAAATAGGAAAAAGGTGATACAATATAAGACATTTTTAAAACAAAATGAACAAGTGGTAAACATGAAGTTATGACTGAGAGGTGGAGTCTCTATTCTCTAATCTTAAGCACCCTGAATATTTCCTAAGGTATCTTGCAGAAGCTGATTGAGAACATGTAATAAGTAAAGTATGTAAAAACAAAACAACAGCAACAACAACAACAACAACAACAACAAAAAAAAAAACCAGCATGAGAGATGTTACATGAGATGTTTCATCCACTGCAATTCATTTTATGAAATAACAAAATCCTCAGCTTTCTAAAAGGATGTTTATGTTAGGAAAATGAAAAAAAAATGTTAAAAGAGCTGCATTGGTTATTTTTAAAAAACATTATATTCCTTATTAATTTTTATTTTTCAGTATTTTTATTGTTAGAAGTTGTAAGAATTTTTAGTAGATGCAAGTGGAGATCAAGAATACCCATTACGAAACTCCTGCCCTAGCCGGTTTGGCTCAGTAAATAGCATGTCCGCTGTGAATCAATGGGTCCCAGGTTCTATTCTGGTCAAGGGCACACATGCCTGGTACAAAAGGCAGCCAATCAATGATTCCTTTTCATCATTGATGTTTCTGTCTCCCTCTCCCTTCCTCTCTGAAATAAATAAAAATATATTGAAGAAAAACAAACTTTTTTTCTGAAATGAAGCAACCATCTGTGTAGTGAACAACCTGAGTTTTTACACCATGTGCAAGCATAGATGGTTAAATAACTACTACAACCACTGATGCTCTCTGTACAGTGCTTTCTTCCTTGGTGTGTTATGGCAAGTATCAGCAGGTGCCTTGCAACTTAATTATGCTGGCAAATATATGTTCAGTATAATATGTCAGGAAAATAGTATTTTGCAAAGTTGGATATTAACTTGGGGATTATCAAATATTTTTCTCTTTTAGATAAGGTGACCAGATTTTAACATTGGTAAAGCAGGACACCATTGATGGGGGGTAAGGGGGTGGGGAGTTTCTTGATTAAAAATTTGGTCTATATGGAGCAACAAAAATTTTCATAGAACGCAAAAATAGTATTGTAATATATATAATTTCAACATAAGTACAATTTACTAATATAAATAAAAATTATGCATAGTATTATTTTATTCTTTGGCATATTTCTTATTTGAGTGAATTTTTTTTAGTAGATTGCTGTCGTTGTTTAAAAGGTCATGAAATTTTTCACAAGAATTTGTTTAATTACATTTCACACATAA
This sequence comes from Vespertilio murinus, assembly GCA_963924515.1. Classification (NCBI taxonomy): domain Eukaryota; kingdom Metazoa; phylum Chordata; class Mammalia; order Chiroptera; family Vespertilionidae; genus Vespertilio; species Vespertilio murinus. The sequence goes on from OZ004705.1 coordinate 53,469,198, forward strand.
AATGGCTTTCAAAGTCTCAACACTTAATTGTGATTTTTCAGATGTCCACACTTTATTTACCTTAGAAAAAACGCGTTCAGTCACAGCATCAGTTCCTGGTAAGGACAGCGCGTATTCCACAATTCTAACAACTGATCAACAATGTGAACTTTGATAAGCAGTTCTCGATAATCAGTCCTCAACAATTATTTGTTATTATTAAAGTTTAACATTATAAAATTAACAAAAATAACATAAAATTCATATCAATAAATATCCATCCTAAAATCAGTCTAACTGGCTTATTAAGGTACTTTCTGTCTGTTGCATTATGAATATTCTGTTGTGATCACAATGTGGGTTGTGATTGCACTGCGTCGTGATGTTCCAGGACCTTTTTCCAAGGGAAAAGGCACTAGGAAGGTTGCTCTTTTTGTGTTATGCCTAATATAGCTTGGTCACAATGTGCATGTGAGGATTAGCCCTGACTGGCTAACCATAAAAGACTTTAGGTTTTATTGAAATGCTGTAAAGAAAAGGGATCTGTGTCCCACCGTTTCTACTTCTAACCCAAAAATCAGTGTTTATGCAATATTTGGGGGTAATGCAAACAAATTGCATTCTGCTTTTCAGATGTGTATAGTAGTATTGTTACTGCTAGTAGATTAGGAGATTTGGTCCTGACTAGGGGAGAAACAATTTCTTAGAAGCACTATACCTGCCACATGGCTTTCTTGCCACATCAAAACATTTCTGAGCCTCTTCTTATGTTTTTAGCTTTTGTTGTTGGGCACGGGCGGGAAGCCTGGCCTCTCTCACAGTTTCCTCTGTGCTACGGACAGTAGCCATTTTTGGTAAGAAAAGCATTGGGCATCTGTGAGTCATTGGTCACATTTTAAATAGCACAGGGTTTTCTGATCTGGCTCATCACTTCAGCATTTACAAAAATTGAGATGGGTCATGCTTAAGGAGAACAAAACCGCCGTTGCTTCTTTTTCGCCTTTGCTTTCAGAGTCATTTTCCGGGAAAAGATCCAAACTTCTACTATCTGTGGGTTCCTTAGCAATATGGAAAAGAAAAGTGTCTGATTAATAATTGAGCTAGAGTGAGGTATCTGCCAGAGATTTGTATTCAGATAACCTTCCCCAAGACCAATTGCCTTCCTCTCATCTGAGGAAGAGGAGCCTGAATTGTTCAACTATTTCAGAATGTGCAGTTGCTCCTCCTCCAGTCACTACAGTAGCTGTAGACCTACAGTGTAGCGTAGACTCTTACTACCATGAATATAAACTGTTGTTTTTTGTTTTTTTTTTGGCAAGGGAGTGATGAGATCAAATTAATTTAGAGTTGAGCAATTCAGACAAAAAAACAAGAACATACATTACTCTCTACACTCAGATAATTGCATGAATTTGATTTCTAGCCATTAAGAAGGAAACATTTTGTACATGAAACAGTCTCAGGAAGCTGCATATGACCTAGCCTGTCTTCAGTGACATAAATAATTTTTTGGCCCTAGCTGGTTTGGCTCAGTGGATAGAGCGTTGGCCTGTGGACTGAAGGGACCTGGGTTCGCTTCTGGTCAAGGGCACATGCCTGGGTTGTGGGCTCGATCCCCAGTGTGGGGCATGTAGGAGGCAGCCCATCAATGATGATATTTCAGCATTGATGTTTCTATCTCTTTCCCCTCTCTCTTCCTCTCTAAAATCAATAAAAATACTTAAAAATATTTTGAATCATTCTTTTTGAATAATTTATTTAAAAATTGAGATCTTCAAGTAATTCTTTAGTCTTTTTTAAATGATAATCCCTATTTTGCATTATCGTTCATAAATTCCAATGTAGTTCATAATGTGGGTGGTATTGTGATTTTTCTCTCATGAATTTGTATTTCATTATTTTTCTAATATACTTTCTATTTCTATAGAGGTTAAAATAAGGCAGATAAAGCTAGTTATTATAAATGTTTTGAAATAGGAGATATTGTAAAATCTACATATTTATATCAAGTTATATGCAATCTATAGTGTGCCATTCTATTAATTTTACTTACCTTCTTGACCTACAAAAGTGGTTTTTATGCTTCCTGTGTGTAATATAATCTCATAAATAGATTATAAATTCATTTTTGGAAGGAGTTCTCTTATCTTCAAATACTGCAAAGCTCTTCTTATCTCTTCCCGCCTCTTCCTGCTTCTATATGCTCAAGGACCTCTATGTTCTGTCTCAGCATCACCTCCAGACTCACCCTTTCCTTCTCTTTCCCACTTCCAGGACTTCTTGCAGTTTAAGTTATTTTAATATGAAATGTACTTTAAATGTTTTATGTAGATTTACATGTTTAGAGATGCCTATGTTTTACATTATTAAAAACATATTTCCAGCATTTTCTAATTACCTCTAAATTTTGAAGGTCCCATTTCCCATTAGACATTTGTTTAATACATTACAAAATGTTTTGAAGTTCTAAGAGGTTAATGAAGTAAACGAGCTTTTCTTTTATTTCTCTTCTTAACTCTGGTTGATATTATCTTAGTTATTCAGTGTAATTATTTGTTATTTAAAAGAAGTATTTCTGTCTTTTAGATTACATAGAATACCCTGGAGCCTTTACTCATCTGTATGCCTCCAGTATTAAAAAGTGACATTTAATCATTTCCTCAATATGTGTTTCAAAATCAGTCCAGTAACAACACATTCATTTAATTGTAACCTTTCCTTAGACATTTAAAGATTTTTAAAATGATATCATACCAAATATTTTTTTTACTGCTATCTAGGGACAATTGGTTCCTATACCCAAACCTCTAGTATATCAAATCACTTTGATCCTCTTGCCATTACACATATGTAAAGGATAGGTGATAGAGTAAGTCAGTACACTAGCTCAGAGGACTATTTCCCACCTGTGGGAGACCAAGCCTGCTATGCACAAGTTTTAAACCAATCTCTGTCCTGGGGTCTTAAGAGTGTTTATGTCCATAGGAAGAATGTTAATTTAATAATGTTATTTGACTAATTTAAAATAAAAATAGGCCTGGGCCGAGTTTAGTAAGTTACATAGCACTGTAGAGATATTGAAGGGATTCGGAATGGAACCCAATCTCTTGGATTTAGTCTATTTCACTTCCTTTGCACTATGTTGGACTATCCACTTTTTCTCTTTAAAAATATTTGTTGAGCATCTACAGTGTAAAAGTTCTGAGAATACAGGGGTAAACAGGCCATAATAGTTTGTGTCTCACGAGTACTAAATTCTAATTAGATAGATGTTTCATCTACTTGCCATTTTCTTTAATCTTTCATATGTATTACATTTTCATTATTATAACATACTAGAGGCCTGATGCACGAAGATTTGTGCAAGAATGGGCTTTCCTTTCCCTGGCTGCTGGCACCGCCTTTGCTCTGGCCAGAGCTGCCTTCCCACCTTCCCACGCTGCCCAGAGACCAGAACGGCGGAGGTGGGGCAGAACACAAGCGTCCCGCCATGCCCCGAGCCACCAGGAGGTTTATTGCTAGCTTTCCCCAGTGGCCAGATAAGTTTTTATTGAACGAGTACAAAAAACGTTTTACACAAATGTTAAAGGCATGCTTTAAAATTGAATACCCATTGCATTTTGAAGTTGTTTCTTATAAGTATGAAATATCTTTATAAAGTATGATACTTTGTAAAACACAATCTAATATGAAGTGAGAATTCTTGTGATCCGTCCACAATGTTTTGACAACAGTGAACTCGAGGACTCGAGCTGACATGAGTGGATTAGGTGGCTCGGGCTGCCAGAACAGCACACCACAGACTGGGTGGCTTAAGCAACAGAGATTTATTTTCTGACACTGTGGCGGCTTGAAGTTCAAGGTCGAGGTACCAGTGGAGTTTAGTTCCCCATGAGGCTTTCCTTTCTGGCTTGCAAATGGCTCTCTTCTGGCTGGTCCTTACTTGGCCTCTCCTCTGTGTAGTGCGTTAGTCATATATGAGGACCCCATCCTATGATCTTGTTTCATCTTAATTGCCTCCTTAAAGGTCTGATCTCCAAATACAGTCAAGCACTGCATAATGCTATTTTGGCCAACTATGGACTGCATCTATGGCAGTAGTCCCATAAGATTATAATAAAGCTGGAAAATTCCCATCATCTAATGACATAGTAGTCATGGTAACTTTCTAGGTGCAACTCATTATTCACTTGTTTGAGGGAATGCTGGCATTTATAAAACTACTGTGCAGCCAGTAGGTGCTAAAAGTACTGCATGTGTAATTATGGACAGTCCATAAACCTTGATGATGATGACAAATGGCTACGTTACTATAGTATTCACTATATCACACTTTTATTGTTATTTTAGTGTGTATGCTTTCCACTTACAAGAACAGTCCGCTGTAGAACAGTATGCCATGCTACACCAGCAGCAGCATCCTGCATGTCTTGTTGACCATGTCTCTTGATTGCCTCATTTTCTCTGGAACCTGATTTAATCACAGTGGCCCCTCAGTGTGTTTGCACAGGGATGAAATCACCGAACAACACATTTATCAGGGTGTATCCGCATTGTTATGAGACTCATGGCTGTGCAGCCACATTGGAGATTAGGGATTCAACATATGAATGTGGGAGGGGACACAGTGAGCCAATAACAACAAGGTAAAGCACTGCAAGCATACCCTCTCCTTAGTGAGAGGGCTGTGGAAGGAGCCGGGGAGTCTGTGGTGCAGCCGTGCCCCAATCACGGAGTTAGCTACCCACGCAGTTGTTGATGAGGAGACATGCCAGCCCTTTGTTTTTATGTAAAACCTTCTGCTTTTTTAAAGTTTGGCAATTAGTTCTAACTTGATCCAAATCATTATGCAGCCTCAGCAAAACAGTCTGTGGACCAAAATTGGCCCTGAGCCTGTCAAATTCTGGTCAGTGGTAGGGTGAGCAGAACATATTTTTAGCACTATGTGGAGCTGGGTTTGAATGCTGGTTTAGGCACTTATTTATAACATGACAGAGTGAATGTTCCTCCCACCCCACCCCAAACACCCATTCTTAATGGCTATTACTGTACTAAAATTACATGAAAATATAAAAATTGTTGGAACATGATGTTGCACTTCCCTCATCCCTAACAGGCCTTGGCTTTTCTGAATAGAATTTTCTAATTGAAAAATTTAGGTGTCAATAAGTAAAAAGCAGAGTTGCCTAGTCTTCCCTTTTCTGAAACACTTTAAATTATCTGTCTACACATATAAAGAGCAGTCATCCTCTCCTGTTAAGTCCGTTGTTACCAGGTGTTGCTCCATGGAAGCTAAGTAGGAAATAGCATTTCTTCTCCCTAATTCTGTAACAGCTTTATTGCTTTGCTACTCAAAGGTTATAACAAGTCAGTGTTGGCAGATGCAAAAGTTTTTATCTTTAAGGCAATAATAATCCCTTTTCTCAACCTAGACCAAGTTGAAAAGAATAAGCTTGTAAAAACCCTTTCTCTTAGAACTTAAACTGCTTTCAGTCTTCAAACCCCAAAGCAGGGAACCAAGCTTGGCAGAAATCCATGGATCCTTTGACATTTATTTTTCCATATTTTTCTAGATCATTTTTGTTTTGGTGGACTCTATGAATTGTGCCCTGACCAAGAACAGAAGCATGACATCCTGCTTCTTAAGTTGAAGTTCAACCAATGAGCCACACTTGTCTGGCTTAAGATTGTTTTTAAAAGGTTGGTTTATTATGGTGCTATATTGCTGGTATTCTGGCATTCTGAGGAGTTCATGAAGATAAATCCAACAGGAATGGTTGGGGTGGGGGAAGGGAGAAATGGGGAGATGTTGCTTAATGGGTATATAGTTTCATTTAAGTGGGAGATCTGTTGCATGACAATGTGATTTTCACACTACTGAACTATACACTTAAAAATATCTAAGATGGTAAATTTTATGCTCTCTGGGGTCAATCTGATAAATGTGTTGTTCAGTGATTTCATCCCAGTGCAAACACTGAGGGGCCACTGTGATTAAATCAGGTTCCAGAGAAAATGAGGCAATCAAGAGACATGGTCAACAAGACATGCAGGATGCTGCTGCTGGTGTAGCATGGCATACTGTTCTACAATTGGAAAAATATAAAGATCATGACTCTGCACAGGGCAAGAAGAGACATAAATATATTAATTTGATACTTAAATCTCAGAATTTTAAGTTAAATTTTTTTTTTCTGAGATTCTTGCAAACTTAGAGATAAATGGGGTGGGGGGCGGGAGATTTAAACTAAGAACCCTTTCTTCTTTCCCTCCTTCCTTTTTTCTACCTTTCCTCCCTTCCTTCCTTCCTTCCTTCCTTCCTTCCTTCCTTCCTTCCTTCCTTTCTCTTATATATCTTTCAAACCAGGTCACAAGTCAAGGAAAAGATTTGTATTAAATTTTTGAAAATTATTCATTGTGTAAATTGGATTGTATTACAATTTAGTAAAACCAGCTTATGAAAACAGAAAATAAGAACCTTAAGTAACAGATTTGACAAGGAAAAAACACACACATGAGACAATGGTTGATACAAAGCAAGTATATATTGACTTTAAAGAATGAGTAATTTAGGGCTTTTGTTCAGATGACCTTTTCTGTTTTGAGCCAGAAAAAGATTTCCGTGAGTAGTTCAAAGCCATCTCCAGCAGAAGGTTTTAATTAATCCTATTTAACAAAGAGGGAATATGCTAATTGACCACCACACCCTCACAAAGATGGCAGCACCCATAGCCAATAAGGAAGGAATATGCTAATTGACTGCCATGCCCTCAAAGATGGTGGCACTCACAGCCACAAGATGGCAGCACCCAGTCCCCTCAGCCCTGCTGGGGTTGCAGGTGTCCAGAACAGCCGGGCTCTCCCCGTGCATCTGGCTCCAGAGTCCCCCAGTCCCCTCAGCCCCCCAGCTGCCAGCCAATGCCTGAGGTGCAGGCAAGCATCAGATGGTGGCTGCCCAGCCGCTCAGGACTGGCCCGAGGCTCAGGTAACCAGGGCCAGCCAAGGCTTGCACTGCGGGCAGTGGCAGCAGCAGAGGTGTGATGGGGCATCCCCTTCCCCTGATCACTGGGTTGCCTCCTGCCCCTGAGGGCTCCCAGACAGTGAGAGGGGGCAGGCCAGGTTGAGGGACCCTCCTCCAGTGTATGAATTTTCATGCACCAGACCTCTAGTCAACTATAAAAAGAAATAGCCAGCATAAAAATAGGATTTCTTGGAGTTGGACTATTTATAGAAGAGACTTAAAATGTTCAGTTAGCCAAAACCAGTTTGGCTCAGTGGATAGAGCGTTGGCCTGCAGACTCAGGGGTCAAGGGCACGTACCTTGGTTGTGGTTGATCAATGTTTCTTTCTCATCAATGTTTCTGACTTTCTATCCTTCTCCCTTCCTGTCTGTAAAAAATCAATAAAATGAATATTAAAAAAATAAAATGTTCAGTTAACTAAAGTGGTTGTATACTAATTTACATAAATATTTGTAAACAACAAATGAGGCTGAATTTTTTCTTGGCATCCAGTAGGAAATAGCTGCTCTGTAGATGGCATGCTATTCCAAAAGTGAGCACTGCTCAGTGTAGGGGCAGAAACCAAAGTGATGATCTAATAATAAATTAATAGTTTATTTTGCTATTATAAAACATTGTTAGATTTTTGTTGTGAGAAGCATCTTGTAAAAACAATTCTAAACATGTAGAAAACATTATCTTAACAACAAAGTATTTCTCCCCGGAATGGTCAGGGTATTATTCTAACCTGTCTGGATTAGAGCTTCCATGAGTATCCATGTCATACAGTTGGTATATTTTGTTTTTAGTTCTGTGATGCCCTATTTTGAAAATAATACATGTCAGGACATATACTTCCTAGGATGTTAAAACAGTATGAAATATAAAGTAATATTGATCAAGTAAATTAAATGGTTCTTTTGAATGGTGTTCATGCCACTGAGGTGAAGTGACTGGTTCTTTGAGCTCATGGTTCTTTGCAGAGCCTTCTCTAATAGGAACGTGGGAAGCCTCAAGCAGGTGTTGGGGTCACTGTGGAAAGGGGGAGTATCATTAGGAGAAATCCTCTATATTCCCCTCTTTCAAGTTTGTCCAGAACAGCCGTGGGCAAACTACGGCCTGCGGACCAGATCCGGCCCTTCAGCTGTTCTATCCGGCCCGCAGAGCCGAAAGAGCGGAGGGTTCTCTTGCTCTCCCCTCCGCTCCTTCACCAGCAGCCCAAGATGAGAGTGCCAGCATGGTCAGGTTGCTTTTGTTCCCGTTTAAGAACTCATTGTGGCCCTTGAGTCAAAAAGTTTGGCCACCACTGGTCTAGATCCTCTACCTGAGGTTCCTCACTACTTTTTATAAAAGTAGGTAATGAAAACTGGGTGGGAAAGCCTTTAGGTGTTTGACAAGTTTGAAAGTAGAAATTAATATAAAATGAAGAATATTAAGCTGTCGTCTTCCTTACCAGTTCTACACTTTGTGCCCTAGTGTGAAAGAGCATTAGAGTCCAGGACATAGTTATGAGGGATATTTCCTACAGAAATTAGGCTCAGAATTATGGCCTGGTTGTATAACCATCAGGGAAAAGATGTAGAGGTACACAGTAGTAAGAAGAGTTATCTCCTAATAAGACACTGGCATACTGAAGGAGATAATCAGCTCTTTTGGAAGGAGAGTTCACATTTCAAAACTTTTCTCTGACTGGGTAATGTTGACTGCTAGAAAATGAACTTTGATATCATTCAAGCCAAAACCAGTGAGTTCTGAATATAAATATTTGCCTTTACCTCATTTTCCATAGGAAATAAAAGATAGAATGTGAGTGTGTGTGTGTGTGTGTGTGTGTGTGTGTGTGTGTGTGTGAATTCTAGAGGCTTGCTCCAGGATACATTAAATCTCTACTTTCATATAATCATTTCTGCTTGTTTTTGTTAAGTCGTAATTCGTCATATACATTTGAATTGATGGTATAGTTGAACAGTCTGCTACATTTATTATTTTACTTTATCACTAGATCCCTTCTTGAATCACACTACATTAAAGACGCTCATGGGTGTTCCGATTGTGTCACATTGCAGAATACCGTCCCAGCCTGGGTCAGGCTTCCCAGGTTCCTTTTTTCTACAGGGAGACACTTATCAGGAAGGAAGACGGCAACACAGATGAGATCAGTCCCCATGGCGGAAGAAATTACTTTAAATGTGAGGTTGAAAGAAAGCAACAAAAATCCTCTATGTAATTAAGGAGATTAAAATCTAAGTCTTGGGGAACCAGGACTCAGAAGTAGTTTTTTTTTGTTTTTTTTTTTTTTTTTTATCAAGAAAGGTAAATTTTATTATAAACTAGCCGAGTAGAGAGTTTAAGAGAAGAGAGCTAAGTCTGCAGAATCTCAAGCAAGCAAGCAAACAAACAAACAAACAAATAAAAAAATGACTTAGAATAAGAAAGTTGATGAAACTGGAGGGGAAAAACTCCTTTGGCTTTCAGAGACATATTTATATTAATAATGAAATATTTGTATTTTGCTTTCAACAGAAAATTTCATACAACTTTTACACAATTTGCATACGTCTTAGTGTTTTACTTAGACTCTGTCTCATGTTACCTACTCCCAGATAAGGAAGCAGATCCATAGTTACTTGCAGAAGAAAGGGATCTAATGTGGGGGACAGGTGTGGATCAGGGAGGCGGCAAGGGTGAATTTCCAGCCAACTGCTGCTTGTGGAACTCTGGCTGCTGGAGACCACTGCGTGCTCATGTTGGAGAAGCACTGTGACAACAGAGCACTACTGAGAGGGTGGGCCCTAGGATGGAGGTGAGTGATGGATGCAGGAAAACAAGAGAGGAAGTTGAAGTAGAGAGTGGGGGATAGAATGCACCATTCTCATTTAGAGCTAGAACATGGCTTCAGAGTTTTGTTTTGTTTTGTTTTGGTATCTTTGCTACAATACGAAAGAAGGAGTGGGGAAGGAGTTTACCAAGGAAATTTAAGGTATCTAACTGAACATTCCAAGTGCACGGCTCAGGAAGGCCATGTCCCGAGTAGAAGAAGGTAAAAAAAAAGTAAAAAAAAAGTATTCAAACCACGAGGGAGACAATTAGTCAGCAATAAATTTATATTCTTGTTTATGTGCTGTTCTTTGTTCATTTTGATTAGCCTGATTTAACACTTGAGAGCTCAGTGGACATGAACATAGATATCAAATTGAAATGTTGGACCATAAAAGCTGAGGGTCAGGCAATGACTATAGCAGTCATTCCAAACATGGACCATCCTGTGGGTCTTTCTTTGGGTGTGCGTTGGTGCTGAGGTGGGTGTCATTTATTCTCCATTTGTTGTATATTTTATGCTCTCTTTAAGGGCATGAACCTACGGGTTGCAAAGATTCAAGGGAAATATTGTTGCCAGACTGCTTTAATCACATCCTACATCTAGAAAAGCAAAGATTAATTACGTATCAATATACAAATGAATGTCTTTAATGTGCACACATATGCTTAATTTAATGCTGTGTTATAAGTTAATACTGGCAGATTCTCACAGCATAGATGTTTTGAACATTTTTCCAATGTGAGCTAATATGACCACATTGTAGCTATTTATGAGCAGCTGCTTCATTACAAAAATGCTGACATACCCTTTCTGTATTGATGCTGATTAGTGGGTAGGAACTAGCTCACTACATTCCACAGTATAGGAAGTTATTCTTAAAGGTATTTTCCACTCCATGGAAACTTGATATTCTTTTAAAATGAGGGGTTCAGCTACTAGTATATCCTCTCCATCAGACTTTGTAATATTTCTTCCCAAGGCTTCAACATTTAATGAAATGAACTGTGAACCTGTTCTCAAGAATGCTTTTTACATTGGAAAATTCCTGAAAATTTTCAAATCCATCTTTGGAAATGCATACATCAGTCCCTCTAATCTGTCTATAAATATACTGCTGGGCATTGTTGTGTTCCAAGCACTCGGCTCTAGGTTACAGACAAAGAGATGAAATATGTAGCATGTTTCCTTAAAGGATCCACAACAGGAAAACGCGTTTGTCAGCAGATAGCTATAACTATGTGTTAAACATACAGTAATGGAGAGCTGGGCACAAGTTGTAGAACTGGTAAAGAACCTAGAGGAATTGTCATGTTGTGCAGTTGGAGAAAGAATGGAAGACTTTCTAGAGGAGTTGTCATGCGAACAAAGTTCCAGAGAATTACCAGGAGTTTGACAAATAGACAGGGAAGGAAAAACACGTCCACCTGTGTGGATTGCCCCTGCAGTCCATTCCTACAGAGGCATCATGGCTAGGGGCAACTCAGAGTAACTCAGTGAGGTTGGATCAGGAAGGTTGAAAGGAAAAATGTTGGGAGCTAAAGCTGGAGAGGTCAGAACTTACCAGCTTATAAAGGATGTTTGTTTCCTGCCTTGCTAAGGAAGTTGGGCTTCATCCTGTAATTAATGGGAAACCACTAATTGGTACGAAGCAGGATGATGGTATCTTTATATTTATGTTGCGGCAAAATCACTTTAATGGGCAGATCTGGGGGGAAGATGAGGGAGAGGAAGCTTGGAGCCAGGAAGCAATAGCCATGCATGTGATGCTGATGGTAGTATATATTTAGATAGTGGGGAAGAAGGTAATTTAGAACTAAAAGTTATATCTGAGGTAAAACTATACAGGAAACGATGAGCATGGATTAAATGGCCAAGGTCAAATATGTAAGTGTATGGTGAAATAAAAAAGTACTATAAGCAGAATTGCAAAGAAGATTCACTTTTAGAGCATGGATATAAAAAAGGAAATGGCTTAAGCGACAGTAAGAGATGCACAATAGTAAGAGAAGTAGGGAAAGACACTGAGGAGGAGAAGCTGGTGGATCCATGCTCCTTTCTACATTTGCTTGTCGTTTTCCTTTTCCACAGAGCTCACCCCTTTGACCTGGAGTCATTGCTAATTAATCTTGTTTCAGTGCAGTCCTATGTCATGTCATATTTGGGCAATCTGTTTTCTGTCACTAGTATATTAGCCTGAACATATTCTTACTGTGTTTTTCTTTTATATTATTTTTAAATTTATTTTGACACATTGTGGTATAATATTTAGTAAAGGATATGGGAGACTCTGGCAAGATATAACACCTCTTAATAAAATATCTCATCTTTTAATGATTACTAGCATTGGACTGAATTATTACTAACGTGGATCATTGTACTAATGATTTTGACTTGAACTCTGTGATTAATTATTAAATAAATTTTTGTCTGTAATTGGCAACAATTAAGAAGTCTGACAAAATCAGGTATTGAGTCCCGTCAACCCCGTGGTGAGGATGTAGGTCAAAAGGGAACTCTTCAACACTGTTGATAGACTGTGATTTGCATTAAAGTTTAAACATTTTCTTTAAAATTTCAAAGATATGTAAAAATAAAATTAAATAAAAAATTGATAAGACTTAAAAACAGAACTTTTAAAACATGAAATAAATTCTCTGGTCATATTTCTATGTTTCATATTCATTAGGAAAACAATGGTTGCATGGAGAGCCTATTCACTCAGGTAAAATCATAATTAGTTGATGTTCAAAGACAAATTTCCTAATTTTTACATTTTCTGTCTTTTGTCCTCAAACTGACAGGTGATTATAATCTTCAAAAATCTAGTTTCTAAGGGTGAAAACTTTTGCTTTTATTTAGCTGAGAGAATTCTCAAAAAATGCTTAATTTTCCTTAGTATGTAGGAAATTTTCTCACAATAGAGTTTCTGAACTCTGTTGTTCCTTTGTCAATATGCTTTTAGAAAGGAAGTCTTGGTAAGTTACTCCACACTTCTAATGTGAAGAGGAATACCATCCATATAACAACAGGGAGTTAACCACTTGTACACTAGTCACTTCCAGCACTGACATATTTTATTTATAGATGGTTTTATTCCCGATTTGTCAGGAAGTACTTAAAATAAACATTGGAGATTGCTTTACCCACTCAATATTCTTTTTCTTGCTTATTTTTTCTTTGTTTTCAGTTTATGAAAAATGTTATTGCTTTATCACTTTATCCCCATATCTAGACATGATAAATCACACTGTGTAATGTTATAGATTTACTTCACAGATGAACTCTTCTCTTTTGTAAAATTTTATTTGTGTTATTTTTTATACAATTTATTGGAGTGACATTGGTTAATAAAAGTATATAGGCTTCAGGTATATAATTCCATAATACATTATCTGTACAGAGTTGGGCAAAGGTAGGTTTACAGCTTTGAGTACACAAAAGTGTATTTTATATTATTATTTATAAATTATTGTATTTTCCATATAAATAACTATAAACCTACTTTTGCCACACCATGTTTATTGAGTTGTTTGTTCAAACACCAAGTCAAATCTCCTTCCATCATCATTTATCCCCACATTGCCCTGCTGTCTGTGTCCAATGAGATTATTTTTTGCTTAATCCATTCACCTTTTCCACCCAACCCCCAAATCCCCTCCCACCCGAGAGCTGTCAGTATATTCTCTGTATCTATAAGTCTGTTTTTGTTTTTGTTAGTTAATTTTGTTCATTATGATTTCATCTATATGTGGAATCTATGGTATTTGTCTTCTTCTAATTAGCACATTTCACTTATAACACTCTTAAAAAAACATTTTAAACTATTTAATGTGTATATAAAAATACTATTTTCAAAACAATTGTTTTGTCCAACTACAAGGCAATTACTTTGTGGTGAATTAACACAAAAACTTAGATTATCAAAATTCAAAGCACTAAACTAACATAACATATTCATTGGGGAAGTAATTTTTCTACTGAATGGCTTATCCATTTAAATATGTTAGAAAATGTAATATATTCAATTGAAAAATTACTTTCTCACTGCATATGTTGTTATGTGAGTGTTTAGCCTGGAATGGTTAGACTTTTGAGTTTTCTCTCTATATGTGTAAAAATGTGATGCACCTAAAGTAAATGAGAGGTATTTGTAAAGATTACACTGTCAGATTTCTTGCATTGATCACAGCCCCAGGATTTTCACAGGCTGTCCAGACCTCTCCAAGGTGCTGAAACATTCATTACTCTTGCCCATTTGAGAGGAAACAGTTTATTCCAACCAGAATTGAAATAAAACCATAAAGGGCCTTTTGTGTTAACAAGTAAAAGTTATCTGAAGTACTACATACTACAAAGGAGAGACTTTTCCCTTAAGTTATCTGGCACTTCAAAGAAGATTTTTGGAGCAGAAAATTTTAAGTATTAACAAAAGAGAGAGTTCTTTGAGAGATGAAGTTTGCTTATTATTGTCACAGTTTTTCAAATGGAAAACACACACACACACACACACACACACACACACACAAAAAAAAACCCAACCAAACAAACAAACAAACAAAAAAAAACAAACAAAACCCCACATATGTCCAGAATCCTCAGAGAACAGAGGATTCCAGAAAAGTTTTTGATCTTAATGCAGAAACCAAATGCCCATTCATCAAAAACAGCCAACTCACTCCATCCTATCATTGCATCTACTTTTTGATTAAAAAATAATACAATGAAATAAAGTGGTGATGCAGGGATACTTGACTTGGGGTGGTAAACACACAGTACAATATATAGACAATGTGTTGTAGAATTGTATACTGGAACCTCTGTAATTTTATTAACCAGTGTCACCTGGATAAATTCAATAATAAAAAATAAATAAAGCTCAGAATTCCACAAGGCAATGCACATACTACCTAATAAAAGAGTAATATGCAAATTGACCTCACCTTTGCTAAGCCCAAGCCATGGCCACCAGCCAATCAAGGAGAGTATGCAAATTAACCCAACCAAGAAGGCAGTTAATTTCCATATCAAGACAGCATAGAAATAAACCAAGCACTGCAGAAGAGAGCAAAGCTGTGGAGAAGCAAGCAAGTGGGTTAGGGGAGAAGGAAGGGAAACAGGCCGGGCAGGGAAAAGAAAGGGAAGCAGGCAGGGTGGGGGAGAGTGCAGCAGGAAGCCCTATTGCAGGAATCTCCCTGCAATGGGCTACTAGTACTATATAAACAGATATGCCACACTCTAGCCCAGCCATGGGCAAACTATGGCCTGAGGGCTGTATCCAGCCTGTTCGGCTGTTCTATCTGGCCAGCGGAGCCAAAAGAGCGGAGGGTTCTTTTGCTCTCCCCGCCGCTCCTTCACCAGCAGCCCAAGATGAGAGTGCCAGCATGGCCAGGTTTCTTTTGTTCCGGCCCTCTGGTCCAGTTTAAGAACCCATTGTGGCCCTCGAGTCAAAAAGTTTGCCCACCCCATGCTCTAGCCCCAGCTTCTATCTGCTAAAGACTAATACCGCAGAAATCAGGCTCTGGAGGCTTTCACAGGTTATCTCTTTCTGAGGCTGAACCATACAAAAAGCCATATGACACCCAATGATATCACCTCTCATGCTAGTGACAGTTGCTGCTGTCTGTAGATGAACTCCTTCTAGAGAGTGTTTTGGCATAGTGATTTTCTTGAAAAAACCACTTGTATTAAATAGCTTGGTCTCCTATCATTATACTTAACCCTGTCAAAATGCTTTGAAGAGAAAATTATTTTATTGCTCATATTTGCCACAGAGTCTCCACATAACTTAAAATAAGTTTCTAGTAGATGTGATCATTTTCTGGTGCTTCCTTTAGGAAGAGAATAACTGTAACTAACTCATGGTGAATATAGTAAAGAAGGTTCCCCCCCACCCCCTCACGAAGCTGTTATAGGAACTAGAGGAACTGTAGAGACATAGAATCTACTTCTAAAACATTTGTCAGAAATTTTAGCAACACTTTTAAAAATAAATCCATAAACATTGCAAAATAAAAATTGAGGCAACTGTCTTTAACTCCTATAAATAATTTACTTGATGGAATTTTTAAAATGTTTTATAGATGTAAAAAGATTTACTAACACTTACTCTGAAATTTTTAGTTTATTTTCAAATGTTTGTAGGAAACTTTCTTTAACTTATTATTTTTACTTATTTTTTAGCTCTGAATAAAAGAATAATTAAAATTTTAACTATGTTATAACCAATCTGTACATGTAATGTAATAGTATACATAGATATTATTATAAAGGGTGGTGATAATGAGAAATGCCCATTTTCATACTGTGTAATGTATTTTATCTTTCTCAACTATGTATCACGCATCATAATTTAGGATTTTCAGTCACTGTTGATGTCCTGCCAACTAATAGTGAAATCATGTAATTCCCTTTCATGCTAATTCAATAATCCTGATAGGTAAAGTGAAGAATAACTTTTAATCTAATCAGTGTTTATTGAATGCATACCCTCCCTTAAAAAAGTTGTTTATTTATTTATTGGGGTGACATTGGTTAATAAAACGATATAGGTTTCATTTTTACAATTCTATAATTCTATAATATGTGACCTATATATTGTATTGTGTTCACCACCCCAAATCAAGTTACCTTCCATCTTTACTTATCCCCGCTATATTTGCTTCTACTTCCTCCATTCCCCTTCCTCTCTGGTAATAACCATAGTGTGTCTATATCTATGAGTTTGTTTGTTTGTTTATTTTTCTTAATCCCTTTACCTTTTTTTCTTTTTAATAAGCTTTGTTGCTTTCAGAGAGGAAGGGAGAGAGAGATAGAAACATCAATGATGAGAACCATTGATCAGCTGTCTCCAGCATATCCTGCACTGGGGATTGAGTCCAAAACCAGAGCATGTCATGATCTGGAGTTGAACCATGACCTCCTGGTTTATAGATCAACGCTCGACCACTGAAACTATGCCAGCAATGTGACCTTTACCTTTTTTACCCAATTCCCCCAAACCCCTCCCCTCTGATAGCCACCAGTCTGTTCTCTGTTTATGAGTCTGTTTGTATTTTGCTCATTTTTTTCATGAGATTGCACATATTAATGAAATAATATGGCACTTATCTTTCTCTGGATTCTTCTCTTTGTGTCTCTCTTCTCAAAGTAAATTAGTAGACCTCAGAGGTGAAATTAGTTTTAAAAATATAGTTGCTCATAGTTTATATAATATATTAGTGATGTTTTTGAAATCCTAGTAGATGTGATCATTTTTTGTAAATAAACCATATTTATAGGTGAGAAAGCATTTAAAAGTTATATTCTTTTAGCTAAATATATATATAAATATTATATATATAAATATTATATATAAATATTATATATATATATTATATATATATTATATATATATATATATATATATATATATATATATATATATATATAAATATAAAATTATTTTAGTAGGAAGAGGTTTTCAGATACTGCTGGGGCTGACCAGCAGACCCTGAGTGATGGATGAATGATTACTCGGATACAACATTTGCTGTGAAAGAGATGGTTAAGGGACTGCCTGGTTAAAGGAACCAGGCAACCTTGATTGAATGCCTCTTCAGGATTTTTGAGATAAAGTTTGAGGTAAAGTTTATCTTTTCAATACAATCTTGGGGCAAGTAATCTTAGGAGGACACATTTGTCTGCAGTGTCCTTTAAGCAAGTTCACCTAAAGATTAAGCATAAAGATTCCAGTAAACACTCAGGAGCTCAGACTTGTTTGGAAAAGTCAAGGCATGTTTGCTATTTTGGGCAAAGTCCCCCTAAAGGTCTCCGATGTTTCAGAGATTCCTCCTTACAGACAAGACTTTCCAATAAAGTCCCATGTTTCCCTACATGATACTATACAGTATTTATTCTAAGGTTATTACTTTTTTTTTCATTTTTGCATCCCTGCTACATTAGAATGCAGCTTATAGTAGACAACATCTTACAATAACTACAAGCAAGGTATCAGTCATGAATTCTCATGTTATCAAAAGTAAGAGAAAAGGAATATGATCCATATTCTGGGAAGCCATGCTTTCAGTGCCAGGGGAGCTCATGGTATCCTGGCTAATTTTTTGGTTACATCATATGGTAATCAAAATCAATAACATATCTTGCTTTTTAAAGAGCAAAATATATAATCAGTTTTTAAAAACCTCTTCCACCTTTTAATTGTAATAGGCAGGCATCTTTATTCTTTTAGTAAGATAGGCTGTAAGTTTCATGGTGTTACAATATGTATTCTAAATTTCACTAAATAATCAGCCAAACATCTTTTGCTCATTTCTGGATGGAAGTATTTGGTGGTCTCTTGTGTCTTGATTCTGCAATTATGCACAAACTCAAAGCCTTTCATTCACATACCAGCCTTATTACTCATCCTCTCCCATTATATGTACTAAGTTTTTCTTATCTTTCTCAAAATATGGCTTCCACAAGTGATCCAAGGTAGTTTTCTGTCTCTGGAATGTGGAGGGTTTCTGGCTGTCTCCACCAAGCCCATGGACATTTGAGAAAAACGGGGCACAGGATGGTTAATAAACTTGTCCATGACCACACAACTAGGGAATCACAAAGCCAGAATTTGATTCCAGATATTCTGTTCAGAGCTCATGATCTTAAGCACAAGTCTCTATTTTAATTCTATGATATTTAATCAAGATAAAATATGTGTTCTATGTAATTGAATAAGTAACTTTCCATTTATTGGTGAAATTTTTAAAACTAAAATTCAATTTTATTTTAAGAACACTTTCATATTATATATTTTCCACAGTTGGTCATTGCTTGCATTCACTAAAACACAAAATTTTAAACATAATGAAATGGCAAACTTCACACATATTAAAATATTATCGAAGACTGATTTTGGTTTGTTGCACACATAGAGCATATACATTCAGTGCACATCAACAACTTTTATTTTTCATACAAAAATAACTCTGACTTCATTTTGCCTCATATACTTCCCTGAGAGTTGAGTTCAGTCAGCTAATAGCTTGGGCATTGAAATTGATAAATCAGAATTGCAATTACTGGAGACAGAAAAACCAAGCAGGCAAAGGAATGTATAACATTTTGCCATCTCCTGAGAAATCAGTGGCAAATTTCCTTGGAAAAATCAAGCTCCATTAGTGTGAAGGGAAAGGATTAGAAAAGGTTCTGTAATTAGAAACTTCACATGCACAAAGCAAGGAAAATCATTTTCCTTCCACTTGATGATGTTCAGAAGGGTAAAGGATCAGGTCGTTAATCCAGCTACTCTTAAATGTTGATCTAGAATCAAGGCTGTCACCATTTGATGGGTAGCACCTACAAGCTCCTCAGTTTGTGCGCCAGTCCTGTGTGCAGTGAAGAGACTTATGCATAAATCCTAATAGAGAGGGTGGATGGTAGATTGGTTCTTAAGGCAGTTGGTAGCTAACAAATCACCATCCTTGGGTGAAAAATGAGGTCATGAAGATTTAAATGTGGCAAGAACGAAGAAGGTGCTGTCTGCGCAGGAAAGATACTTAGTGTGAACCCATCTGTGGTAATAGATTAATTGCTTTCATTAGCAAAGATGTATATCTTACACCAGCCATCAATAAATGTTTCACATCTCAGGAGTGATTGCTCTTTTGATACAAAAGGTAAAACTTATCCCCAAACTAAAGTAAAAGTAAATATATTTCTAAAAATTTCCGTAATCTGGAACATAGTTTTATAAATAAAGATATTATATATCAAGTAAAATAATAAGGATGAGAAAAGGATTGCTTTAATAAACTTCATTGCCTTTAATGGACAGTTTTTATGAAGCTCAGTGATAGTCCGAGAGGTATTTCTGATGGGAGGAAACTATCATTACTGGTCTGGCTTTGCTTTGGCCTCCCAGTGGGAACATAATAAAAAATAGATAGATTTTTTTGGAACTCTCCTTTTATGTAACCTTAGACATGATCCTCAACTTCAATCTCATCAGTTTTCTCACCTGTAAAATGTAGATAATGTCACATACCTCATCCTGCTAATGGTTAAGATGATGATATTGTGATTTATAATAAGAATTACGTATTTTATACGTGTCCCTTTTCTGGCACTCTGCTCCTAAAACCCTTGTAATTTTTTAAGTGATGGGAGCATCTTTTATTATAATATTTGGTCTTTTGTCCTCAGTTTCTCATGATAAAGGTAAAAAATTGTCTCAATCTCATAATCTCTTTCAACCATAACAACATGTATGCTAATGAGGTAACTTTTTTGGAAAGCTTCTAGGTAACCACAGGATGAGGGCTGGTTGCTGGAAAAACCAATGTGTGGATAGAGGGTTGAAACTGTGTCTGACTTATAGTTGATAAGTCAGAAGGACAGGTGACAATCTGGACTTGTGGTTGGCATTGGAAGTGGGGGAGGGGAATAGTCTTATGGAACAGAGCTCTTGATCAGAGCTGAATGGAATAGTTGGATGCCCAGTTGGTGTTGGAGAGTTGGTTGGTGTGGGACAAACCCTACACGTTTGGCGATCAGAAGTTAAATACTGAGAACAGAGTTAAAAGGAAACATAAGAGAGTTTTTCCTTTTCATGATTAAGTGAAGTTGCATATTTAAACTGTCTAGTACAATTTTTTTGGCCAATGTTCAGTAAAACATAGAGGAAGTCTTTTTATTTTCATTTCCTATTAATAGTTAATTCCAGCATCCTTTCTTGAAACATAAAATGTAGCTGATTAAATCACCTAGAATCAGGCCCACAGTAATAACAATATGTTGCGTTTTAAAGGCCAATGTTTCAAAATAGGATGAAATAATTTAATATACATGCTGTAATTCACCGAAGTGGCTGAAGGTACTATTAATTAGTAGTGATTTTTATCGAATTTCTTCCAACTTTTATTTTTCATTTCAGTTAAGAATATACAATTTGGTATATAATTACTTAGAGAATACATATGGGTCTTTTCCTTATGAGAATTATAACTTCTACAAAATTGTCTTCTAAACTTAAAATATTACAAAAACCTTTTGCACTTGAATTTCTGAAAAAAGTTAAACAAATTCAAGCTCTTTCAGAAGTTTAAATACTATTTTTTTTCCAAAGAAAATGACAATTCTTCCTTATCATTTGCAGTGCTGAAGGGAATTTTTGAAAACTGCTTTATACTTTTGAAACAAAATTAACTCTTTCAGGTAAATAAGTGGTTTCATCAATTAGTGATCATATTTTATTTGCTCAACAATATTCTAATGATGTACAAAACGTCTAGCATTATTCTGGTCACAGGAAATGAAGTTCAGGGATTGCACTCTAGTTTCCATGGAGAATTACATTAGCAAGTTTCATAAACAGAAGAAACCCCTATTTTGGAGACCCAGGAACAAGATAAGGACCAATATGTGACATATTACCATAGGGGTTCTAGTTTTTAGAACTGAGTTAGAAGTCAAAGGCTGACCACAGCCAATAACAATACAAAATCCCTAGCTCCTGAACATTTAATAATTATTTGAAAAAAGGCTCTTAAAAGGGTTTTCCATGTCCCCTAGGGATATATGTATCTTCAGTTTTGCTTTAGAGAAAGCTGTTCAAGTTACATATAGACTGGAAAATGGAGTTCATTAATTCTGAAGTTTATAAAATTCCTTCTTGAATTGCCTATATTCTCTTGAGAATTAGCTCTTCTGTTTTCAAGTTCCTGTGTGAAGAACCTGAGATCATCTGCAGTGCTCAGCATTCTGTCTCCGTTTGAGGTACTGAGAAGTAATTATGTCTATTTTTCCAATTCTTAGACTCTTATCAGGTGTCCTTATAGACTGAAGTCCTGTTCCCCATCTTTCTATCTGTGACAGTAGTTACTTATTTCTCCAAATGACTTGTTTGTGCAATTCATCCTGGGGGCTTTGCCTGGAAATATAGCCTAAAGCTTTTCAATACTTGTAACATTTGTGTGTGCATTTTATTTTCTATGATACATCCTTTGTTGACCAAATAACTAGAGTAGCTTATTTCTTGCAATTGTACCCTATTCGATAAAGCAAGGGCTACAACATTTAAATGAAGGGTAAAGTACCCAAGGGAAGGAGGAAAAAATTGCAAGCTGCAACAACCAACTCCAAAACTGAATTTGGACTCAGAAGTAAGGTTATATATTATACAACAGTACTGGTAGTAGAGAAATTGTACCTTTGAAGCAGAATGTGCTCATTAGT
This sequence comes from Vespertilio murinus, assembly GCA_963924515.1. NCBI lineage: Eukaryota > Metazoa > Chordata > Mammalia > Chiroptera > Vespertilionidae > Vespertilio > Vespertilio murinus. Next base: position 53,491,212 of record OZ004705.1, read on the forward strand.
CATGTAGTATGATTTGTTAAAAAGTCTTCAATGGAGAGAAAGCAAGCCTTAGCTTAATTAATTGTTCAATTATGTATTTACTAATTGCTTTCCCCTATTTGTCATTAACCAATTCAAGATTGGTTCAGAATAAATAAATTGAGAACTCTGAATATCACCTTTGCTACATGATACAGTTTATGGATCCAAATTTCCAATTTTGTTACTTGTAGTAGAGATGATTTCTCAGAGGAAACAAAAAAAAGTAATTAGATTCTTTTCCTTTGTTATTATTCATAACTCACCTAAATGCGTAAGGGATTCAAAATAAAGCTAAAATATGAGGATGCATTTCAAAGAAAGATAATACTGTGCAAAGGAGACAGAGGGTAGAAGCAGCAACTGAATATAACATTGTACTTTAAGTTTCCTAGAAACTGAGATAAATAGAAAATATTTTTCTATTTTCTAAATTTTATTATCTAAGAAAAGATAAAATTTAGGCTACCAGAATAAACAAAGATTTTCCAGATGTGAACTGTGAGAAAAATTTAAAGAGTTGCCAAACTTTGTTAAAAATGCAGTAAAATTTTAAATTGTAATGTAACTTAAAAAATAATAAATAAAATAAATCAAACATATTTCTTTATTTGAGAAAGATTAATAGTATACAGACAATATTTCATGTTGCATGTGACTCTGGTTTTCCAGTCACATCCAATATTAATTTCTTGTATACACCCTGATTGGGGATCAAACCTACAACCTGGTTATGTGTCCTAACTGGAACTGGAATCTGTGACCTTTCCTTTTAGGGGATGATGGTGGGATGATCGGCTAACCAACTGAGCCACACTGACCAGAGCTAAACTCAGTAATTTAAAAAACTATTGTTACAATATGTCCAGAAACTTAATAAAATGTGATTTATTGCATTTTTCATAAGGCATCTTATCATTTCCCTGACATAAAATGATTTATGTAAAAATAAGAATCTGTTTTGGAAATATGAATGCAGAGATAAAGTGAAAAATAAGTATAAACAAAGTATTTGCTTTTTGATTTTCTTAGCTATTCCTTCAAGAACTCCTTACTGAGAACCTGTTTTGTTTGGGGGATTATTAGGATTTCTGGCAATATAAAGGCATCATAATTGCATGATCCAGTTTTTATTCAAATGCTCTGATTACTTTTTTAACATGGTGAGCAGAATACATTAAACAGTTCTGACACTTCTACTTTCCTATTCTGAGCCATCGCTTTTTTTCTCAAGCTTCCAGCAGCCATTGAGCAGTGTTTATACTGTGTGTCCTGGGTTTCTTACCCAGCTGTTAAAGCTTTATTACAGAAGACTGTTTCCAAAGTGATAAACTAATTTCTCAATGTTATGTTTTTCCATTCTCACACTCAGTTTTAGACACATTCTCTCAATTCTTGCTGGCATATATTGTCTAGGTCTTCTAGGTCTTGCAGCTTCTTCGATGTATACTTGTACTTTCTCACTTCTTCTTGTTGTTTTTGTTTTGTCTGTTTGTTTGTTTTTGTTTTTTACTGTGAAACTGAGCAGAATTTAATGGGATTTAACCCTCATTATTTGTTGGATTGTTAGGAGAGGATTATTTTATTAAGTCTCTGTCTGATGTGAGGCCTTGGCATTGTCTTTCAGGTATAAGGAGTTAATCATCTTCAAACACCGAAGAGTAATGGGCCACATCAGTACATTCAGTGGGTCCAGGAGAATGTAGGATTTCAAGTTAAAGAAATGTACTTAACCAGATTTCCTCATCTTAACATGAGGGTTTCAGTTACTTCCTATTATGGCCTTGACTGTGATTTAAATGACCTTCTGGAACTGAGACTTTAAACACTTTCTGAAGTTGGTCTATAACAGTTAAATTCTAAACCTGGTCCTCTGCTCCATCTGCCTTTTAGATAAAAATGATTAGCATGTCCATACATGTTGTCAAGGAGACACTGGACTTTCACATTGTGCCATGAATTGGTGATTAATCATCCTAACCCTGTCATTACCTACCTTCTACAAATCAATGGAAGTCAGTGGCACTTAATTCTGTGGCATTTGTGATTAACCACCCTGTCATACTTCTCCAGTAGCAAAGATAGTGTACCAGCCAAACACCCTTGCAGTGATATCCCATTCCAGTTAACCTTTGGTGGAATATTAACACCTGCATTATTATAATCTGCCAGAAGTGACTCCTGCTCCACTTTCTACCAATTGTGGTTTCTCAGGCCAAGTTAGCCAGCAAGTAATCTATTTCAAAATCCCATATTAGAGTGTGCTTCCTAGAACTACCCTTAGTAGTGGCTGTCTTAAACTGGGTTCTCTGGAAATAATCTCTGAGACAGAGAGTCATACCAGAATATCTATTGAAGAGTGGTCTTGGAGAATACACCTGCAAGAAACCAAGGGGGACAGAGAAACAACCCATCCCACAATGTGGTTTTATGGGGAGCTCTGGAACTGGATGGTCTCTCAGAATTGTCCTGAATTGAGACAAAGGAGCTGGAACTTGTATTTATGCATCAGCCAATCCCTGGCTTTAGACTAAATCTGTACAAGGCACTACCTTTTTGTAAGGATGTTCCCTTTGGCCCATGGTAATTTTGAGTGAAGGGCACACAATAGGAGCTATCAGTTGCCAATAGTCCTAACAGCTCCAGGATAAGTGAATTTACCCTAGAAAAGGGAAATGGGGAATCTAGACAGGACATAATAGTCATTGCAACTTGAAAAAAAAGTATATTATGCAATTTACTGTCCTCAGGAGGTTATAATATATTGGGGGGAAAAACCAACATTTTTGAAACAATGAAAATGACATTTATGCGTTTAATTATGTTGTGAGATAATTGTTATAGGGCCTATCAATCTATACATGTGGAATCAATTGTGGTAATTAATTGTAAATGCAAGCTGATGTTTACTGGATCTTATCTGTTTTTTGATGCTTGTACCCATAAATTAGGAACTCCTACCCTTTCTGCCCTCTATTGGAAGTACTGGTGACATTCTACCATTGTTTTAACATCTTCTTTTACTTGCTCTCATGGATAAATAATGAGTTTTCTGATTGAAAGCTCAGCATCAACTGGGTTTCAGCAGCCTGTTGGGTAGGATGGGTTTTGCTCCACCAGGCTGGACTGTTGTCACTTGTGTTTTCTTTGACAGCTCTCCGCCTCAAACAGACATCTTCTACTCTCTGCCTTCCTCATTCACCGGCTCCTTGAGAGAGCGTGAGCAAATAACATGACTCACAGAAAACATTTTTGGGTGTTTCAAGTTCCATTCTGGCTGCCTGATAGCTCTCCATTTCTTTTCATAGAGATAATCATGTTTTGTTGTTTTTTTGTTAGTTTGGTTTTTTTTTTTTTTTTTTTTTTGCTTCTGTAGTACTTTATGCATATCTCTTTTATCTCCCTGCATTAAATTAATTAGTTTTGCTATCTGATATCACTTGTTTTCCTCTTCTGTGCAACATGCATTCTGAAGAATAATGACCACATATGACTCATTTTTCATTCACTCATCAAATGGTAATTATACTGAAAACCACTGGGAGATACTCAGATACTCAAGACAAACTACTGCTCTCAGTGATATCATAATCTACTAAATAAACCAAACATTATAAATTACAATGTTGCATGATAATATTCTTACACTTTTATGTCTTTATATGTTAAGTACTGGTCTGGCACATTTTGAACTATTCGGTGATCCCTGAACCTTTGCTTTTGCTCATGCCATTCCTTATGCCTGAATAACTCTTCCATTAAATTCTGTTCTGCCTTCAAGGCTCAATTGAAGTGGGTGACCCTACTTTGAGAAGGTCTCCAGAGACTCAACCCAATATATATAAGTCTGGGCCTGCTGAACTTCCTCTATAATTACATAACAAAAATCAAATTTTAGCAGCCTTTATAACTAGTGCCATTTTGAGTAACAGTTACTACTATTTATTAATACCTGTTATTTTACTATGTATTGCACACTTACTATGTGCTAGCCACTGTCCTATATACTTTGCATGTGTTGTTACATTAATTTTCGATAGTACTAGTATCTTAGAAAGCAAACAATATTTTGATTTTACTGCATGATAATAATCATTATGATTTAAAGACAGTTTCTTAGAACCTCATCTCCAAAACCATGGAATCACTCTTGTTTTTTCTTCCTCTTGAGAAAAACTGAAAATCTCTTACACTTTCACTCTTGATAGACATTTCATGTGGAGGTGAGCAAAATAATAATGCTACTATTATCTAAGGCACCACCATATCCTCAGCAACAGTGCTATTTTTCCAAATAGTAACCTAATGTCCATGACCACCTAGATTGTCTCATTTTTAGTATTGATTTTTTATAGGAACATTATAATTTTCACAAAAGTGTTCATTAGCCGAAACCGGTTTGGCTCAGTGGATAGAGCGTCAGCCTGCGGACTGAAGGGTCCCGGGTTTGATTCCGGTGAAGGGCATGTACCTTGGTTGCGGGCACATCCCCAGTAGGGGGTGTGCAAGAGGCAGCTGATCAATGACTCTCTCATCTATGTTTCTAACTCTCTATCTCTCTCTCCCTTCTTCTCTGTAAAATAATCAATAAAATATATCTTTAAAAAAGTGTTCATTAAGACATGGAGATGATAGTGTAAGATTTTAGAAACACATAGCTTTATGTAAAGAAAATTTGCAATAAGCCTGAGTAAATAATTCCCTCTTAACTTACAAATCTTTCTAGACTAGTTCCATCTTATCTTTCTGGAAGTATCACACTCAACCCTGAGGTAATTTTAGTCTCTTACAGATGTTCACCTGCCTCATTTAATTTACTGACAGAGAAAACAAAAGTGGTGTAAGGATTAACTTTCTTTTGGGAAGATGAACATATTTTGTCAGAAATTCTGTGGTCTGCTGTTCAGGCTTATTGAACATTATTAAATATGAACCCAAATAGAAGACAAAGTATGAGTGTATAGACATATATGACTATATAATGGAAAATATGTAGCATGTAATGGAAATAATATGTATAAAGCATATATACAAAGCTTTTATATATATGTGTGTGTGTATATGTATGTGTATGTTTATATGTATCAATGTGTATATACACATGAAAAAATAACCTGGAAATGTATGGCTATCAAGGTTTATCTCAATTTTGAGGCAATATTTTTGAAATATAGGCCCTAAAATGTTCTTCCAGTTAAGAAAAAAAATTAGACCTTGAATTTTTATTGCTTTTCCTTTTTTGATCATTTTTGTAGCTGTTCTCATTTAAAATACTACATTTGTGTGTGTGTATGTGTGTGTATACATGGTTTTCATCATAGTGACTAATGTAAATAATTTCATGATCACTCTAACAGACCAAATGTATTGCTCTCATTACAGTCTTTTAATAGCACAATGTTCTTTCCCCTGAATTTTCAATAAATGAGACTATTAGGTGATGGAAATCATTTCATGCCCAATGAAAAGCAAAATACACTTAATGCTCACAGAAGTCAAAAGAACCACTGAAAATAGATCTCAATTTGCCTTTATAGCATCCATTTCTCTTTGTGAGTCAAAGAAGTCACGCTGGGAGAGGAACAGGTGCTGGAAGGCTGCTCTTAAAAGAGACCATTAGCTGCAAGAAATGATAAGTCTGAGAAATATTTTCTTTTCCCAGATTCATATTCAGGTGCAAGTTTCTCTCCATTTAGTTTGTCACATCCTATCTCTCTTTCAGATGTCTTATAATTGAAAGATTGATAATGAAATGCTAGTATGCTACATGCTATAGTTCAGTGTTTTTTAAGAAAAAAAATCTAGGTTGCTGGGCTGCTTTACTTCTGAAGCATTATAATTTTCATTGTGAAAAGCAAATATGCCTTTGCAGGTCACTAGATTTAAGTAACATAATGTTTAACATAATTATCACTTCCTCGTAGAATGAATGAGAACAAAAACTGTGTTAAATCATTACTTATTTTGAAGAGACATGAACAGAACTTTGTCGAAACTTTTCTCTATAAGGACAATAGACAAAGAATGAAGAAAGTAAATATAATTTTCCTATCAATTTTTGTTACACTAGCCTTAAACTGGCATTATGACAGGGAAAGTTCAATCTGCCTGTAAATATCAAATATTCTGGTGAAACCATAATTATATATGATGTAGGTATATTCAAAACATAAAGAACTCTAGTGAGTAAACCCAAGAAAAAGCTGCCATTAAAAAAATATTTTTCTCTTTTACTTACCAGAAAAAAAACAACCCTGCTTAAAACAGCAGTATATGTATATACCTTCAGCCTTAAAACAGAGTGAACAAAGGGTCTCAGGCAGTTTGTCCAGCAAATATTTCCTTGCTGCTGTCTGGGATTGAAGAAGTTGAATAGCACTGGCTAGTGGGAAAAACAGACAGAAGGTCTGTAATAGATTGCAACTCTTTTAGGCTATTTCCTCAAAACCCACTTCATTTTTTAAACATTTCCTCTTCAGATAGATGATTTTATAACTCCTGGAAAATAATGTTTGTTGCTTATTTCTTATATATTATACCAAATTACCAAAAGAAATGAATCTAAGCATGCCATCTGGTCTGATTTACTAAGTTATGACTTGCTTGTAAAACCTCTAATTGGATCTAAAGAGCGAGACAGTCATATGCATCGGACAACTGGATTTAAAGGCCAAGCTCTTGGTCCATGTGTGCTGTGCATCAGCTCTAATGCTGTAAATGAAGAACCCATGCCCAGCTATTATTTGTAATTACTTATTTTATTCTTTACTCCTAATAACTATGTTTACTTTAGAAGGAATATTATTTTTTTTGTTTGTGCTGTTAATATCCTCACCGGAGGATATTTTTCCATTGATTTTTAGAGAGAGGAAGGGAGACAGAGAGAAAGAAACATTAATGTGTGAGAGAGAAACATCAGTGTGAGAGGGACACATTGATTGGTGGCCCCTGCACATGCCCTGATCAGGGCTTGAGATTGAGCTGGCAACCAAGGAACCGGAATTGAACCTGTGGTCTGTGGGCTGACGTTCTAACCACTTAGCAAACCAGCTAGGTCTAGAGAGATTAATTTCCCTCCCAGCCACCAGAAATATCAGGGCAACAAGGGTGTTGGATTAGTGGTTATGAAACCTGTCTTCAGAATAGTTTGTCAAAATAACCTGCAACTGTTCATCTCTCTGGGGTTCAGTTTTCCTAGCTGTGGAAAAAAAACCACTGTTAATCTCACTTTCACTCAAGGTGCAGAGCAAATGCTTGAGGTTTTAATGTTTATATTTTATCTTATAATGCTAAAGTAAAACAGAATATTTTCTTTTTCTTCTCTTGCCCTTTTCTTTCACAATTTTGTTTCTATAAAAAGAAGTACATTTAATTTCAATTAGAAGGCTCTAAGTCCACTTGTTTTCTATGACACTCCCCACCCCCCCACCCCCCACCCCCCAAAAAAATCTGCCTCTAACCGAGGATCACAAAGCTTGGGAATTGATGGAAGAAAAAATAAAAGTAATGTAATTATCCAACACAGAAAACTTAACCTGTATAGTTGGATATTTCTTAAGTAAATATGCCTTTTCCTAAACTACCAGGTTGATTTCTTCATATCATTAAAAAACAATTATAATAACCAATAATCTTGATGTTTTTAGCAATAAAAATGAACTGTATCACAAAGGATGAGAACTTTATGTCCTTTTACCTTTCATAGGTTCTGTACTATATTTTTTTAACTACACTGAAAAACAACAACACCCTTTCCTACTTCCATGGGTGTGAAATTCAGTTGCCTTTCCCCCCAGACTTAGACATAGAGTAAAAAGATGTGACAGAAAATATTAAGCACTAAAAGATTCAGTTGGACTAAAAAATATGAAACAAATATCATTTCAAGCAAATGAAAAATATTTCAGTTATCTCAGCTGGAGCACACTGAAGAGCTAAATGGAGAACAAGGAATATTTTATGCACAAAGAGAGTGGAATTTAGTTATTAGACAAATAGGATCCACAAAACCTAAACATTTTCACAGCAGAAATAATACATGCCAAGAAAGGGACTGAGTTATGATATTAAACAACAACAACAACAAAATAACCAAATGGCAAGAGAAAACTTTTGGAATAGTTTGATAATTTGACCTACTATCCTAAGTGCCATGCTTTCTAAATTTAGCATGAGTGTCTGGTGTGGAAGGGCAGTTCCCTGCTGACCTCTGGGCCCTGGGCAACACCTGGGCTCCTGGGCCCCTGTGTGTCCTTGTCTGCCTGAGTCACGGCACCTGAGTCCCCACGAAGAGATCACCGGCCAGGCCTGGAGACCACACCCATGCACAAATTTCATGCACAGGGCCTCTAATAAAAATTATAATATTATCTGCATATAAAACATAGAAAGGAAATTCTTAGTGAAGTAGAGATACCCTCCCAATTCTATTACTTCCTTCTGAGATTTTTAATTCACCATACTCTGATTATATGCATCACATCCCTAAAATATTGAAATTTCATTGTTTCTTTATGTTCCATGTTTTTACTTATACTCTTATAAATATTGATTTCCTCTGCCCCTAAAACCTTCTTATTTTTTCAAATCATATTCTTAGTCATCAATAATTAGTTCAAACCTTTGATACTTTATCCTACCTATAAATGCTTTTGTTGATTTTCAGTATCTTATGTTGCCTTAAAACTATGTTCATATCTAGAATTGCAATTATTTTATATTGTAGTTTTTTTTGTTTATATTACTGGGTCTCTCGCTTGTGCAGACCAAGGTAGAGATAGCATTCTTTTAATCTTGTATCTTCTGTGTCTGCATAATTCTTGGCTTATAATATGCATTCCTCCAATGTGTTGAAAGGATGATCAAATAAGTCACGCCTACATGACACTACAGAAAGCAGTCAAGATTTTATTCACTGAAAACAGAAGTTAGACAGCTGGTGTTGATTAGTAAATTTTTGCTTTGCTGTTGAATATTTGGACACCTTACAGACACTGCATTTGAAAGCAAGAGAAATTACCAGGTCCAATAAATCATTTTATTTTTTTAATATTAGATTTATCTTGTGGTACTATGATGAATAAACAAGGAGAATTGGCATAAAATAAGTGAGGAAGTCCTTACAATAATACAATTACAAAGGATGCTGTTGGCTGAACTTGGGCAAAAATTAGGAAAATGCAAAATCTTCTAGAGCCATGGTTGTCAAACTGCGGCTCGCTAGCCACATGTGACTCTTTGGACACTTGAGTGTGGTTCTTCCACAAAGTACCAAGGCCTGGGCAAGTCTATTTTGAAGAAGTGGTGTTAGAAGTTTAAGTTTAAAAAATTTGGCTCTTAGAAGAAATTTCAATCGCTGTACTGTTGATATTTGGCTCTGTTGACTAATGAGTTTGCCGACTACTGTTCTATAGGTAGAAAAGATTTGGCAATAATTATCTATATTCAAAATAGTGTTATAGAGAGGGGTCTAGTTTCAAGGTTTATTGTTTGAGTGGAATTCATAAAATATGAAATTAAGGAGAATTAATTTTTTTAATCTATTCTGTTTATGTTTTGGGAGATGGAGGTGAAAAATATGACTTCTCAGTTTTAAATGTATTTTCATTGGAGTCCTGAAGATACAAATAATGTCTAGGGATTAGGAAAGATTCCTGGCAGTCCTTGGGTTACATCACACTTGACTTATGTCATTTTGTGGTTATGTCACCATCTCCCATTTATTTATATAATAAAAGAAAGTTCTGTCATTTCAACATATGTACATATGTGCTTTATGTTTTTTATTATTTATTTAGCACATGTAAAGATCAGGAATTGTTATTTTTCTTTTAATTTTTTTTACTGTTTCACTTCATTACTGCTGTGTATGTGCTCCATGTGAGTGACATAGGTTCTGATTTACAGCGAAAATTGCATTATGTTGCGCTGTAGGAATGGATTTCCGACATAACCCAAGGACTCACTGTATAAGGATACAGTCTTGGAGATAATAATCAGAATTATGACTATTTAAAGTAACATTTACCCATGAGATGATTCAGAATTGTGTAAGAAATGAGCATTGAACATGAAGGATATAGAGGTAGGATGCATTTGTATAAAGAGAACTGAGAAGGAAAAAAATCCAAAGGCAGAAAATTTTGGTATCAAAAATCAAGGAAGACTATCCTTTCAAGAAAGAGTAATGGTTCTCTGGTCAGTGTGGCTCAGTTGGTTGTGGCATTGTCTTTTACACCAAAAGGTTGCAGGTGTTATTTCTGATCTGGGCACATACCTAGGTTTCTGGTTTGATTTCTGGTTGGAGTGGGAGGCAACCGATTGATATTTCTCTCCTCTCTCTCTTTCTCTCCCCCTTCTCTCCATTCCTTTCTCTAAAATCAATTTTTAAAAAAAGAAAAAAAAAGAGTAATGGTGAAAAATGACACCAAATCTATGCAGATTAGAATAAGCTAAAATCAATATGAGAAATATTAGTCTTTTGTCTTATTAGAAATTTTTAGATTATGCTTGGGAAAGACAAATTTTGTGCAGATTTTATATGTACTAAAAAGTTAAATATAAATAGCAAAGTATTCATACAAATAAATGTACATGTAAAAAGAACATTGACCCAAAATATATATAAAAATTAAATTGTATTACTCTCCACACCAACTAAAACAATAAGATTCCAGATATTCTGAGTCTTTAAAATTAGACCAAACATCAATTTGAAATATCTAAGAGTAAATTTAAGGAAGAACGTGCAGTGTCAATAAGACTGTTAATGGATTGTTTTTCCTGCAGTGGATTTCATTTATTTATCCAATCATTCATCCCATAATCCTTATTGATTTGCCTACTGAGTAGCAAGAAATTGGTTAAGAGATGGGGATATAATAATATACAAAACCCACAATATACATAATTCTTTAGAAGTACAGAGGAGGAGTATCTACTACAAATTAGAAAGTCTTGGAGATGAAGGATCCTAGATTCCATTCCAGAGAAAGTGATCATTAGTTAAGGCCTAAAAGATGATTTATTAGAGAAATAGGATAAGTTGAAGGGAAGAAAACTTTAAACAATATGTGAGGATGAAGTAACCGCTTGAGCTAAAGCTGAACCTCTTTTTCCCGGCCAGGACTTGTATGCATGCACTTTAGCATAACCAATAGACACAGACACTGGGGTGGTATGGGCTTGCTCAGGGTAGGAATGGCTGGGGGGGGGTGTCAACTGGGGAAAAAGTAGGCATATGTAAAACTTTAGACAATAGAAAAAAACAAAAATGTGTGAGGCGCTGGCTGAGTTGCTCAGTAGGTTAGAGCATTGTCCCAGTATACCTAGGTTGCGTGTTTGATCCCTTGTTAGGGCACGTACAAGAAGCAAGCAATGAATTCATAAATAAGTAGAACAAATCTCTCTCTTTCCCTCTCCCTCACTATTTTTAAAATTAATCAATAAAAAATTGCATACAATTTTACAGATGTAAAAGGTGTATTGGAGGAAATAAATTTACTTGAGTATAGCTGAATGAGGAAATATTAAGGGTATGTCTGAAAAATTAAGGGCTTTGAATAACTTGCTAAGAAGCTTGGACTACATTTTAAGGCCAATGGGAATCACTGATTGACTAAAGTGAAGAAACAATAGAAATTATATTGGTGAAGATGAACAGGTGTGGATGGATTAGAGATAGATTTTGATGTTGAATGACTCAGTAATTTAGTGGATGTGGAGGATAAAGGAAAGGGGGTACTCAAAGTAACATCTTTGGATATGGCATGTGGTATTCAGATTTGGGAGAATAACATATTTGGGATACACAGCATGTTAATTTGATATATTTAGGAATTACAATATGATTGCCATTGTATTTTAGCATCTCTATCATTAGTACCTATCACATTAAATAATTACCATTTTTGGTGGCTCCAGTATAAGTTCTAGTCTCTTAGCAAGTTTAATAATTATAATGTAATCATGTTGTCTATATTCACTATACTCTTCATTAGATCCCTAAGACATATTTACTATGGGCTGGAAGTTTGTACCCTTAGGCACCGTCTATCCTATACTTTAACCCTTGTCCCCTAGTGACTATCATTTTAGTCTTTTATATGTTTTGAAATTTAAGTATCTCATAGAGGTGATATCAGACATTACTTGCCTTTCTCTGGTTTGTATCACTTAGCATAATGTGCTCAAGGTTCATCCATGTTGAATGCCACAAAGTAAAAAGCAGAATGCTTTTCTTTCTCAGATTCCATTGTGTGTGTGTGTGTGTGTGTGTGTGTAACACATCTTTATTTACTTATCCCTTGGTGGGCATTTAGGTGTTTGCATATCTTGGTTATTATAAATAGGTAGAGGCCTGGTGTAATCCAGGACCCCACTGGTGCATTATTGGGGCCAGGGAGGGACCTTGCGAGGGCTCCAGGGTGTGTCCAGCCCATCTCACCCAATCCCACTTGGCTGGACCTCAGCAGCAAGCTAACTTACTGGTTGGAGCATCTGACTCCTGGTGGCCAGTGCTCGTCATAGCTACTGGTCGAATGGTCACTTAGGCTTTTATATATACACAGAGTGGCCATATTATTATGATCTCTGAATGCATAATAATCTGGCCACTCAGTGTATATCCTATATTATAAAAGGCTAATATGGAAATTGTCCCCTCAAGCAAGAGTTTGACCAGCAGGCAGGCCAGCCAACTGCCATGTCCCTCCCCCTAGCCAGGCTGGCCAGAACTCACCCATGCTCGAATTCATACACCAGGCCTCTACTATATATATATGCACACTGAGTGGCCAGATTATTATGTATTCAGAGATCATACTAATTTCTCCACTCTGTGTATAGATGCTGCAATAAACATGGGAGTGCATGTTGATATCCTGTTTTAATTTTCTTTGGGTGTATACCCAGAGAAGGAATTGTTGGGTCACATGAGAGATCTATTTTTTAATTTTCCAAAGACCCTCCTTAGTATTTTCCATACTAGCTGAACCAAGTTACATTCCACCAGTAGTATACAAGTGTTTCCTTCTCTCCACATTCTCCTTAACACTTACCCTGTCTTCTTGATAGCCAATCTAATAGGTATGAAGTGATAGCTCATCGTGGTTTTGATTTGCATTTCCCTGATGACTAGTGTTGAGCATCTTTTCATGTATATGTTGGCCTTTTGGATGCGCTTTTTGAAAAATACCTATTTAGTTTCTCTGCCCATTTTTAATTAGATTGTTTTATTCTGTTATTGAGATGTATGAGTTATTTATATATTTTGTAAATTGATCCCTTGTGTAAAATATGGTTTATAGTTATTTTCTCCCATTCTGTAGATTGCATTTTCATTTTGTTAATTGTTCCTTTTTTTGCTGTTCAGAGACTGTTAAATGTGATGTAATCTCACTTGTTGCCTGGGCTTTTGATGTGATATTCACCAAAACACTGTTAAGACCAATGTCATGAAGCTTTTCTCTATTTTTCCCCCTAAACATTTTAAAATGTCAAGTCATATGTTAAAGTTCTAATTCATACGTAGTTGGGTTTTGTGAATGGTGTAGAATAGGTGTCAAGTTTTGGTCTCCTGCGTATAGATAACCAATTTTCCTAGCACCATTTGTTAGGAGACTCTCCATCCCTCATCATGCATTCTTGGCACCCTGTTAAAGGTCAGTTGACTCTACATATGTGGTGTTTGTTTCTCGGCTTCCTATTCTGTTCCATTGCTATATGTGTCTACTTTTTATGGTTGTACCATACATTTTGTATGTATATTTGGAAATTAGGAGGTATAATGTCTTTGGCTGTGCTTTCCTTTCTCAAGATTGATGTAACTATTCATGGTTTTATGTGGATTCATTAAAAATCATAAAATTATTTTCCTATTTCTGTAAAAAATGCCACTGGGATTTTGATAGAGATTGTATTAAATCTGGGGATTGCTTTGAATAGTATGAACATTTAACAATATTAGCACCCCCCAATCTGTAAACACAGTATGTCTTTCCATACTGTGTCTTGTTTAATTTTTCATAAATATTTTGTAATTTTCAGTATACAAGTCTTTCACTTCCTTAAATTTCTTAGCACTTTATGCTTTTTTTAAAATGGTAATTTGAGTATTCACTTTTTACAGCCAAGCTTATATAAATTTAAATTCTATTTTAAGAGTTGTGATTTGGCATAGAAAATACTAGAACATGATGTTGAGTTTACTGTTAGGTAAAGAAATAGAATGTAAAAATGATTGACAGAAGGGTTATGATCTGTTCACCCATCCTCCAGCAGGGATACAAAACCTTTCATAGTTGCATGAGTGAGATGGTCTGGGGGTAGTTTGGAACATTTCTTGGGATTATTAGTTGGCAGTGATCCCACAGGAAAAGAAGAGATTATTTTTGTAGGTCCAGATGTGAATGCTAGAATGAAGATACCCTGTTTGCCCAAAAATAAGACAGTGTCTTATATTAATTTTTGCTCCCAAAGATGTGCTAGGTCTTATTTTCAGGGGATGTATTATATTTCCATGAAGTAGGTCTTATTTTCAGAGGATGTCTTATTTTTGGGGAAACACGGTAGGGGTGAAGGGTACATATAACTGAGCTGCAGATTAGAAAATATGACTGGAGAATATATTCCATATATTCCAGGGTTCTATTGCTCTTATTTGAATGTGAAATTGGAATTGTGTGTGAAAAGGATGCTACCTAGTTTTAATTGGACATGCTGAATGGGAACCTTTGTATTGCTCAAAGGGTTTTTTTTTTTTGTAGGAAAAATAAACAATATAGAGTTCTGAAAATGTGGGACTATTGTTCTCATTAAGAAAAGGACTGAAGTGAGAGCATTAAATACCACTCACTCAATGGAATATGACAATAGCCATTTGAGGATGTAACGAGGCGAGTCTCCTCATTACTTACACCATAAACAATCCAGTAAAGGATGTACAAGAAGTGTCAAAGGTGACTGCTATGCCCTAACAGACTTGGCTAACGCCTTCTTTTTCATAACTAGAATCTAGTATGAGATTATTTTCATTTTTTGTGAAATAACATTCAGTATATACTTATAATTTTCCAAAGGGATATTTAAATACATTGACATACAACATAATGTAATGTAGTGGCATGTGAATGTGATAACTTGGGAATAAGTTGGTTCTCTGCATTGATGATTTCATGATAATTGCTTCCTTGGAGAAAGGAATGCAGAAGAATTTAAGTCTTCCATACTGACAGATAGCGTCCGGCTGATAAACACAGCTCAACTATATGGTCGTCCCAGTGTGTTAAATTTTGAGGAATTATACTGCCTGTAGAAACTAGAGAAATACCTCAAACTAGGGGAAGTGACTATTTTTACTGACCCTGCCACTAACCAAGAAGCCCAAAGACAGTTGAATCTTTTGGTTTTCTGTGAAATTACATTCTTCACTTATGATTTTTATTAGTCCCAGTTCACAAAGACACCAGAAAGAAAGAGAATTTGAATGGAGCCCTGAGCAAAAACAAGCACTAAAAGATGCCCTTGAGGCTTCTGACCTGATTGCCAGCTGGTATAATAGCGTCTGCAAGTCGGATGTGCTGACTGGAAGCTTTGGCAGAAACTGAATTGCGCTTGATAGAAACCACTGGAAATTTGGACTCAGAAGCTGCAGATCATCCCAAAAGATGCAGAGGCACTTTTTAGACCTGAACGATAATGGCCGGCTGGTTACTGGGGGCCTGGGCGAAAAGTGACCCTAACAATGAATGACAGCAGATAGTCCTGGGACTAGAAATACATATCATGTCTTAGGTAATGTCAGAGAAGGGTAGAGAGAGAGAGAGCAGTTCTGCAAAAGTCACCCCTAAAATGGAAATATTATATTCTACCGTATGTGAAAAGAATAAATTCAGAAGATAAAACCACATACATGAACAGCTTACTTGTCTCATTCCAAGGCCAATAACCGATCTCTCTGTGGAACATTCTACATCTCTACCTGTCTATTACCTGTTGCTCGGTTCATTGATGCCAAGTTGCAGTTTGCTTAGACGGAAGTTCCCAAGTCTGGAGTTTCATCACAATTGGGAATTGACCACAATACAACCCACTTATGATAAAATTCTGGTGAAAATGAAAGGGTGAAATCTACAAAATAGGTAGAATTGATATGTTTATTTAGGGCTACAAATAGGTATTAACTGTAAATAATACTATATTATTCGAGGCTTTGCTTATTCTGAGAAAGAAGCAACTACAGAGAATACAAGGAAAGCTCAAAAACAAACAATTGATCATTTTGATCTACGTGAATACATTTCCTCTGAGAAAGGTTTTCACTGCCATGAATGTACAAAATGGGGTAGGAAACATAATGTGACAAAGGTATACCACATACCATCTAACAACCTCAGAGTATTCTTATTGGGAATTAGAATCAGCAAACACAATATGTGCTACTTAAAATTTAGGATGGAGATTTGGAAGTTGGTAAATTTCTGGAATGATACAATCTCTCAAATACCACTGAGGAGTTTTAAATTTGTAAAAACACTTTAAAAAACCTACTTCTGATAGTTAAGGCTAAATATCCACATATTCTCTGCATCAGCGATTTTATTCCAATAAAAGTGCATGTGTATGCGCACAACCTGACGCATTCAAGAAGGAACATCACGGCATTATTCATAACAATTCAAACTGAACGCAATGGAGAATGGGTAAATAAATTTTGTATAGACATAATTGAATTCAATAAAACATTGAATAATGACAACTACAACTGTGTAGGACAAAATAGATAAGTCTCATAATACGGAGTGAGGGAAGCCCGGGACACTAATACATATTGTATGATCTCTGTGTAAATAAAATTTAGAAAGAGACAAAGGAAATTTGTATTTTTAAAATTTGGGATAGTGTCTAAGTTTGGATGCACCCGGGGATATAATCGGCAGAGTGCATGGACGGACAACTAGATGCTAATATATTCTATTTCTCACTTAAATTTACACAGCTGGTGAGTGGCAGAACATTGATTTGGACTTGAGTCAACTAATTATAAAACTTTTATTTTACCCACTACATAACAATGTTTCCACATTAAGAATCTTTCTTATATCATTACATTTGTCAATATTATGTTTCAAGATTGCCATATATCCACAAGTAATCTGGTCTTAGGTATTTCTGCATTCTAAAATGTAATGGATTCTAACAAATCACTGCAAATGTAATGGTATAAAGCAAAAATATACCATCTCATATGATTTTGTGGTTTGACTGGGTTAAGTGGATCTGTATTTTTTCTCTGGGAGTCTCTCAGACGTGTTTGACAAAAGTTGGGTGGAATTGAAGTAATCTGAATGTTAATTAGAGAATTCAACTTGCAAAATAGTTTTTTCCCTCATTGGTCTGGTGACTGAGCTGGGATATCTTCAGAGGAACAAATAGCTTCCTCAATTTATAAGAGACTGCAAAACGCTACAATCCATTTGAAAGATTTTATTCCATATCAACTTGAAGTGTAGCATTTTTTTTGGTTTGGTTTTGTAACAAAGTATAGTTTGAGAATAACATTTAATTGGCTACCCTTGTGCATTGTAGTTTTAGGCACAAAAGAAAACACATATGTCATCATTTTTTAAAAAAGGTCACTTGTCGCATAGCTTGATTTTCTGTTGTTTGGACATTGTCACATCTGACCTTTCACTTAGAGGTAACTTTTTTGCCGTTTGCTTTTACTGTTTCATTAAATACCTTTAAAAGCAAAGTGGGAGCATATTGCAGAAGTCTGTCATTTAGGAAAGTATAACAAGACAAATGCAATGTAAAAAATACAGGAGAAGGAAGAAGACATGCAAAACCCCACTATAATTTCTAAATAATTTCTGATGGCAGAAAGAATAAAAATAAAGATAGTTTCTTCCTGATCTTTATTTGTGTTCATAATCTTGTGGGATTTTGCTTATTTGTTTGCTTTTTGCATATAAACTACGGTGTTTATAAAACCCTGATAGAGAAAGAAAGCTGAGAGCACAATCTGCATGTGCATAGAGAGGACTGCATGCAGGTAGTAATTCCTGCTTCACAAGTGGCAAGTCCCCTCAAAAGTCCAGATAGACATACTTCACAAATCTCAATGTTTTTTTTGGTAAAAAGGGGGAAAGCAGTAACATTTATTAAGAGACAGGTGTAAGTCCAAATATTAGAAACAAAATTAAACAGATAAAACAGGCCTTAATGTGTAGATTTTTGAATCACTAACAATCCTTTATGAAAGCTTGAGCTCTGAATAAGCAAATAAAAAGCCAATGGTAGAAAGCAAATATATGGGTTATAAAAGCTTTGGTCTGAAAATAAAAGGAAACACAAAAGTTGTGTCCTCATTTGTATCCATTGTCTTCAGTTCATTTTATGTTTATGTTGTGCAACCAATTGCCCCAAAACTTAGTATCTTAAGTTTTATTTCATACTTTCTGTGTGTCAGAAACTTGAAAACAGCTTAGCAGGGTGATTCTGGCTCAGGGTCTCCATAGAGTCACAGCGAAGATGGTGGCCAGGGCCGCAGTCATCTGAAGGTCTAACTGGAGTGGGTGGGTCCACTCTTCAGCTCTTTCATACGGTCACTGGCAGGCCTGCTGGTTCCCCACCACATGCACCACATTGTTGCACCCCTCCCCAAAACTCATATGTTGAACCTTAATCCTCCATATTAATGCCCACAGTATAACCTGGTACCTGAGGAAACAGGGAGAGAGGAAAGGCCGGGGTGGGAGGTGGGGTAAAAGGGAAGCTGCAGTGTCTCATATAACCCAATTCAGAAGTGACAGACCATCATTTTTGCCATTCTATAGTGGTGACACACGCACAGACCCATCATAATACAACACGGGAGTAGGTGTGCACAAGAGAAGAGAGGGTCATCGGGAGCCATCTTGAGGTTACCTACCACAATCCCAAATGAGATCATTAAAACATTTCAGTCTACGAATGAAGGAAATTTCTGAGTTTATTCTCATTCATTTATTTGTGAATGTTTTTTTCAATTTTTCTGTTCATGAGGCAGTACACAAAACTCTTTTCTGTTTGTGCCAAGGATCCAAGAATTTTCAGACTTAGCTGATCTTCATTAAATTTAAGACAGAAACTGCAGTAGTCCATTTGGAGGAAATCACAGGGAGCAATGTTTGAAGTGGGGCTGTGTGTAAGGAGTGAGGAACCACTGATCAGAAACTCGGGAATCCCTGAGCTGACATGGTAAGGCACAGAATTTATATTCATAGATTTGTCCAGTTTTTTTTTTTTTTTTTTTTTTTTTTTTTGCCTTTTCACAATACTTAACTAGCTTATGAGGTAAGAATATTTCAAGGAAGTTGAGAAAAAGTATTTTTACATTTCAATGAACAATTGTAAAATCAGTGTAAAAATGAATAAACTACAACAGTTGTAACTGAATGTAGGTAATTAGGCAATTAATCTGTAATATTATTATTAACATTATTATCCTAATTTCAATTAGGCATGTAAGTATTACAATGTACTATATACAACAATAAGAGTTGATGTATCAGGAAAAGACATCTGTTTATTTAGTTCTGCCTTTAATAGCAATATTGAATATTTCAGTTCATTCATGCTTTCCTTTATTCAGCCATTTTGTAAAGAAAACAGTTTTCAACTATAATTTGGGTCAGTTGTCTTATTAGTATGGCCATGTATTTAAATCCAAATAATGAAAAGAAGTGTCCCCTACCCTACTGTCCCATGTCAGGCACTCATGGAAGTGTTTTGTTTGCATTACCTTGTCTAATACCACAAGTCTATAAGATAGTTACTAGTGATACTTCCATTTTTACATGAGGAAACTGAGGCTTAGCGACATTAATAAAGAGCTGAAAATCACACATCGTGGGGAAGCAGGATCTCCTGCCTGGTTTATATGAGGGCAAAGCGCACACTCTTAATGATTCTAATACTCTGGATATAATAATTCCCTATGACATTTGTGGTGGTTCATACACTTTATAGTAATGTCAGGGTGTTTCCCAGATAATTATGCAGAAATTTTCACTTTATTAGCACAAAGCAGAATTTTTTATTATCTGCTATCTGTCTGTCTATCTATAATGTCTATACATATCTATACACAAACATATAGGAAAACATGCCCTGACAGAATATTTTATATATTTATTTTTAAACATTCAAGATGCTGATTTAGAGAAAGTTGAGCTATTACTTAAAATAAATTGTAATAAATATATTGATTAACCAAATACTCAAATCATCCTGCAATTATGTATACATTGATTCCATTAATATCGACAAGAAGTGCAAGTGTGGGGAAATATACTTGGTGATGATTGTACAAATGAAAGGGTCTGTTCCAATCACCTGAGATGAAGGAGTTTACCGGAGTTCTGGTACCTGCAATATTTACATCTAATCAGAATCATTTTTAGTTCTAATGTCTGAAGCAGGGAAGCTAATGTGATATTGTAGGGAATAAATCCACATAATGAGTGATCAAAGAGCCTAAAGGGCTCCTATTATGTGTCTCAGATTTCATTGTGCCTCTCATTTATGTGTAGCAATGAGGTGTGAAAATTGTTTTTTGGTTGTCTTAAGTATCAGTAAACTGCTTTGCACCACACTTCTTTACAGTTTAATGGAAATGGGTGAGATTCACTTTAGAATTAATTCCTGCATTTAAATTAAAAAGGTAATACCCAAATAGTATTGTACTTCCTGTTCAAGTGAGGTTTTCCAGTGAATGATTCATTGGCTCTTTCAAGTCTAGTTAACAACTCCTCTTTTGTAAGACCTTTAACATAGATGAGCTTTCCAAGTCATTACTTTTTGCACAAATTATTCTCAATGAAGACTAAATTATCTAATGAAATATATTTTCACTGGAGTGATAGGTAGCCAGTCTTATATCCAGTGATGATAAGATTTAGGGTAGGGGAAATGTTAAACACTCACCCAAAAGAGGACTAACCAAATGTAATTTTGATGTCACTATTTTTAAATATTTAAAGTTTTTTCCCATGTCTAAATTCATAGGATTTACTAGAAGAGGCTATTAAAATTGGGAAATTTATTGACTCACTTGAAAAGAGATAAATTGAATATATTTTTGCTAAATTATTAAGCGCTTGGCCTTAAGGAAGTAAAGCTTTTAACCACCTTACAAGTAGTCAGTGTTATGGCTGCAAATTGCTGTCCTCCCTCCCCAAAACTCATGTGGAAACCTTAATCCTTTATGTGATGTGTTTGGAGATGGATCCTATAGTAGTTAGGTTAAATTAGTTCACGCGGGTAGAATCACTATGATGGGACCAGTGCCCTAATAAAACCAGGAAGAGTAGAGGTTGCACTCTAGGCCATGTGAGGATACATCTTGAAGGTGATAATATGCAAGCCAGGAAGTGAGTTTACAGGAGGCATTGGATCTGCTGGTGCCTTGATATTGGACTTCCCAGTCTTTAGAATTTTGATGAAGAGATGTTC
Organism: Vespertilio murinus; assembly: GCA_963924515.1. Classification (NCBI taxonomy): domain Eukaryota; kingdom Metazoa; phylum Chordata; class Mammalia; order Chiroptera; family Vespertilionidae; genus Vespertilio; species Vespertilio murinus. The sequence continues at coordinate 53,512,725 of OZ004705.1, forward strand.
ACTTTTTTAAGCCTCCCAGTCTATTATCCTTTTGTTAACTGCCCAAAAGTGACTAAGAGTGTTCACTTCCTTTTACTTCTAAAGCAATATTGTAGTCCCACCGTTCAGCTCTTTTGGCAAGTATTGAATTAGATCTTGAAAGTCTGAATAATAACCAGTCTGTATTATCATTTCTTTAAAAGAAACTCAAAGATGTCAGTACAAGAGTAATACAGAGTAGTATTATCTCAATTTCCAAGAGGAACTTGTCTATTTATTCATTCACACAAAAACTTTTTGAACATATATTTGAGCTAGGTGCTGCTTGCTCTTTATAACTAAGTTTAAAGGCCCGGTGCACAAAATTCATGCACGGTTGTGGGGGGGTGTCTCTCATCCCAGCCTGCATCCTCTCCAATATGGGACCCCTCAAGGGAATCAGTCAGACATCCCTCTTGCAATCCAGAACTGCTGGCTCCCAACTTCTCGCCTGCCTGCCTTCCTGATTGCCCCTAACCACTTCTGCCTGCCAGTCAGATGGGAGAGAGAAGCAGTATCTGGGGGGAAATGCCTTTATTAAAGTCTATGGGTGAAGTGCTTTGAGGTTCCTGAGCTAAAGCCAGATAGGTCAATTCAATCCAAAAAGAGAAGGATTTTGATAAGCTTCTTGGGGTCTATCTATGGAGCACAGAGGGAAGGCTGTGTGAGGCACAAGATACTTGCTCACATTGGTTGTTGGGAAAGTCAATTCAGGAATGTTGACTTACAGCCATGATGTGCTAGTGATGGTATACAGTGATGAATTAAATCAATAGACTAGATTTCTACCTGCTTAGAGACCCAAGTTTATTTTTAACATTATATTGTTTTCTAAAGCACTACTAAAATAGAAAATGTTCTATGGCATGAATGCAATAAAATGCAACTAGCAAATGTCTATTTCTCAACCATTATTATGATTTTAAACTGTGGGCATTTTTAAACAGTACTAGAGGGCTGGTGCACATTCCTCAGCAAGGATCAGGCTGAAACCTGGAGGGATGCAGTAGAAGAGATGTAATAGTGAGGGAAGCAGAAGGAAGCTGGGGAGGAGCCATTCCCGCTCATCCTGACCTAGCTCATTCTGGTCAGCTGAGTGTCTTCCTCCCCCCTCACCCAACCACCACCACCATCCCTAGCATCTCCTGATCTGCTGCACCCAGCTATGGAGAAGTAGGTACCTAGGGGTGGAGCTCTTGCGGCCTCACTAGGGGTGCACACTGAGGTTTGAAGTGGGGTGAGAGCCCAAGGGGTGCCTGGGGCAGACCAGCCATCTTGGTAGCTGCACAGCAAGGGCGCCCACTTCGCGCACCATCCTGCAAGTCCTGCGGTGGCTCCGGTCTGATAGGAGGAGGCAGGTGCTAGGGACAGAGTTTGTGTTCTCTATTTTTTCCCCTCCCTCGGTCTGGCTGTCCAGGGAGGACATGGCCAGAGGGGTGAATGGGTGCCTGGAAGCAGTGCCTGGGGAACAGTGGAATTTGGGCAGAAGGCCCAGTTTCCCAGTGCATACTGCAGCTCAGCTCCACCTACTTGCGATCTTTCATAGACTCAATCACCTGTTTCTCTTTTTGTCTGCCCAAGTTGACTGCTCCCTGGTGGTCAATGCATGTCATAGCAACTGGCTGATTGGTTGAACAGTTGACTAGTCGCTTAGGCTTTTATACATATAAACTAGAGGCCCAGTGCACAAATTCATACATGGGTAAGGTTCGGCCGGCCTCCCCTGATCGGGGCTGATTGGGCCAGGCTGGTGGGGGGAGGGGCCATGGGTGGTTGGTGGGTTGGCCACACCCCCTGGTCAAACTCCCAGTTGAACTCTTGGTGGGGGGGGTAATTTGCATATTAGCCTTTTATTTATAGGGCAGATAACAATGAATGGTCGTGTAGTTAATTCTATGCTTTATTGTGATTATATCTTCAGAATACATACTGAAGCAGCTATGTAAAATGTCATTGGTTCAAATACTCATATCCTAAAGGTATCCCTGCCACCTTTGGTAGATCAAATGAAACATTAAGATACATTGTGTTTGAAGTAGAGATTTAGGAAATATGGAAATATTCCTAAATCATCCCTCCTCCCCTTCTTGTTTTTTCTTAATCAGTGACGATCACTAACTTGGTCTATTCTCTTTCACTTGCTGTTGGTTTTCATTTATTCCAGGATCCTGCATACAAATGTTAATGAATATATAATTCAAATTTCTGACTATACAACCCATAGTGATACCTAATTGAATTTAGAAAGCATTGTCTTTAGATGATAATTGTTTAATTCTGATATTTCAAAATTGCACTCTCTGATTATGACACAAACATTTACTAGTAAACTGAAAACCTAAATTAAACTTAATTTTAGAACATATTGAATGCAACTGGGAATATAGGTTCTGTTTAGACCTTCAAAAGTATTAGACAGGAGTGCTATGAATACTAGATTTAGCATTAATTTCTCAGAATGAAATGGCAGGTTATTCTTTCTTAATATGCTATGCATCTTAAGTGGCTAAAGTTTAGATAAGCACTTATTAGCTTAATCTATAATTATTTAAGGAGTTCATCACCACTTATTTTTCCTTTTACACAGTGCCTAATTTACAGCACTTACCCTCATGGTTTTGTTCATTTGACATATCTTAGAATATTTATTAGAATTCAGTAAGTGTTTGTGAAGCTTTATAATGACTTAAAAACTATGTGTCACTGTATAATTAACACTAGCTAAATATCTCTTAGTATGAGGAACTTCAATTTAAGAAAATAGCACAATACACTGAGTAAGGAAAAAGGGGTGTTTTTCTCACCAGAATGTATATTCCTTTATCAAAAGATGTCTCCGCAGTGCCATGAAACATCTGATGTAGAAGTTTTGACATGCTTAATGGAAAAATAAATTCTAAATATATTAAAATTACTAAAATATAAAACATTATATAAATGAACATAAAAGATAGATGCCCATTCAATATTTTGTTTTGTAACTATATATAAAATGAAGATTTTTAAATCAGGATAGAAATATACCTAATGTTTAATTTTAAATGTCCAGCCTCTAAAATATACCACAAATCTGCCGAAACCGGTTTGGCTCAGTGGTAGAGCGTCGGTCTGTGGACTGAAGGGTCCTGGGTTTGATTCCGGTCAGGGGCATGTACCTTGGCTGTGGGCACATCCCCGGTAGGGGGTGTGCCAGAGGCGGCTGGTCGATGTTTCTCTCTCATCGTCGTTTCTAGCTCTCTCTCTCTCTCCCTTCCTCTCTGTAAAATATCAATAAAATATATTTAAAAAAATAAAATATACCACAAATCTATCTACTTTTTTTCTCTATTGCCACTGACACAATTACCTCTCACCTTTCCTAATGCCACTGACACTTGTGACTTTCCTTTTTCCAAGACTGTCCCCCCATTTCTTTTATTTCACACTTCTTTTGGCACCTAGTCTCATTTTTGTCCCTCTTCAACTAAAAAAAACCTCACAAAACAAAACAAACAAACAAAAAACCCCCAAAACACAACAGCAACAAACCCAACACCAAGGTACACCAGGAACTAGGAGGTGTTAGTTATGTCTATTAGCTTAGTTGTGATTATGTGATCATGGGTATGTGCATATGTCCAAGTTCACCAAATTGTACAAAATAAATATATGCAGTTCTTTGCAAAAATACAAAAACAACAACAACAAAAAGCAATCTATCCCTGATTCCAACTATCCTAAGAGTAAAATCAGAACCTACCATGGACGTCTCAATGTCCTACATTAAGATCTCACATACTTCTCTGATTTCCTCTAGCAATCATTTTCTTTGTATGTGGGCAAGTGGGAAAGTTACAAAGTCTTAAATGCACCAAAGTTCTTGAGCTCCCCCCCCTTATATTCTCCCTTAGGTTGTGCTTCTTTAGGTTTGGAGCCTGTTTCTTCTCTCAGTCTGATCTACCTGAACTTGATCTTCCAGGAAGTCTGTCTATTAAATCTATTGTACTTAATGCAATCATTCTCTCATAAATGGCTAGGTAAAGATAAATTAAATTAACATAGTTTTGTAATTATCTATAGGCTTCATTTCTTTTTCTTTATCTTTCTGATGTTTGAAAATATTGGAGCTGCTTTAAAAACGTTGGCTGCTAACAAAACAGGAAGTGTTTTAGATTGTGCTAGCACACATAAAGTATATATTAGATGCGGTAATGATTAGCACAGTCTTCTTTACTGGGGTTGATACATTTGCAACATTGAATTATGGTGAATGTCATATGTAAAAAGAACATTGACAAATTAGGCTATATAGCTGTTGGTTTATGGAACAGTTAAGATCAAGCTGTCAATACTTGTGAAGAATTAAAGAAAGTGGGAAGATCTGAGCTAGTTATTCAAGTATGTGATAGGAATAAGAACTATGATGAGAGGCTGAAAATTACTTGGAAGCTGAATCTGTCTCAATAGATGAAACTAGGTGATAAACATTACAACTCCCCAACTTTACAAATGGGCTGTCTCCAAATGGTGAGCCATTTGTACTGGAGGGGGCATTCAATCAAGCACATGTGTGTATTTGTCAAGGATGACAGAGAAGTAATTCTTTCACCGGAAAGGCAGTTGGATTGATGTTTCTTCCAAACCTAATAGTCTGTGATTTTGTGAGGGTAATTGAAAATGCTATCTCTTAAAAAATAATCTGATATTTATAAAATACTTTTAATATGTGCTATTATAAACATAGAAATATAGTACTAGTTTGTGACCAGAAGAACATGGTAGATAGTAAACATGTAAACTGCATATTAGAAGAAATAATATATTTGAGAATACATAATACGCACCTTGCTAATATCAGAAGACTTTTAATTCATTTCTCTCAGTGCACAAAAATTTAAGAAGACAACAAGATAAAAATATAAAATGCATGAATAACAAGGTAACACTAATTTTGTATGTATTAAATTCCATATTCTGAAGGCAGAGAATGACACAGATAAAATATTTGAAAAACACATAACTGATACAAAATGGTAACCAGAAAATATTTAAAAAATAACTCTTAACTCTAGTAAAAAACAACCTAATTTTAAAAAGTATTAAATTTTTTAACAAACTCTTCATGTACATAGATATAAGCTATAGATGATAAGCATATGAAAAGATACACAATATAATTTGTCATTGTGTCATTAGTATAATGCAAATTGAAGCCACTTGAGATGCCATTAAACACCTATTAGAAAAGTTAAAGTGAAATTGACTATCCCAAGTGCTGAGAACAATTAGGAGCAACTAGAATTCTTAATTGCTTGTGGGCATGAAAAATGATAGAGCTACTTAGGAAAACATTTTGGCATTTTCTTTTTCTTTTTATTTTTTTATTTTTATTTATTTATTTATTTATTTATTTATTTTTTTTATTAAGGTATTATCTGTATACATAGCTTATCATTGCCCCCCCCCCCAATATATGCCCTCCCTCCCCAGAGTTTTGTGTCCATTGGCTATTCTTATATGCAAGCATACCAGTCCTTTGGTTGATCTCTTATCTCCCCCAGATCTCCCTACCCCCCCCCCCCCCGCTGTCATTTGACAGACTGCCTGTTGTTTTACTGTCACTATATCAATCTTTCTGTTCATTCGTTTATAATGATCTTTAATATCCATAAATGAGTGAGGTCATGTAGTGTTTCTCTTTCATTGACTGGCTTATTTCACTCAGCATGATGCTCTCCAATTCCATCCAAGTTACTGCAAATGATGAGAATTCCTTCCTTTTTATGGCAGCATAGTATTCCATGGTGTAGATGTACCATAGTTTTCTGATCCATTCATCTGCTGACGGGCACCTAGGCTGTTTCCAAGTCCTAGCTATTGTAAATTGTGCTGCTATGAACATAGGGGTGCATATATCCTTTCTGATTGGTCTTTCTAGTTTCTTGGGGTATATTCCTAGTAGTGGGATTACTGGGTCAAATGGGAGTTCCATTTTCAGTTTTTTGAGGAAGCTCCATACTGTTTTCCACAGTGGTTGCACCAACCTACAATCCCACCAGCAGTGCACGAGGGTTCCTTTTTCTCCACAACCTCGCCAACATTTGTTGTTTGTTGTTTTGTTGATGTTGGCCATTCTGACAGGTGTGAGATGGTACCGCATTGTTGTTTTGATTTGCATCTCTCGGATAATTAGTGACTTGGAGCATGTTTTCATGTGCCTCTTGGCCTTCCTTCTGTCTTCTTTTGAGAGGATTCTATTTAGGTCCATTGCCCATTTTTTAATTGGCTCATTCATTTTCCTTTTATTGAGTTGTATAAGCTGTCTGTAGATGTTGGAGATTAAACCTCTATCAGTGATATCGTTTGCAAATATGTTCTCCCATACAGTGGGTTTTCTTGTTGTTTTGTTGATGGTTTCTTTTGACGTAAAAAAGCTTTTTATTTTGATGTAGTCCCATTTGTTTATTTTGTCTTTAGCTTCCATTGCCCTAGGGTTAGTATCAGTGAAGAAGTTCTTTAGGCATATGTCTGAGATTTTGCTTCCTGTGGATGCCTCTAGTATTTTTATGGTTTCCCGTCTTATGTTTAAGTCCTGTATCCATTTTGAGTTTATTTTTGTGTATGGTGTAAGTTGGTGATCTAGTTTCATTCTTTTGCATGTATGTGACCAGTTTTCCCAACACCATTTATTAAAAAGACTGTCTTGACTCCATTGTATGTTCGTGCCTCCTTTGTCAAATATTAATTGAGCATATTGATTTGGGTTGATGTCTGGATTCTCTAATCTATTCCATTGATCAATATGTCTGTTCTTGTGCCAGTACCAGGCTGTTTTGAGAACAGTTGCTTTGTAATACAGCTTGAAATCTGGTATTGAGATTCCTCCTACTTTACTCTTATTTCTTAAGATTGCTGAGGCTATTCGGGGTCTTTTATTGTTCCAAATGAATTTTTGGAGAGTTCTTTCTAGGTCTGTGAAGTATGTCCATGGTATTTTCATGGGGAGTGCATTGAACTTATATATTGCTTTGGGAAGTATGGACATTTTGATGATGTTGATTCTACCAATCCATGAACATGGTATGTTCTTCCATCTGTTTACATCTTTCTCTATTTCTTTTTTCAGTGTCCTGTAGTTTTCTGCATATAGGTCTTTTACCTCCTTGGTTAAGTTTATTCCTAGGTATCTTAATTTTTTTGGTGCGATGGTAAACGGGATTGCTTTTTTAGTCTCTGTTTCTGTAAGTTCACTATTGGTGTAGAGAAATGCCATTGATTTCTTGGCATTTATTTTGTATCCTGCTACATTGCCAAATTCGTTTATTAAGTCTATTAGCTTTTTGATGGAGTCTCTTGGGTTTTTTATGTACAATATCATGTCATCTGCAAATAGTGACAGCTTTACTTCTTCTTTTCCGATTTTGATGCCTTTTATTTCCTCTTCTTGTCTAATTGCGATGGCGAGTACTTCCAGTACTATGTCAAAGAGGAGTGGTGAGAGTGGGCATCCCTGTCTTGTTCCTGTTCTTAGAGGGAATGGTTTTAGTTTTTGCCCATTGAGCATGATGTTGGCTGTGGGTTTATCATATATAGCTTTTATTATGTTGAGGTATGATCCTTGTACTCCCACCTTGTTGAGAGTTTTTATCAGGAAAGGGTGTTGGATTTTATCAAATGCCTTTTCTGCATCGATAGATATGACCATATGATTTTTATCTCTCAATTTGTTTATGTGATGTATCACGTTTATTGATTTGCGAATATTGTACCATCCTTGCATTCCTGGTATAAAACCTACTTGGTCATGGTGTATGATCTTCCTGATGTACTGCTGGAGCCGATTTGCTAGAATTTTGTTGAGGATTTTGGCATCTATGTTCATGAGGGATATTGGCCTGTAATTCTCTTTCATTGAGTTGTCTTTATCTGGTTTTGGTATTAGGGTGATGCTGGCTTCATAAAAGGAGTTTGGCAGTGTTCCTTCCTCTTGAATTTTTTGGAAAAGTCTGAGGAGGATAGGTTTTAGTTCTTCCTTGAATGTTTGGTAAAACTCTCCTGTGAAGCCATCTGGCCCTGGGCTTTTGTTTGCTGGAAGCTTTTTGATGACTGCTTCAATTTCTTCCCAAGTTACTGGTCTATTGAGATTTTTAGATTCTTCCTGATTGAGTTTTGGAAGGTTGTATTTTTCTAGGAATATGTCCATTTCCTCCAGGTTGTCCTGTTTGTTGGAATATAGTTGTTCATAGTATTTTGTAACAATCCTTTGTATTTCGGCGGGGTCTGTTGTTATTTCACCTCTTTCATTTCTAATTTTGTTTATTTGGGTCCTCTCTCTTTGTTTCTTGGTTAGCCTGGCTAGAGGCTCATCAATCTTGTTAATCCTTTCAAAGAACCAGCTCTTGGTTTTGTTGATCTTATGTATTGTGTCTTTGGTCTCTATGTCGTTAATCTCCGCTCTGATTTTTATTATTTCCTTCCTTCTGCTTACAGTGGGCCTTTCTTGCTGTTCTTTTTCTAACTGTTTGAGTTGTAGGGTAAGATAATTTGTTACCATTCTTTCTTGTTTTTTGCAATAGGCTTGTAGGGATATGAACTTCCCTCTCAAAACAGCTTTTACTGTGTCCCATAGATTTTGGATTGTTGTGTTTTCATTGTCATTAGTTGCCATGATGTTTTTGATTTCTTCCTTGATTTCTCTGGTAACCCAGTCTTTGTTCAATAGCATGCTATTTAGTCTCCATGTGTTTAATTTCTTTGGCTTATTATTATTGTAGTTGATTTCCAATTTTATGGCACTGTGATCTGAGAAAATGCTTGATAAGATTTCTATCTTCTTGAATTTGAAGAGACTTTGCCTATGTCCCAATATGTGGTCTATCTTTGAGAATGACCCGTGTGCACTTGAGAAGAATGTATATTCTGTGGCTTTGGGATGAAATGTTCTGAAGATGTCAATTAATTCCATCTGGTCTAATACGTCATTTAGAATTGACGTTTCTTTACTGATTTTTTGTTTAGATGATTTGTCCAGAGGTGACAATGGAGTATTAAAATCTCCTACTATGATAGCATTGCTATTAATCTGTCCCTTAATGTCCTCCAGCAGTTTCTTTATGTATTTGGGTGCTCCCAAATTGGGTGCATATATGTTTACCAGGGTTATTTCTTCTTGTTGGATTACACCCTTTAGTATTATGAAGTGGCCTTCCTTATCTCTTGTTATGTCCTTCACTTTGAGATCTAGTTTGTCAGATATAAGTATTGCTACCCCAGCTTTTTTTTCGTTTCCGTTTGCCTGGAAAATCTTTTTCCATCCTTTCACCTTCAGTCTGTGGGCGTCTGTTTTTCTGAGGTGGGTTTCTTGTAGACAGCAGATGAATGGGTTTTGCTTTCTTATCCATTCTGTTACCCTATGTCTTTTAATTGGAGCATTTAAACCATTTACATTTAAAGTAATTATTGAAAGGTAGGTATTTGATGCCATTTTTATTCTATCCCCCTGTGTTCCTTCTTCACTTCCTATTTCTTTATTATTACAGTAGACCCTTTAGCATTTCTTGCATTGCTGGTTTGTTGGAGATAAATTCCTTTAGTCTGTTTTTGTCGGCGAAGCTCCTGATTACACCTTCAATTTTGATTGACAGCCTTGCGGGGTACAGTATTCTTGGGTTCAGACCCTTCCTTTGCATGACTTTGTATATGTCATCCCATTCCCTTCTGGCCTGATGAGTTTCTGTTGAGAAATCAGTTGCTAGTCTGATGGGGTTTCCTTTATATGTAACTTTCTGTCTCTCTCTGGCTGCTTTTAAGATTCTGGTTTTGTCGATGTTTTTTGCCAGTTTAATTATAATGTGTCTGGGTGTTGATCTTTGGGGGTTCATTTTGTTGGGGACCCTTCGAGCATCTTGGATTTGTGTTGGTTTTTTCTTCTCTATCTCAGGAAAATTTTCTGTCATTATTTCTTGAAATACTTTTTCCATATCTTGCTCAGTTTCCTTTCCTTCTGGAACCCCTATTATTCTAATATTGTTTTGTTTTGTATTGTCCCAAAGCTCCCTTAGGCTCTCCTCCTGTTTTTTAATTTTTTTTTCTAGCAACTGCTGTAATTGGGTATTTTTTTCCATTTTGTCTTCTAGCTCACTGATGCGGTCTTCTGCTTCATCTAGTCTACTCTTGATGCTTTCTATTGAGTTCTTCATAGTAGCGATGTCATTTTTCATTTCTTCTTGGGTCACCTTCATTTCCTCTTGGGTCACCTTCATTTCCTCTTGGGTCTTCTTCATTTCCTCTTGGGTCTTATTCATAGTGTCAAATTTGTCTTCCATTCTTTTTAGCCAACTTATGATCATTACTCTGAATTCTTGCTCTGGTAGGTTGCTTGCCTCTAACTCGTTTACTTCATTTTCTGGTGATGGTTGATTTTCTTTCACAGGCGGGTTGTTTCTTAGTCTCCCCATGATCTCTCTTTATAGGGTGCCTGGTAACGTAGTTCTCTCCCTCCTGCTTTGATTTAAAGGCACAAAATACAACACAACCAGGTACAACACACAAGGCACTGGACAGAAATGTGTTTGCAATATTAATATCCTCCAATAAAGGTGTCTAGAACCCAGATAACAAGAACATACAATCCAATAAAAAGAATAAGCAAACCAATCTTACACACACACAAAAAAGCATAAACCTTTGATATAGTTAGCATTCAACATACAACAACAAAGGGGTAGAGAGAAGGCTTTTTTTTTTTTTTGGTGGGGGGGCAGTGGCAAGGTAGGTGTGAATGGGATTGGAGCAGGGGGTTGGGAATTATATATACACAGGACAGGTGAAAATTTTGGAGGGGGTAAACAGAAAGAGTAAGGAAAATCTATAGCAGTAAAGGGTTAAGATAAGCAGGACACCAAAGGTAAAGGGTTAGGAATAGAGAGATGTCATAAAGGTAGGTTTGAAATAGAATAGAGCGTTGGAGAAGGCAAGGTATGAATAGTTTTTAGAATAGTAATCCTGAAGGAGGAAATAGAGAAAAAGGAAATAGAGGAAAAAGGAAAAAAAAATAGAAAGCAAAAAAAAGGATTATAATATGACACTTAAAAAGTAGTAATAAAAATAAACAAAAGAAAATAAGATAAAAAAGATAAAAAAGGTAAAATAGTAGTAGTAATAATGTTGATTACCTATAAAAATGAATTAATTAAAAAGGTAAAATCTAGTGATGGCAGATGAAAAAAATTTCTTGAGTAAACTTTGCAATTAAAGTAGGTAAAAAACAAAAATTCAACAGTTAAAAAAATAAAAATTGAAAATTAAAAATTAAACAAAATTTGCAGTAATGAAGGTCATTCACTTTCTGTGTTGCTATGTCTCGCACGCCTGTTCCCAGTCTGGGCGGTAGTGGCAGTTCACTGTGTTTCACCGTTCCTCCATGTTGATTACAAGACCTGATTTTTAAGCCAATCTAGAGACCCTATGTGCTTTAGCCTCTGAGTGGCAGTGTTTCTGGATGATTTCCAGGACTCTAAAGCCTTTCTAGCTTTTTCCCCTTCTCTGTGTCTTTGATGGCTGGGGGTGGGGCGGTCCGGAGCTGGCTGCACTCCCCTGTAATTCTGCGGCTACTTCTTGGACTCAGATCCAGCTGTGCTGCTCCTTAGATATCCCTAGTCTTAGGAGCCCTGTCCACAGACAGGCGCGCCTCCAGCTGAGAAGTAAATCCACGACCAGTCCCTCAGCCTCTGTGCGCCGCGCGCGCTGGTGCGCAGGGTGGGGGGGGGGGTGTTGCTGCGCCGAGTGGAACTCGGTCAGAACTACCGGTCCGAGTCCCTCAGCCTCTGTGCGCCGCGCGCGCTGGTGCGCAGGGGGGGGGGGTGTTGCTGCGCCGAGTGGAACTCAGTCAGAACTACCGGTCCGAGGGGAACTCACCCACCGGATCGCTGCGAAATCTGAGCTCCTCTGAGATCAAGGGTTCGCGCCGACTATGTTCATTTGGTGTTCCTTGGGGCTGGGGATAATCAGGCCTCCGACACTCGAACCTCCTCCCTTCCAAGATGGCGAGATTTCCCGTCTGCGCCGGCAAGTATCTCCGGTAAGGGACCCAGCTGTGGGTGGTCAGCTGTTGGTGGCTCCCTAATCAGCAGACCCCAAATTTCCTCTGGTGTTTGCTAGTCTCCTGGCTTGTTGACGAGCACTCCTAGCGCGATCCTCAGCTGCTTTCTCTCTCTTCCTCGGGACAAGACTCAGAAACCGCCCATCTGCTCTTCCGCCATTTTCTCCTCCCCTGGCATTTTCTTTTTAAATTAACCAGGTATTATCATTAAACCAAGCAATCACCCTATTTGGTATTCAGCCAAAAGAAAATAGATATATCTATTCAAATACCTGTATGTAAACATTTATAGATTTATTCTGAATCACTCAAAAGTAAAACAAAACAAAACAACTAGATGTCCATTAACTGTTTGTAAAATAGATAAAATTGTGGTATATCATACAATGAAAAGGAAAAATCAACTGTTATATGCAACAGAACAGATACCTTAGAATTATGCCAAATGAAAGACATTAGGCATAAAAAGTTACATATTGTATACCATATTTGCCGGCGTATAAGACAATTTTTTGGCCCTGAAAAATACGTATTTGCCGGCATATCAGACGACTGGGCGTATAAGACGACCCCCTAACATTTCCACTCAAAATACAGAGTTTGTTATATACTCACCGTATAAGACTACCCCCCACTTGGAGGCATATTTTTCAGGGCCAAAAAGTCGTCTTATACACCAGCAAATACGGTAGTTTAATTTCTGACATTCTTGAATTGATAAAATTATAGGAACCAAAATCAGATCAGTAGTTTTCAGGGATTGGTGATGGGGAAGTGACTACAAAGTGGCACAAAGAAGCTTTCTAGAGTCATAGAAATGTTTTATATCCTGACTGGAGTGGTAATTACAGAAATGTATGCATATCTGAGAACTCAGAACAGTATATCACAGAATCCAACGTGTAGATTATAAATTATACCTTAATAAGTATGATTTAAAACATTCTTCATCAAATTAAAAAAAATAGAAGTTAAATTATTTTTACTTATCAAATTGGCAGGTATCCTAGTATTCGATATCATCCTTGCTTCCTGCAAGTGCTTAGGAAAAGCAGTGCTCTCAGAGATACTTAGTTGGTTAATCTATGTACAAAAACTTGGCTATTAGATATCATATTTTACATGCCACTTGATCCTTCGCATCTCCTTCTACGAATTTATACTAGAAATGTAATTTTACATATTCACAAAGAGTTTGCACAATTTAATGCTTATTGCAGTATATTTATACATTTGAAACAATTTAAATGTCCATGGGCAAAAGGCTGGTTAAGTAAATTATGGAACATTCATCCAATTGGATACACACTATGCAGCTGTTTAAAAAATGGATCAATTTTCCAGCTATCAATGGTGACCTGATGCAGTAACTAGAAAAAAGAATAGGGCCAGATAATTTAAAGTAGTATAGGAAGAGGTCTGACTCAAAGTATATACAGAATAGAATGTCGCTAGAAATATCCTCACAGCATTAGAATATGGTGAGGGTGCTCTGGAGGATGAGGGACATGAGAGGAAGCGAAACTTTGTTTCATGGATTGTTTTTCATGATCGTTTGTGATTTGATTGTGCTATTTGCATGTACCTAAGATTACAATAGCTATTTTAAAAGAAAAACATTAAAATATTTAAGAACAATGCTACCTTGATCACATCTGATCCTCTCTTCTCAATTTCCCTGGAGCAGAATAAAGCCAGAGAAGGCAAACTGCAGATTCTGCAGCATGCAGATGTAGTTCACTCTCTCCTGACCTGGGAATCCCTGCTCCTTAAAGGGGGTGAGAGCCAAGAGAAAAGCAGCCAGCCTGCAGTAGGACTTGCATAGCCTCCTTGTTTGTGGTGAAAATAAAGCTAACCAAACAAAATGCCTAGACAAAGAAACAAACAAATGAAACCAAATCATCATGAAGTGCCTCGTGTTGCTCCATGCCAGTTCAGACAGAAGTGGAGAGAATTACAGTGTGGCCGGATGGATAGAACAGCCGAACGGGCCAGATCCGACCCGCAGGCCATAGTTTGCCCAAGGCCGGTCTAGATCCACAGAGATCTGAGATGATAATCTATAGCCAGTTGTTTTTTTTCTTTTCTTTGTTTTTTTCAGGGTGGAGGGTACTAGGACATTCCTCATTCTGGATGCCATCAAGAAGCTGAGTCTTGGCTTTTTCCTAGGACAGTGGTCAGCAAACTGCGGACCCTTGAGTGTGGCTCTCCACAAAATACCACATGTGGGCACACATGTACAGTGCTACAGTGCGATTCAAACTTTGTGGCCAACGTACAGAAGTCTGTTTTTGGCTCTCAAAAGAAATTTCAATCTTTGGACTGTTGATATTTGGCTCTGTTGACTGATGAGTTTGCAGAGCACTGACCTAGGAGATAGGACTGCAGTTGAGGTAATAGAAATAAGCATAATTTTGTTTATTTGTTTTTATAGTCTTGCATGTTTGGAGTGAGTCTATTGGACTTGAAAGTCATGAAATATATCACAGGTTTCTTCTGAAGACATTTACCAGTATTTGAAGCTTCCCAGGGAGGGCTATTTATTTTATTTATTTATTTTTTCTTTAGGACATTTAAAAAATATATTTTACTGATTTCTTACAGAGAGGAAGAGAGAGGGATAGAGAGTTAGAAACATCAATGAGAATCATTGATCAGCTGCCTCTTGCACACCCCCTAATGGGGATGTTCCAGCAACCAAGGTACAAGCCTTGACCGGAATCAAACCTGGGACCTTTCAGTCCGCAGGCTGTAGCTTTTCACTGAGCCAAACCGGTTTCGGCTCAGGGAGGGCTATTTAAACTGCAACTCTGCAAGACTTTGTAACGGCAGAAATAGAAAATAAAGACAGGATATTTTATTGATAAATTCTGTGAGAACTTTGCACGTTTGTTGCATTTCTTAGAGCTACTGGTACTACATTTCATGTACCTCCTATATCATGATACTGATAACCTATCTGAATAAGTGGTTACTGTGTTGCTATGTAAAGAAGCTAGAAATCAATATGTTTCCCAGAAACGAGGAGAGTCAAGTTTATGCAGTTTTTATCATAAAAAATATATTTCAACTCATTCTTGGTATATCAGTTGACACTAATCTATGTAGAATACACTCAATTTCCAAGAGCAATGAATGTAAAGGGAGAGGGAAAAGATTTTGTGAAAAACTGTTCTTTATTTTTACATCCAGAATTATTGGCAAATGTCTATTCTGTGTACGTACATTGAATACTTGATGAATTATTTTAATGTCAGTTGTAAAGCTGCATGAATAGCAAGTGACCCTTAAAGGGAAAAAAAAAACAGTGAAAAGAGGAAATAGGAGAAATTTTAAATTCGGAACTTTTCATTTTTTATCACTAAAAACTTAAAAAGGAAGTTAACAGCCAATTAACACAAATTTAATGCCTATCATTTTGAGACTAGATAGTTATCTTAATGGCTGTCATATCGCAATGTCTCTGTAACAGGCACACAACTCTCTTAATGTGATGCTTCAAAGAGTGAGCGCCTATATAGATTTAGATTTCTAATGGAATCATTTAAATGGTGGTTCATGGTACTTAATAATATTTCTTTTGTATTTAACACATACTAAAAAGCACCATTCTTATAAAGGTCCCTTATTTCTGGCTACTTACATTTTACTTTTCATCAAGTTATCAATTCTTGGCCTCTCTCTGGATTCTGCACTTAGTACACTAAATGCCCTAGTGGTCTGAAAGAGTAAATGTAGCTCCCTTGGCATCTAATTTAATACACGAGAGTGACTCGAATGCTGATGATGAGCTAGCTCAATATATATTATAGGGAATCAGTCATCTTGTGAAAGCAGCAGTTAAGTACACTTTAATTGAGATTTTTGTTACAAGTGGGGAGTTTTAAAAGTGCTGATGAATTAAGAATTCCACTCAGAGTCAGAGTTAATGTTTGGCTATAGGGCTAATGTCTAGGGTATATTTAAGGCACCGTGAGCGTGGATGTAGACATAGCAGGAGTAATTCAGGCATCTGATGGATGGTTGAGCTAGATGACTTTAAGGTCCTTTTTAACTCTGAGACTGCATGATTCTATGCGTATTAGAAATAAGGCACTGGAACAAATATGCATGAGCAATCACACTATAAAGCAGAGCATAAAGAGAAAACGATAAAAATTACCAGAGTGTGAGGGAAGATGGACTGTTAAAATAAGAGCCCTGCTGTGAAACAGTGATTTAAAATGACTTTGAAATGCTTTAGTTTGAGTGTCCTTTAACTAGTGGTTACTAGTTATTTTTTTTAAAGGAAAAGCCATGTTTTCAAATGATTCTGTATGCTGTTAACTCAAGTGTTCAACATTGTTTACATAATCAGCAGATGAGGCTGAGTGCACACATGGGTTTATAGAAATAATCCTGGGCTCCCACAGTGGTCTAGCGCCACAGTTTTTTAAATAACTTATTTAAAGTATTATTTATTAAGAATATGGATTTCTTAAGACTTGTCATTGGTTTCTCATTGGAAATTTAGCAGGTGAGTCTAAAATCCCTTAAGACCTGACACATAATGGATACTATTGGAAAGAACACAAAAACACCCCATCACCAGGAGAAGGCAACTACTGTACTCTGTGTCTTATAATCTGTTTGCCAGGAACAATATGGACAGCTACTATTATTTTGCAGGTACCCAAAACTAAAATTCAGAGATGTCAGATAACTTGTTTAAAGATAAACTAATTTAAACACCAGTCTATCTGAGCCCATGCTTTCACTAAATGTTACTTATAACATATAGTTATAAGATATGACTAATATTAGAAAATCAATATGAATATATTCGGAGATATCTTATTTGCAAATACATGAAGTTTAAGTTGGCAACTTTAATATTTTTAGTACTATGAAGCTTTTGACTTTTTTCCCACAGACTCTTGACATAGAATACCAGATGGTGAAAATATTCTTTCCCTTTCGAGTAATTTTTATAACACTTTTAATGTGCCACTGGGGATTTTACTGCACATTTTTAACACATTAAATTATCACAGCAACATCTTAAGTTAGGTACTAATTTTATCTTCATTTTACACATGAGGATTCAGAGGCAGGAAGAGGTTAAATGATGTCCCCTAAGTTTTATGGGTAGTAAATCATAGAAACCAAAATTTAAGCTTAGCCTAATTCAAGATTTGTTTTCCTAGTTCTTTACTTATTGCTTTACATTATCATGAATACTTGAGCAATTGTCAAAAATATGCATAAGAGGACACTTGGGAAAAAAGTGGAAGGCCTGGCTTCCAAGAACTTTCACTCAATACCATCTGGCTGAGAGATCAAGGGCAACGTAAAGATCATTCATTGGGATGGAATTTTGTAATTTTCAAGTGATTTCATCTGTTTTATAACATTGAGTTGCAACTTTTTGAGAGTGCTAGGACAGTTATTGTTTTCTCCATTTTATAAATGACTAGCTATATTTAAAGGTGGCAAAATATGACCTTAACAAGTGGTGGGAATTTTCTGTGGACAGGTTTAGTTTATTCTTGCTCAAGTCCTCTACAAGTTACACAAACACTACCTTAATTATACTTTTTGAGTCGCTGGGGCTGGCACTTCTGGATTTGGAGATATTTAAAATAAAAGACTTCTGGCAGAATGGACTTGACTAAACATTTCAATACACCAAAAATCTTAAGAGAAACATGTTGATTCAAGTGTAACCACCTCATGAGAACTTGATCTTCAGTCATAAATGCGGTGAAATTAAAGAGCAATATGTGCACATATGTACATATGTGCCAAGAACAAAATCTACATATTAAAGTATATATTTTCAAATTTTTTGTTTGCCTGTCTTCTGGCCGATTCCACATACAAAGCTAACTTCTAAGAAAAATTATTTCTTTACGTAGACTGTGCTTAATGGTGCAATGGATGGAGATATGGAATTAGGGGAACCAAGATGGGTAATGTGCCTGGAAAAAAAATGGAAATGTCTGCAAGGAAAGGACTTACATGGGTGAGGTACCAAGGACAGGCATTGGGATAGGAGAGAATAATAGTCTGATTAATAAAGGAGAGATTTCTGACATGGGAGAAAGAGGAAAGAAAGGGGATTCCAGTCCACTGAGTATTTCAAACTGTTAATCAGTGCTGTGAGTTAAATGTGTGTGTGTCTGAGTGCACACACGTGTGGAAGGTTACAGTGTTACCTATGAGTTTAAGTGCTTTTGTAAACTTTTGAGCTCACCTTAAACCTAGAAGAGCCTGTTTTGTTTGGGTTAAAATGGAATTCTTATGACCATAGAAGGTGTGAAGCTAGTTCTCATTTGTTGTCATCTGTGTCCCTGGATCTTTGTGCCTTTGCTCCCCCATTGAGTGAAAGAATAGTTGCCCTCTGTTTCTTTCCCCAATATACCACGGAGATGAGTTAATTCCTCTCCAATGATATTTTAACTTTCCAAGTATATTGTTCTGTGATTAGAATGTTGCTCCATGTTCTCATTCAGCTGAACAATACATCTTTATCTGAAACATTCCCTAACACAAGATGCTGCTCTGATTCCATTCTCTCAGGAAAGAAAGGCAGGGACAGCACTTTGTCTCCTTTGGATAAAAAAGATGTAATAGCTTGTGTACAGAGAACAAATTGACCTTGTGAATACGATACTTAATCAAATGAAGGCCATAATTGAATGCCAGTTTGCACTAAAAAATGGTCTGCCACCCTCCAAGATTCATCTAAGAGCAATTGAGACAATCAGTGTGTAGGTGTTTATGAGCTCAGCGTTCGGTCATTGCAAATGTTCTATTAGCAATTAGTGCCTTTATTATCCTGCTTATAAAGTGTATTAAGCTTTCTTCTTGCTGGATGTGCATAATACTTAATATCATAGGAGTTATGCTAAGCATTGATTGAAAAGTTCCTTTGGCTTTAAGTGACCTGTGACAACTAAGTGATTGATTTTTAGGAAGGATTATGGAAAAATCTACACATCTTGCTATCTGGGGACTAAATCTTCTGGCATTTGCCATTAGCAATGTTTCCTAATAATGAAAATAGTGGTCATTTATAATATAATTGTTTATTCTAAGGAACATTTGACAGAGATAGCTGCAGTTGTTCTGTAAGAGGTTTGTCCATTAGCATTGCATAAGAATACGTTTTCTATTGTTTAGGAACCTGCTCTACCTCCCTATGGGGTATACATTTATAGTCTGTTTAGAGAAGAGAGATTTTTCACTTTAATAGTCATTAAGCATTTCCTTGTTCATGGAGATTTTGTCACCAAAGACACACAATATCGTATCAGTCATATCATAATAAATTGTTTCAGATTAGGGAGTTAGGTGGTCTAAAATTGTGTGATAAGTGTTTAGCTATGGTTGTTGGTGAGTTCCCATAATAACTCCAAACATGAGCAATGAAGTGCCACTCTGGATTCCACATCCACTCAGAAATATTACCTATCATTATACAAAGAACTGAGAGCAATGTCAATGCATTTAAATATAATTTGTGAATTGTGGGGGTATCTAAAAGATGTTCAAAATCATTTGACCAATTTCTACCACTTAATTTAAAAATTATTTTTATTTCCCATTACATGTTAATTAATCAAAATGTCATACGGCTTTGGGGGTTAGGTTAGGTTAAGCCATTTTTAGCTTCCAAATAAGTTCTGACATTTAATGGACTAAGATAATTTCTCCAGGGGCGCTCCGTTCCAAGTGATCCTACCCTGTGGTTCAGCAGTGCAAACATGTGGTTTCTGAGTTGCTGTCACGGTTTGAGCAAGCTGGAGTAGATCTGGAGCTTTTCTTGTCTTACCCAAGAAGTGACACTTGTGACTTATGTTTATATGCCATCAACTGGAACTAGTCACGTTACCCTATTTGCAAGCAAGCTGGAAATTCTGGGGTGTAGGAGGGGAGCAATGGATGATGATAAGAGATAGTCATTGCTACCACTCTCAGAAGAGCATCATTTCTCAGTCAACAGATCTCAGTATAATTGCATATGATCTTGCTTGCTGTTTCCCAAGTCTGTTGTTCTCAACCTTTGAGCCTGTAAAACTACATTCTGGAGAATTTGACACCTTGGTTTTCTCATGAACTTAGATCTACGTTAGGTCTTGTTAATACTCCTCATTAAAGGGTTAATTCCTACTTATTGAAGGGTTAAACCTCTAATACTGCTTTACTTTCAATATCACAGGAAATAGCAGATGTGGACTGAATAGTTCAGGCAGAAAATCCACAAATTAAATAATTTCAAGTTATTATATATGTCAGGGGAGGGAACAGATGTTTATTCTCATCAGCCACTCACACTTCATGAGTAACCTGCTGGGTACTTCTTCCATCATCTTCAAGGCTTTTTGGGATGAGGAGGTTAAGAAAAGCCTTCAAGCTAAACACATATTGTTTTAGGCCAGGAGTTCTTGAGTATATGAAACCTATGGGTGTCAGGATGGCCTTGGTGGAGTATTTAAAATTTTGTAGATATATTTACCCTGTTTCCCCAAAAATAAGACAGTGTTTTATATTAATTTTTGCTCCCAAAGATGCACTAGGTCTTATTTTCAGGGGATGTATTATGTTTCCATGAAGTAGGTCTTATTTTTGGGGAAACATGGTATGTGTGCCTTTCTTCCATGTTCTCAAAAGGAACAGTGGTAAAAAAAAATGTTTAGAAATGTCTGATTAGGAGAATATGTTTACTTTGAATTTAGGGTCCCAGGAGAAACAGTGTGGGATTTGAAGAAGTAAAAATGTCATTGTATTTTTAACTTTTATAATATAAAGATGATATTATTTTGATTTGTGCCTATAATTTTATCTTACGATAAAAAGAGACAAAGCCTTAGGCATTAAATTTTTCATCAGCTCTTGTTTTCTAATTATAAGACTAGATAGCATTTCCTCTGGGCATAGGAAAATGGCTTTGGCTCTCAACATAGGTGTTCCGATGACAACTATCCCATCTTCTAGAAGACACACAGCTAAATTAAAAAATATATCTGCCACTGTATATTGCCAATTAGAATACTCCCATTGATAATACTATATATAAATATATAAATATATAAAACGTGATGCTATACATATCTGTGATAACAAGCCATCTTTCATTAGATTACCTGTAAGGCTTTAATGTTATCAATGCTTGAAATTGCATTATTTTTTGGTAACAGCATTTAAGTTTTATCCAAAAGGGCTATTCAATATTACCACCTGTGTAAATTGTATATTCAGACTGAAATTAGAATCTCCTAGGAGTTTACCTTTGGTTGTGTCCTGTGACGAATCATCCTTAGATACTGCATCGAACATTTCTGCTTTTATTTTCTTTCAGCATACTTGTGCTGCAACCTAAGGCAGGAGTGACAGCAACAGTAGAGCTGGGACAGCCACATGAAAAGGATAAATCGTACCTTGTGCTTTGTTCTATAGAATCTTGAAGCACAGAACAGCACATCTTGGAATGAAAGTTTCACTTGTTTCTTCTTTGGTGCCCTTACTTTATGTAGTTCTGACCTGTTCATTTCCTTCTCTCCAAAGAACATCTTTTAACATTTTTCTTAACAATTCATGCCTACAGGCAACACCTTTTCTCTAATTTTGCTTGTCTGAGAATATATATATATATATATATATATATATATATATATATATATATATATATATTTACTTTTGGAAGCTACAAAATTATATATATATTTTCCCTCTCTCAACACTTTAAATATATACCTCTATTCTCTTCTTGCTTGCATGGTTTCTGAGAAGTCAAATGTAATTATTATCATTATTCTTCTGTAGGTAAGGTGTATTTCCTTCCCAGCATCCTCCCCCCATGGTTTATTTCTGAAGATTATATATATATATTGTTTATCTTTAACTGGAGGCCTGATGCATAAAATTCGTGCAAGGGCCTTGGCCCTGACCCCTGCCTGCCATCGCCCACAGCCTCGGCGGCAGGTTAGGGCTTCTGCTGCCTCTGCCTTGGGCCCCGCCTGCTGCGGCTTTGTCTGGAGAAAGGATGTCAGGAAGGTTGTAGGTTTAATTAGCATTTTATTCTTTTTTAAATACAGATTTCTGTAGTTTGAAAAGATATGCTTAGATAGGTTTGGGGGATTTCTTGCATTTACCTTGCTTGCTGTTGTCTGAGCTTGCCCCAACTCCTTCCCCTCAGACAGCTGTCAGTATGAATTGATCATTTAAAATCTACTTAATGTCAACGCCATAAAACAACAGATTTCAATAGAAAAAGACACTGGTCGGGGGGGGGGGTAGGATGAGGACAGGGGGTAGGGGAGGCTGGGGGAAGGTCAAAGGGGAAAAATAAGGAGAGCCACTCATGTGGCTCTCAAGCCACAGTTTGCTGAGCATGGGTATAGAGAAAAGCAGTGACTGAAAAACCTTAAGGAAGGGGAAAAACACTCCACTCTTGAATTAATGCCCAAGAAGTGTCTTTACTTTATAGATATTGAAAAATAAGATGTAATACTTTAAACAAAAAAAGAAAAATTTAGATAAAACTTAGTCAATAAG
Organism: Vespertilio murinus; assembly: GCA_963924515.1. NCBI lineage: Eukaryota > Metazoa > Chordata > Mammalia > Chiroptera > Vespertilionidae > Vespertilio > Vespertilio murinus. Next base: position 53,535,361 of record OZ004705.1, read on the forward strand.
AATAAAATTGTAAGTATGGTTTATTGCAGAAAATTACAGCAATATATTTGTTTCTTGTATAGATAACATTATCAAAATATAGTTGTATAATATTGTCATTATAGTGTCATTTCCTAAATCACTCTAATATGTTCTTATACAAATTATTGTGAGGTTTTTTTTATTGTTGTTCTTTTGTGTTATGTAGTTAAGAATAACATTTAGCTCAGCCAGTATGGGTCAGTGGTTGAGCATCCACCCATGAACTAAGAGGTCACTGGTTCAAGTCCCACTCAGGGCACATGCTGGGGTTGCAGGCTTGATCCTCAGTAGGGGGTATACAGAAGGCATCCCATCAATGATGTTTCTCTCTCCTTGATGTTTCTAACTACCTCTCTTCTTTCCTTTCCCCCTAAAAATAAATATAAAACATAAAAAATATTTAAGTTCTTATTTCCCACTATTTTTTCTCAATGATTACCACTGTATGTTTCAACCAGAAGGACGATTTAATGGCCCAAGAGCACATTCATTTTCATCTGTATGTATAGATAAAATATCTAAATTGCTGCCATCAGTATATTTGAATGTGTTAATTTTACTATGGCCAGGTAGCATTAGGCATTATGGTTAATTCTATTAATTCAATGTAATTCTTGTCATGATTTAATGGAATTTCTTAGATAATTACTGATTTTTATAACATACATTAGGAAACTAGATAACTATCAGACCTTTAGCAGAGGCCAATTAGATCAGTGCCCAGATTGGGTACCAACAAAATCCTCAGTATGACTACTTGAAATTAAAATTTGTCAGGATAGATAGATTCTGCTGACTTAATCACCATTATATTATCATTCTTTCACTTTGAGGGTACAATATTAAGAAATCTTTGGAAACATGTATTCCTAGGTTTATTTATATACTGTGATTCTTGATCACATTAAATATTAGTTTATATATAAAGATATTTAGGAAGAATAATAAGTAATAATGAATCATAAAATGTAAAAGAAACTTATTAATTATCACATTAGAAATTTTAAAGCAGATATGAATTGGAGAGTAAAACTGCTAAAACAGTTTTGATGATGACCCAATATTCCATTAATTATGTATAGATCTCTGTATATAGATCAAGGTATTAACAGTTTTAGTCACATTTTTATTTACCTTAAATATTTTATTTTGATAGCCTCTTCAGTTTTTATTTTACAATTTAAACTTAATTTTGAATAACTATTATGTTTACACATTTCTAAACACTCGGCATAAAATGAAAAGTCTCCATTTTACACTGTCTACTCCCACTGCTAGTTCACAACATCCCTCATACTATTTATTTCTTGCCTGTCATTTCTAGAAATTTTATGACAATTTTATGTATTGATTTTACTGTAACATTGAAATATCATTAATTCAAAGTATCTGTTTTTCTCTCTAGTGTGAAAATAATTTATTGAGTAGACCAAACAATTAAAACTATTTTAATTTTTTTGTTGTTAAAGACAACCCAATAAAATATAAGCTAAGGGATTTTAATTTCAGACTCTATAAATTAAGATGTAACTATCATACATAATTATCAAAATTCAGCTCAGTGCTTCTTAAACAAAAATTGATAGACTATCCTGCCTAGCAAGATGTTTGGACATAGGAAAATTCCAATGCTATTTAATTCAGGGTTCATTAATATCCTCAGACTTCTAGATTATTTTCATCTTTTTGCTATATTATTTCAATATATCAGTTTCCACCAAATGAGTTCATCACATATTTGCAAGAAGCTAAGGAAGTTCCAGACTTTATATCCACAGGAAATAATGTCTAGGCAAAGCCAAGGCCACTCATTCACATAGTTCCAGCTTTAAGAATAAGAAGGCTTTTAATTTTCTCCCTAGCACGTTTACCATTGCACCTCATTGAATAGAATACCTGACATGCCTACCAGCAGACCACTAAGAGTAAGCAGATCATTTTGAACATTTGAAAACAAACGTGCTTTTAACACAGAATTATATTGTAGGAAAGCAAGCAATAGAATAAACTTGGTTCTCTTCTAGTAAAAAGGAAATGTACAGAATGATAACCAACAGCGTTTTCTATATTGTTCTAATCACTCAATTATATGGAAAAAAGAGAACACAATATACAACAAATATTTGAGTCATCGTGAAGAAAAAAAAACACTCAGTACTTGGTTAAATAAAAGAGCTTGGGACACTGGTTTCAGGGAAGAAGTAAATGTGTAGTGATTGGAAATATTTTCATTAACCACTCAACACGTGTATATACTGATATATATATATGTCAGTTCAGGCTGCTATAACAAAATACCACAAACCAGATGGCTTAAAGAAAAGAAATGTATTTGCTTACAGTTCTGTAGGCTGGAAGATTAAGATCAAGGGCTAGGAGCGAGCTCTTTTTATAGAGTCACTAATCTTATTGGGTCAGGGCCCTACCCTAATGACCTCATGTAATTTGAATTACTGTCTTATAAGTCTTGTCTCCAAATAAAGTAACATTGGGTTTCATCATATGAATTTAGAGATGACATAATTTAATCTAAGAATCTATATTCTTATTAACAGGAACATATAATTTCAGAATATAATGATTGACATATAGATTATGGTATAGAGCAGTGGTAGGAAAACTCATTAGTCAACAGAGCCAAATATCAACAGTATAACAACTGAATTTCTTTTGAGAGACAATTTTTTTAAAAAACTTAAATTTCTTCTTATGCCACTTATTCAAAATAGACTTGCTCAGGCCATGGTATTTTTGTGGAAGAGCCACACACTTAAGGGGCCAAAGAGTGTGGCTCTTCCACAAAGCCACTCATGTGGCTCTCAAGCCACAGTTTGCTTAGCATGGGTATAGAGAAAAGCAGTGACTGAAAAACCTTAAGGAAGGGGAAAAAACAAAATACTCCACTCTTGAATTAATGCCCAAGAAGTGTCTTTACAAACCTCTCCCTAGCAATTATTATCATAACATCCTTGGAAATGATGATTTGGTGCTTCCAGCAACAGTAAATGATTTGGAAAGTGAGTTAGTAATACTTTCAATTCACCCTTTGACTGTGTTTATCGCCCACACACAAACAGGGCATGCTATCCTGGAGCAGAGTTACTTGCTTTTGATTCTATAGACATTTAATTCTTAGACACAAGGTCAGGAGAAGGAGAGGCCCTGTGAGGATTTCTAGATCATTGACTTTTTCTCCAGCAACAGGGCTTTAATTTCTGATCAATTCAGTTCAGAAAGAATGGCTCCCTTGAGACATAACTCATGATGCCCTTTGCTTTTGTGTTTGGTTGTGTTCTTTAGAATAGAAACCATTTTGTCAAAGGCTAAACCAATGCCATAAGGGGAACCGATCTCCAAAATAATGTTTCTTTCCCATAGATGTAGGCCTAGCTTCAAAATCTGGAGCATTAGAAAGGACAGTTTGTAGATAGTATTATTTTTTTTCCTTTTAACTGTGGTTATTTACATCATAGTTCTAATGGAGTTGTGAAGTGTCACATTGAAGTTATGCCCTATGAGTTATAATGGGAAAAGCATGAACATTAAAATGTCATAAGTAACTTTAGAAAAAAAGGTATTAAAATAGCTTATGAAATTCCCACTGTTGAAAATACTGCTTTTATAACCCTGGCAGAAGCAAAGACTGGTAGCAGGTCCTTGTGAATCAGAGCTCATAACACAAAAGCTTTTTCATGGCAGGTGCAGGCATTAGTGTTAAGAACACAGCCAAGCTAAAGTTTACTAATTTTCACTTTTGGAAATAACTAAGTACTTTATTCCTTGAACTGAAAAAGCCCTGAGTTATTTTATATTTATTTATTTATTTACTTATTGCTCAATCAGGTGAATAGCTCAATATGTAGGAGGAAAATGATAAATGTGCAGCACATGTTATAGATCACATAATTTATATAAAAATCAGCCCTAGTCAGGAGTGGGAGAGGAATGAAACCTTATTAGATAGCATCCTAAAGAGTGTTATTTAGAATTCTGGAAATATTATATATATATATATATATATATATAATATTTCCAATCACTACACATTTCCCACCACTGCTCTATACCATATATATATATATATATATATATATATATATATATATATATATATATATATTTCAGAGAGTAAACAAGAGAGATATATAGAAACATAGAAACATTAATGATGAGAGAGAGAGAATCATTGATTGGCTGCCTCCTGCACACCCCTCTACTGGGGTGTTTGAGACCACAACCTGGGCATGTACCCTTGGCCGGAATCAAACCTGGGACCCTTTAATCCACAGGCCGACACTCTATCTCCTTAGCCAAACTGACTAGGGCAATCTTTGTTTCTTGAGTAATGTTACAGTTTCCATATCACTTCAAACACTGATAAAAGTTAAGAAAATTAAATATTATTTGAAAATGTATGAACTCTATCTGGATTGCTTCTTTGGAAATTACAATAACAGGAAATTAGCCTATCTCTTAAAAAACACGTCACCTCATATGTAATATTTTTGTAATTGTAGCAAACAGGCATTTCTGGAAAGAACTGAAATGTTAGCATGTGATATGCTTTATTGAGAGATTTGATTAGAATAAAAACACATTCACTTTTAAAGTCTCAAACATATCAATATAAAGGAATTTAAGCAAATTATAGCATATAAATGTAATGAACCACTACTTACTTGCTTCAGCCTAAGTAATTTGTATCTAACATCTTTACTCTGTTCCAGTGGCTTATCAGGGATTCCATGTCATATTTCCTTTTCATGACTTGTTAGGATCATATTGGCTATTAACAACTCTCAGACTTTTCTTAATTTAGAATGCCTTTCTCCTAGAATTTGCCTGTTTTTCTCATGACCAGGGTGTAGTTACAGGTTATTGGTAGAAATAAAACCAGGAGACCAAAAACCATTTTCATCACATCATATTACGTGTACAGGCTATCAACATTATCTGTCACTGTTGATATTGACCCTGGTCACCTGGCTGAGGTAGTGTTTATCAGGTTTCTCTGCTGTGAAGTGACTGACCCCTTTTCATAGTGTATTCTTTGGAGGAATTCACAAAGCACAGATCATACCTAAGTAGGGGTGATTTATACTCTTTCTCCTTATGGACAGAGTATATACATAAATTATTCAGAATTCTTTGTAAGGTATATTTATCTCTTTCCCCCATTTGTTTATTTATTCAACCACCTATTTATATCATTATGAAGTAGTGGACATTTGTTATATACCTTACAATTATCATTTGATACTGTATTTATTTTGTTATGCAACGATATCAAACTTTGGCCCTTAGGAGCTCTTTCATTTGGCTTCTGTGTTCCTTTGATACAATCCGAACAAGATAAGATTCTTTCTTTTTCTTTTTTAATCATGTCTTTGCTGCTGAGGATGGCTCTTTGAGTTTCTAATATTATCAGAAACCAAGATCTGGGTGCTAGGTGTGCTCTTTACTACTAGGGTGTCATAGTTTCTGGGCCTTTTAATCAGAAGCTTATACTAATGTCTCTAACTTTATTGCATTATCACCAGTCATTCTACACACTTGTTCTTGTCTGTACATTCCCATTCCAACGATCAGAAACCTGATTTATACCATCCATCATCCATTCAATGATTCAATTGAAATAAATATACATAATAGTATTATAGATTTTTACCCATAATACTTTGGGGCACAACTTTATCAGCTACAGTACAGTGTTTATGTGCAGTTCTTTTTGCTCTTTTTGCTCATAGACTCAGGCTCCATCTCAAAAGTCACTTTTTCTCCAACCCCTTTCTTGAGGTTATTCTATACATTTATAATATAATTAGATTCCGAGTCACAGACTAAATTCCCTTCTGGAATCTGTAACCTCCTATATGAGATTTTCCTTCATTTTTTTGTACATTAAAGTTCACTTTTGGGGATGTAAATTTCTATGGGTTTAAAAATGCATAAAGCCATTATCCACTGTTACAATATCATACAGCACAGTTTCACTGTCCTAAAAATCCTCTGTACCTCATCCGTTCTACCCTTTCCTTCTACACCCAAGTCCCTACCTACCACTGATCCCCACCCCACCCCCATCTGTACAGTTTTGCCTTTTCTATATAGTCTTTTCAAATTGGCTTCTTTCATTTAAGTTCCTATGTGTGTGTTTTTTGTGTGTGGCAAGATAAGTTTTCTTTTTTTTTTCTTTTCTGAATTCTAGTCCAACTGTTTGATGTATCATAGTACCACAGTTTATCTTACTAACACTGAAGCATATCTTGATTGATTCATATTTATGGAAATAATGAATAAAGCTGCTACAGACTTTTGTGCACATGTTTTTGTGTGGACATACGTTTTCAGGTCAGTTGGATGATTACCTAGGTATGGTATTGGTGGATCCTATGGTGAGATTGTGTTTAGCTTTGTTAGAAACTACTAAACTTTCTTGTCAAAGTAGTTGTACCATTTTGCTTTCCAACCAGTAAGAGCTATACAGTTGTGAGACTAATTTGCATACCCATTGTGGATGGTGTGGACAGATTTAGAACATAAGAGATTGCTATGTAGCTATGAAACAAGACTACAGGCAAGGTTAAAATTATAAAAGCCCAAGTATCACACCAACTATGGGAGTGGGGAGCATCACTAAAAAGATTTGATTAGTTGAGGGACATAGGTATAGTTATATATTAAAATTATCATTTTTGTAGCACTATTAAGAATAGAATCATGAGAAGTTGAAATAAGAAAAACTATTAGGGTGTCAGACAAAGATGTGTGTCATAAATGATTGATAGAAACAGTGATAAAAATGAAAAAACAGAGATGGAAAGGTAAGCACACATTCTAAATTTATTATGGCAATGTAATGATAGTGACTGGCTGGATGTGGGATGCAAATGAAAATAATTTCACTAGGGATTCAGTTTTCTCATTTAGGTGACTGGCACCATTAACTAGGATACTGAACAGTAAGTCTGGCATAACATGTACAATGAGAGAGGCTGTAAGATACCCAGGAAGAGATATTATAAAGACAATCCATATAAAATTTAGTAATTGGAAGACAAATCTTGCCTAAAGGGACAGATTGGAGAAGCATTTCTCCATAAGTGGTGATTGGAGTCCTGGATCATATATATAAAGGATCCCAAAGATGAGGTTAAAGTAGTTTTAGCTTTATAATCAACATGTAAAAGGGAGCACATGAAGAAAAACCCATGCAGATTGTAACAAACACAAATGAAGATGACCATATTTGAGGACAAGAATTAGAACCACAGCACAGCACTTGTAGGAAAAAGACCCCACCAGTCAATTGGGTTCTAGTGCAGATTTACCTAATTAAAATCAATCCCTAGGGCTTTGAAAAATTGCATTTAAAAAATTCAGTAAATATAGTCTGTACTGTGATGAGCTATTAAGAGTAGATATTATCTTGCAATGAACTTAGGGTGTGTGGAAATAAGGAAATGGGGCATTGAATAAAATTTACAAATTCATTTTATAATTTGGCCATGGAAGAAAGAGAAATGGCATTAGATGAGTATAGAATAAACATGTGTTAAACAAAGAAAGAAAAGCACTAAAGAGATGAGGAAAATGGAGAGGATTCCTAATAGAAAAAAGTATATATTTTTTGACTTATGTTGGGGCTATGCCCCAGTAAATTTACCATAAATTGAAAATATCCAGTCAAAACTGCATTTAATACACCTGATCATCATAGCTCAGCCTAGCTGGTTGCTCCTAAATGGTAATCACTTTCACAACATTGTAAAGTAAAAAAAAACTGTAGGTCGAACCATCATATGTTGGGCACCATTTGTTTTCATATTTTACATATATGTGGATATATATATGCTAATGTTTATGAATATGGGCAAAAATACTTAGTTCTGAGAACCACCAATGGTGACATCTTAAACAAGTCACTTTATGTTTCACTGTGTTTATTTGTAAAAGAGATAATAATAACACCTGCTTTTTGGAGGAGTTAGGGGCAATTAAATAAAATAGTCTAGAGAAGACTTGGAACAATGTTTGCCACAGGAGTGAGCAGCAAGTATATATTAGGTATTTTGTTAGTGATATGTCTTCAGTTTCTAAAAAGGTTCTGGTTGCTAAAACCGGTTTGGCTCAGTGGTAGAACGTCAGTCTGTGGACTGAAGGGTCCCTGGTTCGATTCCGGTCAAGAGCATGTACATTGGTTGCAGGCACATCCCCAGTAGGAGGTGTGCAAGAGGCAGCTGGTCGATGTTTCTCTCTCATCGACGTTTCTAGCTCTCTCTCTCCCTTCCTCTCTGTAAAATATCAATAAAATATATTATAAAAATAAATTAAAAGTAAAATAAAAAGGTTCTGGTCTAGGATAGGATAAGAAATTCAAAAGTCAACACCCATCCTTTGTGTATTTCACAAACACACTACATTAGAAAGATAATACATTTACCAATAAGTAAATATATACCTTTATTTTATTTTTTTCAGTAGAAATCTATTCTCAGTCATATGCACTATAAAGCTCCTGAGAACAACAAATCCAACATTTCTCAGCTAGGATTCCCAGAAGAACATCCTTAGCAGCAATAGCAATAACTCTTAAATTTAGAAGACAAGTTTTTCTAATGTTTGGGGGAAAAAAAAACATGTTCTTTCTGTGTTCTTCAAATATTCCTTGTTGGTAGAATAGTCCCACGTTTCAGTAGTTAACATTTCAGACATTGGTTGATTTCTAGAATCATAAATGTTTAAACACCTGGATTTGCATTGTTCTGCTTTGTTAGTCAGATTTGTAAACAAGGCCCTGAGGGGAAACTCACTATGAAAGTTCCTCAGTTATAATGAAGACAAAGCATGTGAGAGTAGCTCCCTCTGAGTTTACCCAGGCAGACAGATAGGTGATACCTGAGTGAATCAGGGGTAAGAGTATGCTTCTAAATAATAATTTTTCCAAGCCTTTTTATTTTTTTTTCCTGCTTCTCTCTCTCTGGTTTATGCCTTCCTAGCAGAGATATGTTTATAAATGCACAGTATGCACATAACATCCAGGCGTGGAAACAAATCTCTGATCCTTACCACTGAGCACTCCACATAAGCACACACTCTAATTTATACTTAGGCTTGTCTACTCTGTCATAAATAATATTTAATGGCATTCTATGTAAATAAAATATGTTAGTTCTTACCAAACACCTCAGCTACATGGTATTCACTTAATAAAAAACTCGTGGATGGCTTTAAAGTAATATTTGACTGTATTTGCATGGTTGCATGTGTTTTAAACTATGATATAACAATTAGCTCTGTAAACTACTAGAGCACAATTATAAAACAACTAGAGGCCCAGTGGGGTCCCTCATCCTGGCCTGCACCTCTCAAATCCGGGACCCCTCGAGGGGTGTAGGAGTGCTCCAATAGGCAGGCAGCCGGGGAGGAGGCCCAGCCCTGGCCAGGCGCCTTGCAGCTCCTGCTCATCCCAACCCCATTGTGCTAGCTGCTACCACCGCCGGGTAGTGCTGCCACAGGGGTGGGAGAGACTTGCTCTGCCACAGCTGTGCTTCCTAGCCATGAGCCTGGCATCTGGCTCACATCAGTCAGCTGAGCAGCGCTTCCACTGTGGGAGCGCACTGATTACCAGAGGGCAACTCCTGCATTGAGCATCTGCCCCCTGGTGATCAGTGTACATTATAGTGACTGGTTGACCAGTTGAAGGGTCTACCCCGTTGCTTAAGGTTTTATATATATAGATTATATTTGAAACTGAATTTTTTTTTTTAAAAAAGCAACAACAAAGAAGCCTAAACCTTTTGCTACAGTGGACTATTATGATTACTTGTTGAACATGCAAATGATTTTAAATATTCTGTGATTCCTAACATTTAGGAAGATATACATTTTAAAGAAAGTATTGTGCCAATGAACTTTTTAAAAAATATATATTTTATTGATTTTTACAGAGAGGAAGAGAGAGGGATAGAGAATTAGAAACATCGATGAGAGAGAATCATCGATCAGCTGCCTCTTGCACACCCCCCACTGGGGATGTGACCGCAACCAAGGTACATGCCCTTGACCGGAATCGAACCCGGGACCTTTCAGTCCGCAGGCCGACGCTCTATCCACTGAGCCAAACCGGTCTTGGCTGTGCCAATGAACTTTTATAAATTGAACAACCACTTTACAATTTAAGACTAAAATGTACAAACCTCCCCCACAAAATGTGTTTTTAATGACAAATCACTTATGAGAGACTGGATTTGATTGTGTTCATAGTATTTGTGTGGGTATTACTTATTTTTTCACATAGGATGTCATATACATATTAGAGTTCAAGACTTGATAGTTGTCATTTTAAACAATAAATAGGAATGCCATCATTCCTCAGACCCAAATAAGCTTGCATTAGATGACTATTAAGAGTTTTAAGAGCCAAGACCGGTTTGGCTCAGTGGATAAAGCGTCAGCCTGAGGACTGAAAGGTCCCGGGTTCGATTCCCGTCAAGGGCACGTACCTTGGTTGCGGGCACATCCCCGTTGGGGAGTGTGCAAGAGGCAGCTGGTCGATGTATCTCTCTCATCGACGTTTCTAGCTCTCTATCCCTCTCCATTCATCTCTGTGTAAAATCAATAAAATATATTTTTTAAAAGAGTTTTAAGAGCTGAGACAATTTTAATACTATAGAAATATCAGCAAGAAGCTAGCTTGGTGTGTGTGTGCATATGTGTGTTAAAACATGCATAACATTTGGATCATTTTTCAGTGTAAAGTTTAGCAACATTAAAAGCACATTCACATTATTGTGCTTGACTGAGTTTTAACATCAAGACTTATGCTACTATTAAAAATTACTTTTTGCTTTTCAGAGCACATATGTTATTGAGAAAGGATGATCTGACTGGCTTAGAGATATATTTTAATGCTTAAAAGAACTAAAATTGAGATATCGCTTGCTAAGCAGGGGGACTTCTTTCTATTGCTTCAATGAAACTAGGGATTCTGTGCTCAATGCAATACACACCCATTATAAGGAATAATCTTTTCGTTGTCTATCAATAGTTTTGTCTTATTTCTAAATTGTTTTTAAATTTTGGAAAAGAAGGTATTTCTATTGATTACTCTTTCAGAATAACATACCCTTACTAAACCTTTTAAAATGGATAAAGAGCCAATTGGTGTATTATCAAATTGAAAGCATGCATGGTAACACTGACCTCCAGTACTGCTTATATGACAACTTGGTCTTCCATGTTGAACTGGTTCAGAAAAAAATTGAGATAGCTAGAAAGGGTTCAAGGCTAAGGATGAAATGACCAAAAAATAGTTAGATTTTAGAATATTTGTATAAAAGAAGTTTAAAAATATGCATGATTAATTTAGAAATCCAACCCATGTGCCCACTATGGATTGATAGAAAATGTTACTACTGATTTTTGAACAGGTAAACATTCAATAAAGTGACATAAACAGTATGTTTTAGAATATTGTGTCTATAATCATACTTTTCTTTAAAAAATATATGTCATATATATATATATATATATATATATATAGTGGCATATATATATATATGTGTGTGTGTGTGTGTAGTGGCATATATATATATAGTGGCATATATATATAGTGGCATATATATATAGTGGCATATATATATAGTGGCATATATATATATAGTGGCATATATATATATATATATATATATATATATATACACACACACATATATATAGTGGCAATTCTTTTGGCCTTGCAGAATAGCAATCTCATGTATATTCACCCACTATCAAAGGAATCATGTCAAACACACACACACACACGTGTATGTATATAAACCAACTTTATGGGTACTTGGTTTACTGTTTCATTCACTGAAGAAGTCCTAGAATTCTTTTGTACAACTGCTCATGGCAGGCTGAATAAAATGCCCATATTCTCACTGGTCCCTTTGAGATTTGAGGGACCAAATTTGAGGGACATACATTTTTAAGTCTACTAAAACATTTATTTATTTCCCACAGTATGAGTAATATTCAGAAAAATGACTATATCTTTAGGTAAAACATATTAAATTGGGCAACCATTTTAAACATATTAACTGCAGAATGAATTTCTACTATTACTGCTGAACACATGCCCACAAGATATTTTCTTAGATCTTGTTGAAAGATTGTCTGAATCTGATCCATATTTAAGTTGACATTCCATTATTCCTATTGGGAAAATGTCAGCAATTATAGTTCAGTCACTGAGTGGCAGGCACTATTGATATTTATAGATTTTCTTTCTTAGCGTCTTTTCTTGGCTCATCATTTAAAGTTTTTTTTTTTTTTTTGTGTGTGTGTGTGTGTGTGTGTGTGTGTTTTAAAACAGAGTCTAATTCTCAAAAAAAAAAAATCCAATTGTAATTCCTAAGGACAATAGGAAGTAGCATGGTCTTAAAGGGATGGCATTTTTATTTTTTATAACAGAGGAACAGTATTATTATTATTATTACTAGTTAGTAGTAACCCTGAGTGACATAAAAATAGCTGAATTTTTCTCTAGTCCATCTCCTCTCTTTATCATCGTTGTATCTGTGTGCATTTCATAATCCAGGATCACATTTCCTGAGATGCAGAGACACTGGGTTTGGCCATCTCACCTTTCTCAGAGAGACGTATTTTTCATTCATCATTTTCATTGTTCCTTTGAAAAATAATAGTTATATAGTTCCATTGTGCTCTGGCTATTCAGCTAATGTGAATTATTTAAAGTGAATGTACTAATTTGATATAATAAGCTTTATCACAGTGTGGTGATCTTATCATGTTTCTCCCCTCCCCCCCCCCCCCCCCCCCCCCCCCGGCAAAGAGGATTTTTCTCCACACCTTATCAGAAATAAGTCCAAGGCATTTATCTTTCATGTCACATTTCAGTCCCTTTCTATTTTTGGTGTTGGTGCCTTAGTTCAGATCTGTAACTCCTGCATGATTTTAGCAGTATTGTAACTTGTCTTGTTGTTTCTGATATCTACATTTTCCAGTCTTTCAATCAATTTAGACATTCTACATGCTGCCTGAAACTTGCCAGTCTACCTTTGCAGCATGGGGTGGCATTTTAAAGGCAACACGTCTGACTACATAGTCAACAAAATTACTTCCAGTATAGCTATTAAAAATACTAGGTAATTTTAAATCAACTTTACTGAGCTATAACTTACATAATACAAAACTAACTCAATTTAAATGTATAGGTTAATGAGTTTTAAATATGTATACATATTATGTTTATATTTATATTTCATGACTCCAAACCAAAATTAATATGTAGAGTGTTTTCATCAAAATCATTGGCTTTCAGTAACCACTGGTGAATGAAGTATTTTTAAGATTTATTTATTTATTTATTTAAAAATATATTTTATTGATATTTTACAGAGAGGAAGGGAGAGAGATAGAGAGCTAGAAACATCGATGAGAGAGAAAGATTGACCAGCTGCCTCTTGCACACCCCCTACCAGAGTGTTTTCATTAAAATCATTGGCTTTCAGTAACCACTGGTGAATGAAGCATTTTTAAGATGTATTTATTTATTTATTTTAAAATATATTTTATTGATATTTTACAGAGAGGAAGGGAGAGCGATGAGAGAGAAACATTGACCAGCTGCCTCCTGCACATCCCCCACTGGGGATGCGCCCTCAACCAATGTACATGCTCCTGACCGGAATCGAACCCGGGACCCCTCAGCCTGCAGACAGATGCTCTACCACTAAGCCAAACCGGTTTCGGCTAAGATTTATTTTTAATGTAAAATTGAACTGGGTGGACAAGTAAGGAAAATTGTCATAGTCCATAACAATCTGGAAGTATAAAACCAGAAAGGTAGATGTGCATTGGGACCATTTACCCTGGTGTGCAAGATCCTTGCAGGCCCACAGCCTCAATTTATTGCAACATTTGCAATGTCATAAAGCAAAACTCAACAAATCCCAAATAACAAAACTTATATAGACCATCTCCTTTGCATACAAAGGGAAGTTAGAAATAAAATAAAAAAAAAAACACATATCTAAGGAACTCAAGGATCAAAGAAGAAATTATCATGAAAATAAAAATAGCATTTAATTAATATATTTTTTAAACTCATCAGAAATACTAAGGAGGAGGACTATAGTTCTAAATACTGATGTTTAAAAGGAAAAAAAAATTCTGACCATGTAACTTGAGTTTTTGAAATTAAGAAATTAGAAAGAAAAACAATATATTACATTGGTCCTAGTTTGCCCCCAGAAGATGGTGTGACCTTGAGTCCATTAGGATTTACATTCCTGAAGGGAGAAGATCTTGGCAGTGAGTCATGGTATACCCTGTCTGTCTCATCTAAGCTTGAGCTTGGGAAAAATCCTCTCAACAGCTCTTAATTCTAATAGAGACTTAAACTATGAGAGATTTCTCCCTTTACTAAAGCTTAACAATAGAGAGCCAGCTCAGCTCTGAGAGTTTCCATTTGACCTGAGTGGAAGAAAGGAGGTCAGAAAGAAGAGGGAAAGTAGGGATCAATAAAGGTGTGCAGGAGAACATAGGGAAACGATAGGCTCAAGTTGTAATTTAGAGTGAAGTGTAAATTTTCCATATTACTTATCTGTGATGACAATGAATCCTTAAGGAGACAGTTTTAGATTCTGAGTTCTTTTTTTGCAGTCTTCATACAAATTATAAATGCAGACCATTGAATGTTTAAAAATTTGACTTGTTTCTTTTTCTAAGAATACTTTTACTTTTCTTCTAAATTTTGACCATGGGTTGGTATTTGTCCTATCAGGAGAGTCCCTAGATCAAACATTTCTCCTAGCATCCAAATTTGATACTATGGCCCAGACAGATGTTCTGGAAAAAAATTGATACTACTTAAATCCCTTTCTACTTATCTGTTAAAGTATGTTCTTATGTCTATCACTAATATCATATGCAAATAATAGTATTAGTCCAGTAAAAGAAAACCAGAAATGTCCAAGTAATGTATTGTATAAGCTATTTAAGCATATGGACATTATCTTCAGACAGTATATATCCTCACTGAGATATAATCCACATGTCACACAATTTACCCATTTAAAATGAAAGAAACAATGCTTTTGAGTGTATTACTTAGAGATGTGAAATTATCACCAAAATTTAATTTTAGAACATTTTGTCACTCCAGAAAGAAGCCCTGACCTATTAACAGACATTTCCCTTTCCGTCCTCCCTTCCCAGCTATAGGAAACTAATTTTTTTTCTGACTCTACAGATTAGTCTATTCTGGACATTTAATAGAAATGGGAAAATACAATATGTGACTTTTTGTGTCTGTCCACTCAGAGTAGGGCTTTGTGTAGGGTGGGAACAAGCCAACTTATAGGGTCACCCTTTTTACTGAGATGTAGTAGATTTTTTTGAGTCAAGTGTTTCCTTTTGCAGTATAAACCTAGGACAATTTCCGAAGGCTTAATCCATTTTTATTTTATTTTTTTTTTAAATTTTCAGCAGTTAAATGGTTGTGTCCCTGAGGGAAATTCCAGTGAACTCCTTAAAATTGCTGTTCCCAATTCCCTTTCTTTATAAGAAGCTTTCTAAATGAACTTCTTCATATACTGAACGTTTCCCAAAGTGACCATTTTCTTGCAAATTATACTTTACTACATTTTGCTATTTAGTGATAAAAGTACAAAAATAGGTGCTATAATAAGAGTCATAGAAGAGGCAAAAGTCTGGTCCAAAAGAGGTGTGTTCAGAGATTGATATACACTCATAAAATATTTTTGGTCAAACATGTTGCTTGAATTCCATGTATCTCATGATCCCAATCTAATAGTTGGTCGTTTCCAATTGGAAAACTGACAAAATGCAGCTTCTGGTAATAGGAGGTGTGTTTAGCAAATCTTTCCTAGACCCAGGCTCCCAAGGATAAAACCAGATGATACTGAGAAAAGCATTCCAACTGTTTGAGAGATGATTCGAAGGAAAGAATGATCTATAAGACATCGGTCTATTGCATCCTGTCACTTGTTATTCCTTGTTGCTGTCTTAAAGACAAACCTAGCAGACCTATGTAATCCTTTGTTCTGTGAACTTCCTTTTATAGACTAACAAAGCAAGAGGAAAAGGCAGATGGACACATAGTAACATTACTAAGAATACAGATTTTTACAAAGAATGCGAATTTTAAAAATTGATCAGTTTATCATTTACTCAAAACAGGGCTAAACTTCCTAAAATACATACTGAACTCAGTTTCTAGCATTCAATTAATTGGAGTCTGTACTCAACATAGAATGTAGCTCACAATTGCAGAAGAGAAGACCCTCTCACCCCCATGACCAGGGAGGACTCTGGCTCTGAGATAATAATCTTTGATCCGTGGAGGCATGGTAGTTTCTTTGAGATCTTGTTGGGGTTTCCAGAATGGTTGAACCATCCACTCCACCACAAAATCTGTTGATCAAGCAAAATCAAATTAAACTTGATGCAATAACAGAAAACATGAGTTTGGCAGAGCCTTATTTGTGTCTCAGAAGAATAAAGGTAGGAAATATTTAAAGAGATTTAGGACCTGAAAAATTTGGGTGGATTTTGAAAGGTAAAGAAAGAACTGACTGGAATTAAGCAGAATTTATGATATAATAGATTTGGTTTGGTGGACACAATAAGGCAATGGTCATAAAATGAATCTTGATCCTGCTCTTAGTTTTGAAATGGAGGCTGATTTTGTTGGGTTATAGACTTATTTTTTGAGAGAAAATATTTCCTAGGCAACTGCTAAGTTATTTTTATTTGGTCTCAAAGTTGTTTAACTAGGACCTAAAAATCTGCCTGGCTTCATTTTTCACACAAGGACTGGTAATTATATTGGCTTCATTTCTCACCATCTACATCCTATTTTACAGAAGAAATGTGAAAAATAAATAATATCAGAAAAGAATCAGTTAGGTATTACACATTTAGAACCTTATTTCCTTTGGTTTTTTGAACTTTCTATGTGTAATAAATATATCCTATTGAGCTTTGAAATATTCCCTCAGAATATTTTCTTCTAGCAGCTAGTTTGATGCTACTAATCTGATTCATATTGCTTTGTGGTTTTGTTTCCTTTGTGTAGGAATTTTAGAATCTTTGCCTTACCCTTAAAGTTCAGACATTTCACTACAATATGTTAACATGTGTTTCTTCTTCAGAGTGCAGGACAATTTTAAATAAACATGTCTTTCTTATCTTTCTTAAAATCCAGCATATTGATGTAAATGTTTTAGTAATTAACCTGTCTACATTGTAAACTGTTGGAAATTCTGATTTTCTAGCTATTTATGTCTTTTCCTCTCTACTTTGGTTCATTTTCTTCATTTTGGTTTGTAATATTTTTCTTGCTTTTTTATTTTTGCAGTTATATTTTCAATTTCCAAGAGATCTTATCTAATTTCCAATAAACTCCTATTTCATAGTGTCTTGTTTTTAATCATAATAATAATTATTATAATAGATCCTGTAATTTATCAGAAACTGCTAAATTAAAGTTGAGCTTTAAATGTGTTTCCCCCACCCCCTAGATTATCTCTAGCCTAAAATCAGATTGTGTATTTTATTACCTTAGATTTTTCTCTTTCCTGCTGCAATTTTCTGAAACCTTGGATGATCCTTGGATCTCCTCTGATATTTAATAAAGAGACAGAAATAGTCAGAAACTCTGTGTATGGGGGTTAGGCATGTCCCACAGCTAAGCTCTACTTAAAGAATAATCAAAAACCAGTTAGTACTTTCTCCACTTTGAATTGTTAAGATATTTTGAGCTTAATTTAGGAAAATAAAATCTTAATTAGGCTCCACTCTAGATTATTTTCCACAAATTCTATAACAAGCTGCATAATCACTCTCTTTAAAACAAAACAAACAAAAACACAAAAAGCACAGAAAAACATGTATTTACCTGTGATTGGCAAACTCACTCATGGTTTTTGCAGAAAGGACAGGGAAGGTATGTGGGGAAGTTTGACTTTAATTAATGCCTACCTCACTTATTCCTTGAATCCATGTCTTTCAGTTTATTAATTAAGCCAAGTTACTTAGCCCAGTCCTCTGGCACTTCTTTGGTATGGCATATCAGTCAACACTAGCCCTCAATTGTCCATCTTTTTATTTATTTTTTTTTTGCTTCCCCCCCCCCCCCCCCCGCCGCTCTGTCCATCTTTTTAGAAATTTGTTGCAATCTCTTGTCTGCTGAGTCCTTTCCATTCTCCTTGTGCTTTAGGCTTATACTCTATGACAATTTTTCTTTTAAATCATCCAGTTGGGTTTCACTAGGACAGAAAATAAACTCAGAGGCTCACCTTTGCATGCTTAAGCTTATGTTTTAATAACAGTACACACTATCCCTCTATTTCATCATATTCAAAAACACTTTTTTCACCTATTATATAAGCAAAGATTAGAATGCGTAAATTGTATTGCTGCTGTCGTGAGGAAGGTGAGATGGTAGTCCATAGACTGCTTGGAGCAATCTACATTGGGATGACATTACTTGAAAGAGATTTACCTGTGTGAATTGAGATTCTTAAAGATGTAATATCTGATAATTGAAACAATCTGTCCTGAGGAAATATCTTGAGACCTATTTGAAGAACTCTGAACAGGGCTGTTCATAGTAGTTTAAATTAACAGGAAGTCTGAAATAACTGAAATGCTAAAAGATTAATAATCAGGTAAATAAAAATGAGATTATGTTTAAATGATGACAGTATATTAAGTGAGAAAGCAGAATAGGATACTATGTATTCAATATAATGCAGATTTGAACACAGATCATACAGAATTACCATTTTTTATCAGTATAAACAGTCCTACTTTAGCAATTTTAAATTACAATGTATGCCTATTAAATGACTTATAATAAGAATAATTGTAAACATTATATAATTATATGTTTAAATGAATTATCTACAGTATAAAAATAATTAAAGAAGTCACATTGTGAACAAACTTTAAGCTATAAAACATATTACTCATTCCAATGAGTACTTATTAATTTAAATAGGAAAAAATATCCTAGCTCTATTCATTATAGTGTTCCTTTAATTTGCATGAACTTTATCATTAAGCTTTCAGGATATTTACACTATTATATCAGTGTATATAGAACAAGTGTATTTTTCTAAGGCAGAATTTAATATTATAGATTCACAAATAGCTGTTGAGACAATTTGACTTAATTATTATTTGGCTTATTTTCTGCTGCTCTAGGCATTTTTTATCTTCTGCATAGAAAGCACCTTTTTCTCTGTTAAAGCTCAGCACCATTCACAAAGATAGTGGCTTACAGGGAAGTTTGGGAAAGCAAGATAAGCCTTTTAAGTTAATACATTAACAGACAAGTCTGAAACTAAACCAGCTTCTAATATGTTTGCTGAGGAAAAACTCCAATTGATTTCTATTATTTCCTACTGTAAGAAGCTGCTCTGGTCTTCAACTGGTTTAAATTGTGATGGTTCTAATTTTGCTTGTGTACTTTGAGAACATGTAAAGTATTTTAGCATTCTCTGGAAACTTACCTTTGTAATGAGCTTCTGCTAAACTTTCAAACCCCACCAAAAATACCTGTGTGATGACGCTGTATGTTGTGGATTTAAAGCACACACTAGTCAGTCAGTTGCGGAAAATAATTTCAAGCAGTAACATAGTAAGACAGATTATGAAGTTTTTATAAAAAATTAATTTATTATTAATTAGACTATTATTTTGACCTTTAAAATTAATTGCTATTTAGTACAGCTGGGGAAGTTTATTCACATGCATCTATCTCTTAATTCTGAATTTAAATTTCTCAGTAGAGCCTGGACACTGTGGTAACTTTTCCAAGTTAGCAATAACTTTTTCAAAAATCCCCCTTTAAAAATGTCAGATGTCTCTGAATATAAGCTGACAGGATTCAGGTAAATATAATGAAGGCATCTCTGTTTGAATATAAGAGGATTATCTCATTTGCAGTGTATGCGATCAAAATCAAATGGCTGAAAGCAAGATTTCTTATTATTTTTATTAGGCTTGTGCCCCTCCCCACCCCCATGAAAATCTCGATTTGCTATTAGATATGTTTGGAAACTTAGTGGAACAACTTTAATCAAGGTCAAAGTTAAGAAAAGGATAAAAATAGGAAAAGGATGGGGAGTGTTTCAGATGTCATGAGCAATGTTACCACCTTCACCATCTAGCAGCTATTGCCTGTAAGATATGCTGGGGAAGATATCATTATTTGTCAAGTATGTCTGAGAAAACTATTTCTTTAGAGAATATTCTTACTTTGCAGCATTAAATACCCACCTTTCAGAAACCTTTCTCGTTAATATCAAAGAAGATAATGTGTGAAGTAGTTAGTCTGTATAAATAGGAGAATAGAAAGCAAAACTGTTCATACCCAGTCAGCATGGCTCACTGGTTGAACATCAACCTATGAAACCAGGAGGTCATGGTCCAATTCTGGGTCAGAGTATGTGCCTGGGTTGTGGGCTTGATCCCCAGTGTGGGGCATGCAGGAGGCAGCTGATCAATGATTTTTCTCTTATCATTGATATTTCTATCCCTCTTTCCCTCTCTGAAATCAATAAAACTATTTTTTTAAATGTTCAATTAAGGATAATTATAGGTAACTTTAAACTTAAATATTATTGTGAAATAGTTTTAAGACCTGATCAAAATAAAGTCTAGCTGCTAATGTTTGTCAAACACAAATTGACAAAAGGGTTTCATATACTGTGGACATTTCTATTACAGAAATTTCTATCCTCAAAAAAATATATAGTAACTAGATACATTGACTATGTTTAATATTGGGTTCTAATTAAAAATAGCTTTCCCATGGGGGGAAATTTGAATACCTGTGTAGCATGACTAAAGAAAGCACCCTTTCTCTGCCAGCCACAGGAGGTGTTCCTTTTTATTCTTCTTTGTTTTCTTAAATTCCTACTCTAGCTATATTTACATTTGGAGTTGTCTTTTATTTTACTATATATGGACCATTACTACTGAAAGGAATTTTAGAGACAAAATAGATAGATGTAAGGAGTCTTAGAAATAAAGAAGGTCCATGGGAGAGGAATGCATAGATGGGGCTTAGAGACACCAAAATGTTGGTCTTACTTGTACAGAAGATAGAGAAATGACACAGGATAAGGGAGGAAGGAGACATACATTCACAGAGGATAAAGAAAAGTCATAGGATATTGGGAAGAAGGAAACATAACACAGAGGATAGAGGAATTTTGCAAGATAAGGGGAGAGAAAAACGGGAGCATCAGGTGGGCTTTGGCCCTTGAAACTGATACTATGTAACAAAAATAACCAATGAGGAAAGCAGGGGGGGGGTCCTAAATTAATGAAAGGCCCAATTAGAAAGGTTCAGATTCAAGCAAAGAATGATAGCCCTTATAAACTGGAGATAAAGGGGACTCAAGACAGATTGTTTTAGAGTACATATTTTCAGATTTGGATTTTTTTCTCCATTAGAGAAAGAGAGAAAGAGCAGGCTTTTCTCACTTGGGGGCCTCTCCCCAGGAGGTACATGCTTCTAATAAGCTTCAATATATATATATATATATATATATATATATATATATATATATATATATATATAATATTATACATATAATATATATAATATATAATATATATTATATATATTATATATTATATATATATATATATATATATATATATATATATATTAATTAAAGAACCTTTATGGTCCACAAACTCTTCGTCTTCGTTGGGCAAGAAACCATGAAAAGAAGTCTGCACTCCAAACCCCAAGTTCCACTGCCTTAAGTGGAAAACATAGGGACAGATGAGTTTCAAAATTTAGATTACTTTTATTTGTATTTTAGGACCATATTTCAAATACTAACCGTTTTGGCCCAATCCCTGCTGAGGGTCCCCACTGGTGCACGAATCTGTGCACCAGGCCTCTAGTACTTCATAATCAACTACTTTAATAGTTCTGCAACAAAATACAAATAATCACGCTAAGTGGAATAAAGACCAAAAGTAGCTTTACAGGAATTTTTGTGAGGTGTCAGATCAATTATGGACTAACTCTGGATCTTCAGAAAGTTTTGATTTTAAGAATTTTTGGATAGGAATTGTGTACCTTTGGTTATTTAAATGTGCCAAACGATTAAACTTTGCAAAGTTATACAAAAGTCACCCGTTGGTAATGAAAACTTGCCAAGTGAAAGCAAATTTCTAACATTTTATTGCTATTCGATCATTGTTATTGTCAAGGTATATTTATAACCAAATTCAAATGCTTACTTTCTAAGGCCACTCCAGTATCGTAAGCAGGTGAGATGGTCAGATAGGATGCAATAGGGAGTGGCAGAAAATGTGACCCAGAGATGGGATACTTCCCTGAAAGGCATCCACAGTCTCTTTGTCTCTTACTCTCTCTCATGCCAGATGCTAATTCTGAGTCAGAAATACATACATGGAGTGGCCCGATTATTATGACCTCTGAACGCATAATAATCAGGCCACTCAGTGTATATCTTATATAATAAAAGGCTATAAAGAAAGATTATAAAAGGATTTCTGACAACTGGAATAGTCTTTCACAATTAGCTTATTTGTTGTTGCCACTTTTTCTTCTCTAAAAAAATACTTAGCCTATTATATAAATATTGACTTATTCAGTTAGTCTTTCAACAAATAGTTATTACATTTATATTCTATTAAAATGAGTTAAAAAAAACAAAACGAAGGAAATAGAAATGAATAAGGCAATTCAAGCCTTAATGATGAGCTAAACAATATTCTCCAGACAGAGGTAAGAGCGTGGTGCTGCAGCATTCTAAAAGATGTTCACCCATCTCAGTCTATTACGGGAGCATTTCCAGGAGTGTCAAAACGGGGGCTTGAAGGAAAAGTAAAAGTTAAGCTATGCATGGGACAAGGCCTTTCCAAGTGGAGGGAAGACTGAAGGGACAGGAGTAATTGAGGAAGTAAGGATTCCTTATAACAAAAGGCTAAGACAAAAATGTATTTCTTGTTTTAAATAAGCGGGGCAAAATATAGCTACCTCCATTATTAATGATGTTTGGGTTTTTGCCAATTTCACATTTGATTTCTATCCCTTTTATCAGCTATAAATAAGTGTAACTTGAATATAAATACTACTGTTTAGGTGTTTGGACTACCTATCCCCCCCCCCCCTTTTTTTAATTCTTCTCTGTATTTCCTACACTCTGAAAATAACAAAAAAAAAAAAAACCAAAACAAAACAATTAAAAAACAAGACTCATTATATTTGATACATATATGTCAAAGAGGAGGGAAATAAAAGAATATGAAGAGAGAATATGAAAGCAAAAAAGCATGAGACTGTTTCTTCCCTAGACACCATTTCCTTTACTAATTCTGCCTCCTGTTTCAAAGAGAACATGCAATTTGCATTACCTTCAGGACCCAGTATTATTTTATCATGCCAACATATTTAAATTTTTAATACAAACCTCATTACCTAGCTTGAGCACCTTGAGAAAAGCATACGATTAACTCCAAAGCAAAGCATTCTATTCCTATTTTAAACTCTTGGGCAAGAGCTAACTGCAAGAAATTGAATTAAACAAAATTACCTATCGCCCTTTTTTATTCAACACTCCTACTCACGGGCCAAACATATCTGCATTCCAAGTGCATCCAATGCTATGATATGAAAACTAACAGAGCAACAATGGCTTTGCAAAATCCATCAGGGGAAAACGTCACACTGACCTGGGGAAGACTACTAATTTAATTTTATCGTATCAAGTGAAAGTGACTTGAAACCAAGGGAGACTAATCTGTACAGTAAGCCTAATTGCAAACGCCCCAGTACATTATGCAGATAATGACTGCTCCCATGTGGATAATAGAAGTTAGGAGAGTGCTGGAAATTACACTTTCTTCTGCCATAGTGAAAATGAACTAATATCGCATCTTACTCTCTGATCCACATACTAAAACGGAAATTGCTTTCCAGGTTTTACTAATATTACTGGCAGGGTATTATGTCAAGCTCTCTTTTTTATCTTATGCATTTATTCCGATTAAATATAAAAATGCACTCAGTAGCAATATTTGAAAATGACAAAAAAAGAAAAGAGAAATTCTAGACATGCACATGCCTATGATTTCATAGGGCTTTATCATCAGCATTCATTTCAACATCTAAAATAAGTTGAGAAGATTTCTGTTTCCAATGAGTCTATATTAAGCAAAATGGATTCTGCTGCCTATGTATCTGTGAAGCTGAATGTATCTGAGATTAACATGAGTTGCTGAACCATACATACAGACCTTACCTATTTAATTAGACACCAGAAATACCATGATGAATAAGCATTGATATGGTTATCACTTCCATAGCAATTTAAGTCATTTCAGAACATGATAGCACAAATAAAAATAACTTTCAGACCTCCAATAGAGAGATTAGAAACAGTCAGGCCCTGGGAGGATTACTATACGTGTTGTGCATCCTGACAGCAATTCTGTAGCCCAGGTCTCCTAATGACAGTGCGGGGAGAGTCTCTGGACCGCTCTAGGCGCCCTGTGACTCACATAGCCAACATTAAACAAGTGTCTCCTAATGCTACACTTGCCTTTGTTGAGATGTGCTATGCTCTCAATGACATAAACTCTTTGGCACACATATGCACATAGAGGTGCTAATATTTAAAAAAATACTTTTATACAGAAAATTTATTATTACCAAGTTACAGTTATAATTCAAGTCATGTGTATTATGATTAAGCATTTTGTTCTACTGTACAATACTATTGAGTTGGGTGAGTTGTTTTTTTTGTTTGTTTGTTTTGTTTTTTTGAGCAGGATGCAAGGGTGATTTCTTTCCTGGGTTTTGTCCAGATGGACAAATGGTGGTAGATGACAAAGGTGAAAATTTATTGGAAGCAAATACAGACTCCCCCATTGTGGAGGGGGTTCCCAGGAGGTGACACACTAAGCCCCTTTTCTTCATAAGGTTTATAAAGGATGCAGTTCTTTGTCTCCTGATATTCCATTCTGATTGGTCACTATATCAGATTTAAAGCTCAAACCCCACCTTTGAGTCCCTTTTTTTTCTCCCTCGTCAGTGGTAGAATTCTCTATCTCATGTGAAAATCTGTTTTCCTCTTTTTCCCATTTGTCAGCATTTCTCTATCCCCTGTGAAAATTTGTTTCCTCTTTCTCCCCATACCCTGTGGCACCTTATTTTATTTTTTTACTAGAGGCCAGATGCACGAAGATTCGTGTAAGAATGGGCCTTCCTTCCCATGGCTGCTGGCACTGCCTTTGCTCCAGCCGGAGCCGCCTTTTCATTCTGGCCCAGAGCCACCTTTCTGCCTTCCCACGCGGCTCAAGAGGCCCAGAGTGGCTGGGGCTGTGAATGCAACTTAACCCGCCAATTTTTGTTGGGTTAATTTGCATACTCACTCTTGACTGGCCAGTGGGCATCACAAAGGTATGGTCAATTTGCATCTTACTCTTTTATTAGTGTATATTTTTCTTTCTGTGAATATATGCTGTTTGGCAGCTCCAATCCCTCACCTTTGCAGTCCTCCCCCATGGACCCTCTAACCCCTAAAATTCCCTAAACTTGCCTATTTTAGCCCTAAAACTCCTTTCATTATGTGATTTTTCATTTGATTTTTTTTTTTTTTGCACCAAGCTTTTAAAAACTTTTTTACTTTAGGTAAGTTAATTCAACATAAACTATTATAATATTTTATTTCAGTAGAGGTATGATGAACTCAGATTAAGTTAACATGTATGAACTAATATTCTAGATAGATTATTTGGTTAATTATCTAAAAGTCATGTTAAAGTCACAAAATGCTTAAAACATTATTATATTACCCACCCATTTATGTTATACTAGATCCCAGTGCAAAAAATTCATGCATATAGGGGGGAGGGTCCCCTCAGCCCAGCCTGTGCCCTTTCTTAGTCCAGGAGCCCTTGGGGGATGTCCAACTGATGACTTAGTCTTTTGAACTTCGAAGCCATCAATTGGACATCCTTAGTGCTGCTGTGGAGGTGGGAGAGGGTCCCCGCCACTGCTGCTGTGCTCCGTGGCCATGAGCCCAGCTTTCGGCTGAGTTGTACTCCCCCTGTGGGAGTGCACTGACCACCAGGAGGCAGTTCCTGCATTGAGTGTCTGCGCCCTGGTGGTCAGTGCATGTCATAGTGACCAGTCATTCCACTGTTCAGGATTTGCATATTAGCCATTTATTATATAGGATGAGTAAATGGGGTGAGATGTTTTTACCATAACTATAATATACCTTATATGTAACGTAAAAAATATCTTTGACTGAAGCACAATTAGATATTCCACCCAAAATGCTTTACTTTATTAATACTTTCATACATATTATATGAAAAATATGGTTTGAAGTACTGGGAATGCTTATACCCACCTTTATGCAGTCCAGGAAAGAGCTAGGTAATTATATATTCTGCAAAGAAATGTAGTAAGTGTATAGCTTGCTAACTACTGAGAGAATGACATGGTGCGACAAGACCATATTGGCTTTGACACAGACTGTGAGATGAAAGATGACTCCTCAGATGAATTGCTAATGAAGTGTAATCATGAAAATGGTTAGATAAATCTGTGTCTGTAGTTGTAATGGGAGAACTGTTCTTGCTGTAACCATAATATTCAATTGCCATTTTTCACAGCATTGTGACCAATAAAAACTTCATTTATGGGGTATTTTTGCCTCAATCACTTTTTGACTGCACTAAATAATTTAATATTTAATAGAACATTATTTTCAGAATGAAAATTGATCTTACATTGCTAATATAAGCAAACACTAAGATCCTGCCTTCCTATGAGATTCAACACATCCATTCCTTGCAAATAAATATTCAGAGTTTCTTTAGTATATCTATTATATATGTCCACTTGTTGGAAAAATCTTAACTTTAAAAATGAATTTTATTTTTGGTTGATTTACTGAAGAAGATATATTTTCATATGTTTTATCTTTTTATAAAAAAGAATAATTTGAAAAAAAGAACCTCAAACTATTTTGAATAAAAGTTGCAACTTTGTAGTAGAAAACTAGAAATTCAAACACAACTCTCATTTTTATGGTCAGATTTAACTTTTGACATGACTTTGGGGTAATCTAAATGCCTTACTTTCTTCATCAATAAAAAAAAAAGAATGAATGTAATTACCTAGCTATAGGAGTCTTGAAAGAATTACAGAATTAATGTATTTACATTTTTCGAGTCTGAGATGAACTTTCTAGATGGCTGTAAAATACTATTCAGGACAAATGCTATCGTTAATTTCACATTCAGGTCCATACTAGTAAATGCCACTTTGGATCAAAGGTTTACTGTGTGCATTTCTACAGCAATATAAAAGAAATTATTTATCTTCAGTATGCTGCAGACAAGAATTTTTTTAAATGTCATGAACTGTTACTGGGGACTGGGAAAAAAAACAGTCTTTGATATTTTCTGACATTATATTTGTGGCACTATCTACAATAGCTATATTGTGTAAATGACTATCACAATTAAAAGCAGTACTTCTGGATCAGAACTAAAAAATACCTGTTAAGATAAACAGTTTAAGCAATGAGAACTTAAAGTTAGGTAATAGGGATTTAAAAGAGCAGGAAAAGTGTTATCATTGAAATTATTATAATGACAAGCTTATAAATTGCTGAATATCTATTAAAGTTTATTTGAAATACCTAACCATACAAAAACTAATTAAGATGAATAAAAATGCCAAAGAGAATCACTCATTTTAAACAAAGATTGATTTCTCTTTTAAAATGTATCTAACACTATTTCATACTATACGGCTCATAATTTCTTAGCTACAAAGTCATATTATATACTCAAATGTTTGATTATAGGACACATGATCTTACCATGTTTTCTCTATATGATATAAACATGTGACATTATATAAACAGATATAGCGGAGCTTTAAATCTTATATAAGAGTAAGATTAACAGACATAGTCCAAGGTGTTCTCAGAGTGAGAAATTCTAGGCTTAAAGATTTTAAAATAGTGTATATATTTCATTAATATTTATTTTTTGTTGGCTTTTGGAAGTAATGGAACCCAGTGGTAAGATAAAAAAAGTAAGAGAATCCCACCATTCCGGTGTGTTCCCACATCGACCTGATAGATATAGTTAAGCAATGTGCTTCCCATGTGTCTGTGTAATTTTGCCACTGGTCAACAATAAGTTCTTAGCTTATCCCACACCTACATTAGAATCATGAACCTGTTATAAAATGTATTAAGGTATAAAATTATATTGTAAATGAGATTTTTCTATTACCGTATTTGCCGGCGTATAAGATGATTTTTTGGCCCTGAAAAATATGCCTCCAAGTGGGGGGTAGTCTTATACGGCGAGTATATAACAAACTCTGTATTTTGAGTGGAAATGTTAGGGGGTTGTCTTATATGCTCAGTCTCTTATACGCCAGCAAATACGGTATTTTTCAGGGCCAAAAAAATCGTCTTATACGCCAGCAAATACGGTAGTAATATTTTTTCTTCCTTTTAGGCATCAAAGGAATTATAAGCAAAAAAACTAATAATGTTTTTTGAGTCTTCAAAAATGGTTCTAGGAAATAGAATTTGAATTAATTTGCAAAACAGTGATCAGGAGAAATTCTGAAATAAGCACAATATGCATCAATTAAGTTATTTTCCAAGGCTGACTATTTTTGTGGGACAGGGTACAGTGCTTGTTGAGGGAAGGTCTAGGAACCATAGCTAGCCAATTGCTCAATTTCTGACATGTTAAAGCAGTGTATGGAGAACTTCATTACCTATAGAACCAACACTATGGATAGGATTTTAATGATGATCTATTCTAGTTATTTAAAAAATGTTTGTAAGAAAGAGCCCCGACTGCTACAAAGGAGGACACGTGAGAGGCTGGGCACGGCCCCTCTTAACTAGCACTCTGACAAATTAGTTCTGGGTTTATTTTATTTATTTATATATATATAAATTCCATAAAATATTTCACAGGAAGAAACATCTCAGCTGCTTAAAACAGTGAAGCACACTGCTTTATGCTACTCTTTCAATTTAGGGGTGAGGAATTGAGAACCAGAGAGTCAAAATGATATTTATGCCATGAAGTTAATGCTTTAAACTTTGAAATCATTCCACCACTTTTCCTCCAGACTTCAATGACATATGTCCTAGGAACCTCTGCCTTGCTCGCTCTGCTACATCTGCAGTCACCTCCTGCCTTTCTTTTTATGATCAAGCATGCTACACACTTTGAGACTTTGCCCTGATGTTCTCTATGACTGGAATGATCTTTCCAAAAGACAACTCCATAGGTCTTTCCCACTTTATATTTTTTACTTACATGTCAGCTTTTTAAATGAGGCCTTCTGGTTTTATACTAGCATGATAGATGGATTGCAAAAACGGCCAAGCTTTATTCCTCTGATATTGTTCTTGCAAACTTGCAAAAACGATGTTGTAGCTGCCTCCATGATGACAAGGATTGGAACTTTTTCTCCCTTTGATTCTGGGGTGACCTGTGACTTTGGGAGCTAGCCTGCTGTGGAAGGGAGAGGCGCCAATCCTAATCAAAGGCCTGAAGAAAGCTTGCACATTTATGCTTACAGGATGAGAGCTCAACCACCACAAAGAGCACAAGCCTAGGCAAGGAGGATATAAGATCATGGCAGTGAAGAAAAATCCTTCCAGCTCAAGTTAGCCTCCAGCCTACCAACCCCAGATATGAGTGAGCCTGGCTGAGACCAGCCAAGGTTATCACAGATTAATAGAACTACCCTGGCACCCCTTAGATTCATAAAATAACAAATGGTTATTGTTTTAATCCACTAATTTTTGGGGGGGAAACCAGTTATACTACAAAAGAAATGAACACATCTCCGAGTTTCCTAGCAAATCTGTGTCCTTGAGACACAGATTAGGTAATAAGATTATATACAAGCAGGGAACAAGTTAGTACTCTTAACTGATAAGCTGATCCTATGGAGCTGATGATGGTCTCACAAGAAATGTTACTGTTTCTTGGGTCACTTAAGCCATTTCCACTGCTTCTTAGAACCAACCATCAGGGAAAGGAAGAACAAGAATATATCTAGTCTGTTGGCAATCTTGTCTTTCTCACTCACTGAGGTTTACCTCATGGGGTATAAATTCAAACACATTTATAGTCTATGATGCACAGTTCTTCCAGGCAGTCAGTGGTGAATACAGAACCTTCATTGGTCAATTAATCTGTCCTGAGCTCTAGGGCTGTTGATGCTCTATGTTGGACATGCTGAAAACCTACCATCATTCCTGAGAAAGTCTAAGGACAATCAGTGGTGGTAAGAGATGAGGCAACAGCAGGGATGTCTGCATATGTATTTTGCAGGATTCTCATGATTTGGGCAAACTGCCTCACTTCCTAGCTTCAGTAGCCACAAGGACAAAGAGCCAAGGATCAGGGTGCTATAGGACCTTAGGGTCTGGGATGTGTATACACTATTTTCAGTGTATATCCCAGGATGCCTAGCCAAATTCCAGACCCCTTTCACACTGTCCTATATAAGTTTTTCATGCTCTGTTTTTTCTCATTAGTAAGTTTATGTTTATCATATTGTATATTATTTGTTTTCCTCCATTATAATTTAAACTCCAAAGAGGAAAGAAAAGCTTTTATTTTTTTCAATAATGATTCTCCAGAACCCAGGACAGTGCTTGGAACAGTAAATTCTCAATAAAACTTAGATTATTGAAGGAAAAGAACTTATAAACAAATACTTGATTAAATGTTCAAATGTTATTGGCCTATTTGCATGACTTTAATCATTAACAATTCTTTAAAAAAATATTATTTTCAGGTCAATTATGCAGCAATAGCCATTATTTGCATTACTACATACTGACAAGAATTAGCTTTAAAGAAACACCTGTCCCCTTTTTCATTAATATATGTGGATCTAATTTGAGAGAGAACTTGAGTGATTATTTTTAGACACAAAAATGTGGGCATCACCATCAAACAAAATTACTTTTCTGATTATTTAGTAATCAGTTTTTCACTTAACTCACAAATTTAGGTTAAAAAAATCTTGATTAAAATTACCACTGTTATTTTAAAATAATGTAATTCTGCTTCCTAACCTGAACCAGAAACACATTCTGCTGTACACAGTTGGAGAAATTTCTTGATTAAAACACTGAGTTATCTAATCACTTATGTGCCCTATAAATGTCTAGTATATGATAAAAAAATATAGAAGCTTGTGGCTTTTAAAAATAGATTGTCTACCAATTCTTCTCCCTCAAAATTTTAAACAGTGTTACTTGTCTTTATTCAAGCATTAAAGATGCTGAATAAAATGTTTATTTGTGTTCCCTGAATTATGCTCATTTCCATTTTTTGAAATAATGTTAACCTTTCCTGCATATGCTTATGATACAAATGACAAAGACAAGTTTATAATCTCCATAGGATAGCTGGTTATCTCAATTGTGTCTTGTTCCCTTATTTAAAAAATATATTTTTCAATTAAAGGGAACTTTTATGTGGTAAAGAGAAATTATAATTTATCTAAGTGCATAAAATATTTCTGACTGTAAAGGGAAAGTTTATAAAGGTTCTATATTTAGGGAACAGTTAGCTCAGGTTTTGCTGGGTTGTTTAATTCTATAGGTATTTGTTTACAAGGCTAAGAAATGTCCCTTCTTAACTTACTAAGGGCCTTTATAGGGAATGATGACTTGGTAGTGAGGTTTGCGAAATACTTTGAGGTTACTATACAGTTTCCATTTTAATTTTTAAGGTGGTGAATCATATTTATGTGGTTTATTTTTTCCCCTTACTATCTTGATTATCTGGGATAAATTCAAATTGGTTGCATGCTGTCATTTCTATATAATATTCTCTTAGTATTTACTAAGATAACAAGCAAAAAATTAAATTTGATATCTACTCATACTACCGTGTTTCCCCGAAAATAAGACCTACTTCATGGAAACATACTACCTCCCTGAAAATAAGACCTAGTGCATCTTGGGAGCAAAAATTAATATAAGACACTGTCTTATTCTCAGGGAAACAAGGTATATACAATAACTAACAATAGATTAAGTATGTAAATACAAAAAAATCATACTTCTAAATTATAACATAGAGATAAATGAATATCTTTAATTTCCTGGATTAAAAGATTCCACAAAATACAAAAATTATAAAAGAAAAAGAAGTATATACTGTATTTTAAATAAAAATAAGAACTTTTGATTATTAACATATTTAAAGTGATTGAAAAAGCTATGCCTTTGAGGATTATGCTGAGAAATATGATTATATAAAGCACTTTTATAAATTAACAAAAAAAGCACTAACAGCTCAGTTGAAAAGTGAGAAAAAAGGAATAATTATTAGTGTGATTATTAGTGTGATTAGGTACTGTCGCAATGGAATTCATAGGGAACGTGGTCTCTGGGAAGACAGAATGTAGAGTCCTGATAGAAATGTGGAAGTAGAGTGATTTGGAATTATTTAAAAATCATTCCTTGGAGAACTCCTCTCCCTGCATTCAACAATAGTGTGTGCAGAGGGTGTGATGAATGACATTGACTTTCTGGCTCTCTGCCCAATTTCCTTCTTTTAACCTGTGGGTCTCAAAGACAGCCTTTAACTAGAAGCATCAATATCATATTTCCTGGGGAACTTGTTAGAAATGTAAATTATTTGGCCCCATTCCAGATCTTCTTATTTGGAAATCCTGGGAGTGAAACCAGCAATTTGTTCTGTTACACTAATCCTTTCAAGTGATTCTGACACATGTTAATGTTTGAAAAGCACTGTTCTTGATTTTGATTCTTGTGCCTGACTTACAGGTTAAAATTTAATATTAGCTAAATAACTTATGGCAGTGATGTTTTATTAGGTTTCTGTGGGTTCAAATTTGTCCCTCTTCTAATCTTTTCTCATTTGGAGCCAGAGCAAATTTCTAAAATGCAAAACTATTGTGGTTAACAGTTTCAATGCCTAAGAACTGCCCTTTACATACACATTATTCCACACTTGGCAATGCCTTTCTTTTGAGATTCCTCTTTCTTTCATACCATTACATTCATTTTCAAACATATGAATCTCCTTTCAATTACATATGCTCTTCTATATCTAGTGCTTGTCACATGCTGAGACCTTTTCCACATCTTTCTCAACCTCATCACTTTTAACCTTTAGCCTTGATTTATTTCTTACTATAAAATTCTTTATCTTTGGACCTCTTCTTGATACTCTAAGGTCGACACATTCCCCTTGCTTCCAGCCTCCCCCCACATTATTAACATCAATTACACATCATTATCATTGATTTTTAAATTGTGTGTTCTCATAAATCACATGTCAGATTTTGTCTGTTTGAATCTCTAGAATCAGTATTTTAGTTTTCCCATAATTAAAATTGATATAATTGTATTCCTAGGATAGATATTAAAATAAAATAAAATCACAAACTTAGCACAGTGCCATTACTAGTGTCTATGATGTGTTGAATGAATAAAATTATACATTTTTATACTTAACACCATGTTAGCCATAATAGTAATCATGCATAACTATATTGCTTACAATTAAATTTTTGTAAATTAGAAAGACAACAATCTAAAGCTGTTGCATGTGCAGCAAGTGGTGTCTTTTTAATGTATATTATGGATGTTTACTTTATCCTTATACATATAGGTAAGAGAATTGACATATGGGCTTTACAGAAATCCACTGGGTACTATTTGAAAAAAAAATGTTTGCTGGCAGAGTACCAATGAAAAAGCATGATGCATTGAAAACCAGTCAAAATAAAGCTTCATTTGATGTTGCAATCAATTCTTGGATAATGAGTCTAGCTACTTTTCTTGATGATGTTCTGGTCTTGAAAGCTCTGAAATTTTATTCAGAAAAACTTAGAACTTGAATCTCTCTTCATTAGCAGGTGTTAAGTGACTGGAATTGAATTTTTGTAAAATCAAGGTAAATGTGATAGATAAACATTGAAATGTGCTATACTCAACACATTGGTCTTAAACTAATCAATTTTTTGAATCTGAAAAAAATGAATTATATATATATATTTTTACATATATACACTATTTATATACATACATAAAATCAAGGCGATACTCTGAAATACTGTTTCTTGTCAAAATAATGCAAATGCCTATCAATATGCTAGTGAACATTGAATAACCAAAATAGTGTTTCTTTTTCTTTTTCTCATAAGAGCTTTTAAATACTGCAGTGCTTTTTACTCTGTCTATCCTGGAACTTCATCATTTAAAATGTGTCATGTTATGATAAATCGTTTGGCGTTGAATCAATTGGATTTTGTTTTGCTTTTCCACTAAGCCATTATGAAGTGGCTGATGAAATCTAGCATGACAAATTACAAAAGATGAGTCACCTGGGGTTGACCAAAATCAGTATTCACTTGCTGACTTTAGGAGACAGACTGTGTTAAAAATGAACAATATGCAGCATTAGCTATAAAGTACTGTATAATGAGGGAGGGGTATCAGGAAGTAAAAATAAAGGATACAGTACAACCGCTCGGAAAAGTATTTGGCTAAACATATCACATGTAACTTAGAACATTTGCAATTTGTTAAATATATATTCTTTACAAACAAAAGATTCATGTGCAAATCTATGTGTAAACCACCTCCTCCAAGCAGCAGTTGGAATAAGGTTACATTCTCTACTTCATGTTGAAAATGCAAATACTCAAAAGTTGAGATTTTCTTCTGGATACCAGAATGAGTTGAGAGATGAGACTCAAATTCTTCTGTTTAATTCTTATAGCTCTAGGAGGGGACTCTTAAAAGCACAAGCTTTTGCTTTTTCATTAAACTGTTATGTCTTCAAGCAAAAAGTTGTTTGAAGGAAAACCCCTGAGTCCTCATGATTTTGCCTTTTATTCTGGAAGGTAGGTTAGCTCTCCCTGGCGGCTCTCAGGCTGCCTCTTCTCCTATGTCTTAGAATTCTTCTTTTTCTTGCCTTTGGATATTTTTTAACTGAACCTGTCAACCCATACAAGAGTGAGGAGACCCCTAAAATTAACCTTAGAAAGTTCTGGTCATACATGTTTTTCTTTTTGTCTGTTCTAACTTTATCCTCAGTCTTTTTATTTTTGTGGTCAGGGGAAACGTTGGCTCACTATGCTGCAGAAGAGCTATCACGGTTGGTTATATATTGCTTTGCAGAAGGTTAGTGTTTGTGCGCTACCTCTTCCTTCCAAGCAATCAATATTTCAAATTGCCTTTTAACTAACTCTAGAGGACGGATAAAGCACCTTTGTGATACTGAAAAATTGCTATTTCTCTAATTTTGAAATACATACAGAATTCAACTATTTACCATTGTTCTAAGGACCCCATGCTAGTCTACGGCCTATAATTTATTTCCTAAATTATTATAGTGGAATCATAACCACCTCTCTGCTTCTGCCCTGACCACTCTCCTGTCTGTTTTTTTTTTTTTTTTAATAGGCCAGGGTGTTATTCTTAAAAATACCAGAGGCCCATTGCACAAAGAGATTTGTGCAATAGGCCTTCCTTCCCTTGGCTCCCAGCACCAGTTTTCCTCTGGCACCTGAGACCTAGGCCTTCGCTCCGGCCGGAGACTTCTGTCTTCATCTACGCTAATTCGCTGTAGACTCCGGCTGGAGTCTGCCATCTTTGTCTTTGCTGCAGCACTCTGCTCTTGTAGATCCCTTAGTCGCCCCCCGCCCCCCCTCTTATATCAGGTGTCCTGTCCTGCCTGGCCACTCTGTGCCTGGAGCAGCTGTCATCTTTGGCCTTCTAATTTGCATGCTCACTCTGATTGGCTGTGGGCATAGTGGCTGAATGGTCAATTTACATGTCTACTTATTATTAGGTAAGATGAGTCATGTCACTCTTTTGCTAAACCTTTCCATAACTTGGAATCTCTGTCAGGGTAAAAAGAAGTCATAAATAAGATATTTGAGAGTCTGCATGACCTAGCTCCCCTGACACCTCTTCCACTTTTCATTGACTCAACTGCATTGGCTTTCTCTTTACTCCTCGAAACATAACAGGACTGCTCTCAACACAGAACCTTTACCTCTGCCAGTCCCTCTGCAGTGAATGCTCCTCTATAGGTATACATATGCCCCAACACCCTCATTTCCTTTAGGTCTTTACTACAAAATTGGGTTTTAAGAGAAATCTTTCCTAATAATCCTACTTAAAATCTTTTTCTAAGTTTTTATAGCCTATTTATTGCCTGTTTCTTCCACTGTAATGTACTAGTAAGTACTTTTATGGAAGAGATTAGTTTTCTATTATCATACTAGCAGATATATTATAATCACTTAATATTTCTTTAATGATTAAATATATATATTAGTATTCTAATATATGCTATTTCCTGAGAAACTGAGTTTTACTATAAAGAATACACACACACATATGGTTTATTTTACAATCCTTTTTCCTTATATAGAGAGTTTAAGCTCTGCATGACTATTATACAAATAAATTTTAGTTACCACAGATTAGTTAAATAATAGTATTTCCCCAACAACATAGTTCAAATTTCAGTTACCAGGCTATATTAACTGCAGTTGTATAAAATACAAACTGCTATTACCTCCATCTATAAGTCACTATGTAAATATCAGATTTTCATCATGTTCAGTACCATGCACATTGCTTCTTTCAGAGTCTTTTGAAAATTAGGACACATGATTCAGTTCACGCAGAGATACTAAACATGTAGTTGTATTGACTCCTTGTCCCACTGATAAACCCATGTGAGATTTTACAAAAAAATGGGTCATCAAAAGAGAAAATTAGCCAACAAAGTTGAAAGTGTAGCCAAGAAATGAAAAGTGATAACAGTTTAAGTGTAATTACAGAATGAGCTGCCCGTAGCAATATTGACATGGCTACTATTAGAGAGACTCAAGATACGACCAATAGAACTGAGAGTAAACAGAATTAGAGATACAAAAGAGGAAAGTGCTTGTGAAGAGAAGGATAGAAAAGTCCCAAAGGGAGTGACACTGGCAGAAAAACATTCACACCAAAGGAACACTTGGTGACATTTCATATCATCGAAAGGGCAAAGGATAAGATGTTATCATTGATCAAATTTAGAAAGGAGTATGGCAATTTGCCAAGATATATGAAAGATGCTCTTCTTTCTGTATATCATATAAGATGAGAAAGTAGGCCCTGTCTAAACTACTGTTGATAAGTTATTTACAAAAAAATACAACATGTTTTAACATGTAGTATATTAAGTACATATTAGTTGTATTTTTAAATTTTTCTTACACACTTATAAAGGACAGTAAGAGAATTTTTAAGGTTTTGATAAAAATTTTTAAAAGTCACAGAACAATTATTATGATTGACATTTACAGTGTTATGGTTTCACAATACCAGATAGAGTAAGGGCTGAATTCAGTTGAGTATTTTATAATTCATAGTGATTTAGTATTTATTAATATACTATGTGATACAAATTAGTGGAAAGAAATTGGAAGAACATTTAAATATAAGGTATGGCACAGTTATAGGACTGAGAATAGCCTCTATTGATGCTTGTCCTGAAATCAAATATTTTAGACATCTTTATCTTTTTAATCTGTAGAATTGTAACACTAGACCCCTGAATTGTGAAGCTTTAAAGCAGTTCACAGACACCCAAGTCACCCCAATTTCTAGTATTTTGATTAATATACTGTTTCCTAAACTGATCATTTACCTCTGTCACTTGCTCGCAAATGCAGGACCATGGGTGCTCTGTATATAGAAATTAAAGAAAATAGCATTTATATAAGATTTTTACTACTCATAGTACTTTATAAAATTATGTAATTTGGTTCTGCAAAGTAGCTATAATCATTTCAATTTTAGAAATGAAGTAACTGAATTTGGGGAGGTTCAGTGCCGTCTCATCAACTAAGTAGTGGCAAAGGCACTGAAATAGATTTTCTAGGTGTAATTCTCACATGCTTTCTAGTATGTAATGCTAACTAAACTATCATAAATAAAAAACTTTTTGCCAGTTTAGGACATTGTATACACGTTGCACTAGGTGATTTCAGGCTTTTAAAATGGACATTTATGCACTTTGACCGGGATTCTTTTAAAAAAATAAATTATAATATGTTATATGATTCCAGATATGCACTTAGTCTCTTTGCTTCTTAAAATTATTTCTTACCAGATTGACTCTATGATAATTGTGGAGAAGAGGTTTACTAGGGCATCACTCAGCCCTTTACATAGTTTCTTTTCCATTTACAGTACCTCCGCACAATCTAAACCAACCCCATCCAATTTTAAACCAAAGTAACTGGCATTAAACAATCAATGATTAAATCAGGCATTAAACATTAAATGAAGTCTGTATTACATTTCCAAAGTCACTGTTGGTTTCCATTGCTTGTTGTTGTTTCTAAAATAAAATTTTAATTTTAGACTTGATTTAGGTTTATAGAAAAAGTTATACAATAATAGAGAGGTTCTGTTAGCCTTATACCCAGTCTTGCTTATTATTAACATCTTGTATTAGTATGGTATATTTGTCACAGTTTACAGACTGATACTGATACATTATTATTAAATAAAGTCAATGCTTTATTCAGATTATATTAGATTTCATTTTAACTTAATCTACTCTTTTTTTTTTTTGTTTCAACATACCCATCAAAGTACCACATTATACTTAGTTGTCATATTAAATTAGATTTCTCTGGCTGTGACAGTTCCTCAGACTTTCCTGGGCTTTGAAGACCATCAGGCAATTTGTACAATGTCCCACAAGTGTGGGATTTATCTGAAATTTTCTCAAGATTATATTATAATAAGAAATTGAAAAATACAGAAGTCTTTTTAGACTTATTTCACTTAGAAATCAGCATTTATGATTTATTCATGCCTTCGCATAATTTGACAACTGTTACATTATTATAGCTGAATAATATTCCATTGTGTGGGTGTGCGACAGTCTGTCTACTTGAACGTACATCTTGTTGCTTTTAGTCTTTAGAGATAATGAATAATGTCTATATAAACAATGGTATGCAAGTTTGTGGATGAACATAAATTTTTAAATAATTTAGGAGTAGGGTTGCTGGATCATATGGCAAAGTATGTTTATTTTTATTTTATTTTAAAAATATTTTAATTAAATTATTAACTGTGTGCATATATTACCATTGCTTCCCCCGTTCCCATACATGCCCTCCATCTCCAGAGTTTTGTGTCCATTGGTTTTTCTTATATGCATGTATACACATCCTTCAGTTGATCTCTTATCTCCCCCAGATCTACTTACCCTCCCCGCTGTAATTTGACAGTCTGTTTGTTGCTTTACTGTCTCTATATCTATCTTTTGGTTCATCAGTTTATAATGTTCTTTATTATCCATAAATGAGTGAGGTCATGTGGTGTTTCTCTTTCATTGACTGGCTTATTTTACTCAACATGATGTTCTGCAATTCCATCCAGGTTGCTGCAAATGATGAGAATTCCTTTTTATGGCAGCATAGTATTCCATTGTGTAGATGCACCATAGTTACATCTACGGTACATCTACACAATGGAATACTATGCTGCCATGAAAATCATCTGCTGATGTGAATCATCTGCTGATGTGCACCTAGGCTGTTTCCAAATCCTAGCTATTGTAAATTGAGCTGCTATGAACATAGGGGTGCATATATCCTTTCTGATTGGTGTTTCTAGTTTCTTGGAATATATTCCTAGGAGTGGGATTACTGGGTCAAATGGGAGTTCCATTTTCAGTTTTTTGAGGAAACTCCATACTTTTCTCCACAATGGTTGTACCAGGCAGTGCACTAGGGTTCCTTATTCTCTGCAACCCCGCCAACACTTGTCCTTTGTTGCTTTGTTGATGTTGGCCATTCTGACAGATGGGAGATGGTACAACATTGTTGTTCTTATTTGCATCTCTTGAATAATTAGTGACTTTGAGCATGTTTTCATATGCCTCTTGGCCTTCCTTCTGTCTTCTTTTGAGAAGATACTATTTAGGTCCATTGCCCATTTTTTAATTGGTTCTTCCTTTTATTAAGTTGTATAAGCTGCCTGTCGATGTTGGAGATTAAACCTTTATCAGTGATTACATTTGCAAATATGTTCTCCCATATAGTGGGCTTTCTTGTTTTCTTGATAGTTTCTTTTGCTGTAAAAAAGCTTTTTATTTTGATGTAGTTCTGTTTGTTTATTTTTTCTTTAGCTTCCATTGCCCTAGGGGCAGTATCAGTGAAGAAGTTCTTTTGGCATAAGTCTGAGATTTTGCTGCCTGTGGATGCCTCTAGATTTTTTTGTTTTCCCGTCTTATGTTTAAGTCCTGTATCCATTTTGAGTTTATTTTTGTGTATGGTGTAAGTTGGTGATCTAGTTTCATTCTTTTGCATGTATCTGTCCAATTTTCCCAACACCATTTATTGAAGAGACTGTCTTGACTCCATTGTATATTCGTGCCTCCTTTGTCAAATATTAACTGAGCATAGTGATTTGGGTTGATATCTGGATTATCTATTCTATTCCATTGATCTATATGTCTGTTCTTGTGCCAGTACCAGGCTGTTTTGAGAACAGTGGCTTTGTAATACAACTTGAAATCTGGTATTGAGATCCCTCATACTTTACTCTTCTTTCTCAGGATTGCTGTTGCTATTCAGGGTCTCTTATTGTTCCAAATGAATTTTTGGAGAGTACTTTATAGGTCAGTGAAATATGCCATTGGTATTTTAATGGGGAGTGCAATGAACCTATAAATTGCTTTGGGAAGTATGGACATTTTGATCATGTTGATTCTACCAATCCATGAACATGGTATGTTCTTCCATCTGTTTACATCTTCCTCTATCTCTTTAAAGACAACACAATGAAAGAGAATTATAGGCCAATATCCCTCTTGAATATAGATGCCAAAATCCTCAAAAAAAAATTCTAGCAAATCGGTTCCAGCAGTACATCAGAAAAATCTTACTTGGTCATGGTGTATGATCTATTCCAGGAATGCAAGGATGGTACAATATCCACAAATCAGTAAACGTGATACATCACATAAACAAATTGAGAGATAAAAATCATATAGTCATATCAATCGACACAGAAAAGGCATTTGATAAAATCTAACACCCTTTCCTGATAAAAAGCTCTCAATAAGGTGGGAGTACAAGGATCATACCTCAACATAATAAAAGCTATATATGATAAACCCACAGCCAACATCATACTCAATGGGCAAAAACTAAAACCATTCTCTCTAAGAACAGGAACAAGAAAGGGATGCCCACTCTCACCACTCCTGTTTGACATAGTACTGGAAGTACTAGCCATTGCAATTAGACAAGAAGAAGAAATTAAAGGCATTAAAATTGGAAAAGAAGAAGTAAAGTTGTCTTTATTTGCAGATGACATGATACGGTACATAAAAACCCAAAAGTCTCCATCAAAAAACTAATAGACTTAATAAATGAATTTGGCAATGTAGCAGGACACAAAATCAACACCAAGAAATCTATGGCATTTCTATACACCAATAGTGAACCTACAGAAACAGAGACCAAAAAAGAAATCCCATTTACCATTGCACCAAAAAAATTAAGATACCTAGGAATAAACTTAACTAAGGAAGTAAAAGACCTATACGTGGAAAACTACACGATACTGAAAAAAGTATGTTTATTTTTTAAATAATCTGCCAAGAAAGCTATGCTCTACATCTTTTCTTGCAAATTGTATTGTTAATTTTATTTTTATCCATTCTAATAGATATGTAGTACTATCACATTGTTTTAATTTGCATTTTTCTAATAACTAATGATCAAAATCATTTCTTATTTTACACTAGAGGCCTGGTGCACGAATTCATGCACAGATGGGGTCCCTCAGACTGGCTGGTGATGGGGGGGAGGGCGCTGATCGGCTGGGGGGAGGGACCATAAGAGATTGACCAGCCATAGGATATTGGCTGTGAGAGTGCACTGACCACCAGGGGGAAGCTCCTGCATTGAGCGTTTGCCCCCTGCTGGTCAATGCATGTACGCAATTCCAATATGTCAACCAGTCATTTGGTCACTTAGGCTTTTATTTTTATTTATTTTTATTTATTTTAATATATTTTATTGATATTTTACAGAGAGGAAGGGAGAGAGATAGAGAGCTAGAAATGTCAATGAGAGACAAACATCGACCAGATGCGTCTTGCACACCCCCTACCGGGATGTGCCTGCAACCACAGTACATGCCCTTGACCGGAATCGAACCCAGGACCCCTCAGTCCGCAGACCGACGCTCTACCACTGAGCCAAACCGGTTTCGGCTCACTTAGGCTTTTAAATATATATATTTGTATATCTTCTTGGGTGAAGTATCTATATACATTTTTCCACATTTTATGTGTATTATTTGTTTTATTAAAGTTTTAAGATTTCTTTATTTGCAAATATTTTTAAATCTGAAACATATTTTTATCTCCCCCTCTAATGCTTTCAAATGTATCCACTTGGAAATAAGATTTAATTGTAGGAAGTGGAAGGGCAAAGATGAATAATTCATGTCATTCTGGTTGCAGTATTCTGTAATAATTGCTGGAATGAGTGACTTATTTTTATTGCTATTGTGTTAAGTATACTTTAATCTATTGGAATTTTATTTAGGATAATGTTCAATAACATATATGATTAAATTTTTATAATCTTTGCATATATTTATTATCAAATTTGGATAGAACTAGCAAGCTATGTCTGGGAAACAGTGAAGTAGGTGTTAAAATTTCTAATTAAAGTCTCTGATCTTCCTATCTAATAAAAGATTAATATGTAAATTGACCATCACTCCATCAAACAAGATGGCTGCCCCCGTGTGGATACAAGATGGCCAACAGGGGAGGGCAGTTGGGGGGAACTCAGGCCTGCAGAGGAGGGCAGTTAGGGGCAATCAGGCCAGCAGAGGATCAGTTAGGCATCAATCCAGCTGGCAGGGGAGTGGTTAGGATGTGATCAGGCTGGCAAGCAGTTGGGAGCCAGCAGTCCTGGATTGTGAGAGGGATGTCTGACTGTTCGTTTAGGCCCAGTCCTACAAGATCCTACAGGATCAGGCCTAAAGGGGCAGTCGGACATCCCTTGAGGGTTCCCAGATTAGAGAGGATACAGGCTGGGCTGAGGGACACCCCGCCCCATGCATGAATTTCTTGCGCTGGGCTTCTAGTTTAATAATAATCTATGATACCTCAGATCAATTACTTTACCTTTCTTAATATCAGTTTCCTCAGATTCAACTGTACTAGGTTATCTCAAAATGACAGTCCTGTTCCAAGGTATTCTATTCCTTTTCCAGAAATTAAAACTTGCAACACTTGCTATGTTCTGTCCTTGTTTCTGATATGAAAGAGACTGTAAACTTGGTATATGGGAAGACATTATTATAGTTATTAGGAATATTAAATATTATAGAACTTTTTCCTAATATCATATAGATATGAATTACTAAAATTAAATATAAATCCAGGTGTTTTTGATTTATTTGAGATTACCAAGAAATATTATTTTAAGATTGTTTTTCTTACATAGGTTGTTTTAGCTCCTATTAATCTTGCTTTTTTATAATGTGTGCAAAGATAAATTGATATATCTGCATAGTTGGAGAGCTATCTACTCCTAGTACCAATGAAATCATTTACTTCTTTTTTGTCCTTATATGTTAGTAAGAAATATAAGTAATAAACATTTATTGAAGTTTATTATGTTATTTCTAGAAACATATTTCATTTAATCCTCACAATATCCTTTGAGTCTGATATTATCACAATTTTAAGGCAAGGAAAGAGAAAATTATAAAGCAATGGTAAATTAATCAAAATTAGCTTTATGCTTTCTGTTTTATTAATCTATGCATGATGATATTGATATAGAAGTTATAACCATCAGTGCCAGCTGGGGCAGGCAGATATGTAAGTGATGTTAATTGGGAGGGAGAAAGAGAACAAAGCATCATGATAAACATCAACTAATAAATGGCCTTTGGCTCTTGTTGCCCATTTCCAAATAAAATGTTTTCAAATATACCAGAAAGCCTTCTCTTTATTCTCTTCTCGTCATTCTTCTTATAAAAGAATAAATATAAGCCCCAAATCCAGATATGCACTTGAAATACTAATTGTATTCAATATTTTCAACTCACAGAAGTTTTTTTTTTTGACATATTGGTGGTCACAATAAATCTGATGTGTTGTCTGGGAGCAGCTTCTGCACTAGTAGTTTCTGCAGTGTGCTTTGAAGAGATAACAGGAAGAATTGGGTGATTGCTTTGAGTGAACTAGCATATATATCCTAGACAGGTGCCTTTTCAGGGCACTAACCATCCCATTCTGTGGTACTCATATTTTGTTACTTACTTTGCAATATCTGTATTTTATTCCATCAGTATTCATAAGATTCTTTACCAATATGTAACAGAGAGTTCCCATCTATTAGAAAGAAAAAAAATTATTGAAAATGTCACCTTTAGATGACTAAACTAAAAGACATTTAGAAATTGAATCATTTTGAAAGCCTTTTCTTAACTTGCCATAGAAGATAAATAAACAGGTAGTAGAGTGACAATCTTCCTGATTCATGTTTCTTGTCAACAATGTTATTAAAAATAAAAACTCAGATACCGAACACATCATACAGTTTTATAGTTAGGCAAGATCTCGTGCAGAGCTCTTGACCCACTGGATCAATTTTAATATGTTAGTCCACAGATTCCTTTCAGATAAGACACATAATATCTCATTTTATTGATAAGGGATTTGAAGCCAGAGAAGTAATATAAATTCCCAAAGCCACACAGAGAT
Source organism: Vespertilio murinus (assembly GCA_963924515.1). NCBI lineage: Eukaryota > Metazoa > Chordata > Mammalia > Chiroptera > Vespertilionidae > Vespertilio > Vespertilio murinus. The sequence goes on from OZ004705.1 coordinate 53,580,301, forward strand.
TTGCTTGCATATACTGAGTGATTAGGGTTATTATAGAATAATAATCTTAAATTTAACTGTTTAATGACAAGAAAGTTATTTAAAAATTGCCTCTTTTCAAAAATCAGATCTTGGAGAATCTACAACTTCATGATTTTAAATGCTTCCAAGCTAATTCTCCATCTTAATTACAAAGAGAGGAAAATCAGAGTATTTGAAAAGATAAGTGTACAAGAAGGCACAGCAAATAGGATTCTCTTGAAACCCTGTGTGTTTTTGTGTCATATGGGTCACAATTAGGTTTTCTTTTGGACAGTGTAATACTCTTTGGTTGAGAAGCTCATTTAGATGTCCCTATTTCTTTTCTCATTATCCACCTGATTTTTTACTTCTTATTTTAAATGGCTTCTGGAATTTTGCTAGGCTGTCCATTCTGAATTCAATTGAAAAAGTAATTCCTATTGAATGACTTATTTCTTTTTCATTTATCAACCTAACAGGTTTTTGATTTTTGAATTATTGTAGTATGAACTACTTTTCCATCCAATTTCATACCAAGCTGTGGAAAGATTGAAGACTCATTAAATTACATTTTTCAAAATAAAATCCTTTTGGTCACTTCTTTCCCTGTGGATGCAGTTTTTTCTTGTAGCTAAGCCATTCATATATCCAGCTACTGCATATATCCGTCAGGAGATACATTTGTGAATACAACCTAGTGAACTTTAAATAATCTGACTGGATGTATTATGAATTGGTAAATTAGCATATGCATATTTATTTGTGACTGGGAAAACTATAGCAACTTTTCAAAGTCATTTCATTCATTTAAATAATGTAATCCTTTCATCTTAAAGCATATTGACATATTTTTAATAGTTGGAAGCCGGCTTGGGATTTGATTATTAAAGGAACTCCTGAAATGGTAAATGCTATGTAATAATTTATTGCACTAAATATTCTGCACAATGGCAAGACACTTTGATTAGCAACCAAGGGTTTTTATATTTGGTGACTATCCTAGGGAGAAGAAAAAAAGCTACCTTTAATCTCTATGAAACCTTTGCTAAATTAAATAAATCCCCACTTTCCAAAGATACTTTAATGCCATGTGTCAGCATATTATAACAGTATAATTAGATTTGTAAGAATAAAATAATTTATTACTATCTGCTGGAAAATTATCTATGAGGTTCAATATGCAAAGTTTGTTCCCAGGTGTATGCAATCTGCACATACATTTTTTTGAATGGTCATTTTTTCCAGAGGACAGTAGCAATAAGGCCAGGGGCATAGAAAGACACCTTATGTAAGTGGCTTGTAGACATCAATAAGTGTCCAGTGTGGAAATCATGAATCTGTTTTTCTTGTGGTTGGGTCTGACCCTTGTTAAATTCCAGAAACAAGCAAGGGGGATTTTAAAAGGGAACCACAAAAGAAGTTAACCATTAAGTTTATATACTACGCTTCTCTGATTTTAAATTTTTCTAGGTAGTACATTGGATCTTTCTCTTTCACAGGAGGATTTAAATCAGCTCTCATGGTTTGCTCCATTCACAAGTCTGTTATGAGATTACTGAAAGAAAGTAAATGAGACTGTTTCTTACTTATGATCTAAGTCAAGCCCTTGTATGTTTCCAATCATTCACCTCCTTCAAGTGATTCATATCATGTCATTTTAAGTATCACATTAATTATTTACATCTATAGATAATAACTAGACAACTGTAGACATTTAAAAAATAGGAAATTTTCACAAATTTTTTCACTTTATTTCCTTGTCCCTCTCCCCCTTTGGACATTTAAACTTTTTATTCAGATAATTGTAAATTCAAGAAACATCGTGTTTTTCACATAACTTTTGTAGGCAGGGATGCTTATGTGGCTGGGGAAATTGTAGAGAATATACAGTGGTCAAAACTGCCAGAGAAATGCAGTCCTTTCTCTCCAGGGTCTGCACAAATAAATGTTTTAAACTTGTAATTTAAAAAAGAAATTCACATGCCTTCATTTGCCTTGGCCTTTCTCAGCAGAGTATTTTGCTACTGGAATTACTTGGCAACCATGAAATGCACTTGTGAGAAGCTACCATGGCAATCCTCAGAACTCCACCAATTTTCTTACTTAGAAAATTCATTAAGGCTGCATTATCATATTGAGTTCATCTTGTTTCAAACGTTGTCATTATTTCCTTATTGCCTACATAGCATGGAAACACAAGTATTTTGCCATCCAAAGGACACAATAGTTTCCCCATACTCAGCTCATTAATTGGGAACATATTTTGATATATCTAGCCCTTACAAATTGGAGAAGCTCGGGATTGTTGGCTCTCTCTTTAGCGCTAGTTGTCTCGCATACTGCAAAGCTGTCAGAAATTCTAGTAATTCTGGGGATCATTATGTACTCCATGGTGACTCTCACCTCACAGGGCTCACACGCTGCAGATGCACTGTTGTCTGGGAGCTGCCATAGAGACCACATCTTTTGAAACCAGGATGAGGCTCTGTGGGGATTCTGTGTGTCATCTGCAGTGTTCCTGTCCTGTTGATTATTGCCTTATACAGTGCAATTTAAGTTGTTTCTAGGATGCTAGTCATTTACAGTTTCATTTTGAAACTTCCAGAATTCAGCACATAAGCCTTGCTTGTCACATACTTTATTTTTGTAAACAGAATGACCTAGCTTACTCTCAGACCTTGTTTCTTCTGTGTCTTTTCTACTTACCTTAAATTTGTTCTTCTTAAGGCATTTAGTAATATATTATTAAACTTCATCAGGGCAAGATAAAGTTTAATAATATAATTCTTACATTTTTCTTCTACCCATCATAGTTCAAGGGACAGGTGACAACTCAGTGCAAATTGAATTTCTCTGTTTCTTTCCATCCTTATAACATAATTTAATATGATTTCATTAAGGGCATAGATTTAAAAAAAACGACTCTGCTGAAATGATCACATAAAATCAATGAATCTTAGCAAGGTATGAAAGACCACTGCAAGCACTTAAAAGAGAAAAGGCAGGAAGGAAAGAATGGGAAGGACGATGCATATATACTGATAGTCACTCTGATATGCTTTACCAAATGCTCAAAAAACTATTATTATTTATTTACATGATTTTCAAAATGGGTCCTAGATTCAGAGTATCAGCATCACCAGAGAGCTTGTGTGAAATGAGAATTTCTGAGTCCCATTCCAGACCTGCTGAATTAGAAACTCTGGCAAGGGACCAACATTCCAGCTTCTAACAAGCTCTCTTGGTGATTTCCAGGCATGCTAATGTTTGAAAAATCACCAAAGTCCAGAATCCTATATTTATCCACAGAACACAGAGGACAGAGAAATTATGTGGTGGTTCAAGCTCAGACAGTACATTAACCTACATGTGCTTGTTTACATTGCAAGGCTCTCTTTTACCATAACCGTGGAGAACTGGTTGCAAGTTTACTAGTGATTTTACATGACAATTATTGATCTTCCCTGAATTCAACATCCCCAATATATTTAATTTCACTTACAGCAGTCATTGAGCATGTGTAGCGAATATGTACACAATAGTTAGGAATTTGAATTGGCTGAATGATTTCTGAATATTCAGCTCTCAGTTTTCTATTATGCTCCATTTGACAAGTTGATTTTTAAAACCTAAAATCTTCTTACATTTATAGTTAATGTAAAATTAAAGCAAAGCTACTCAAAATGTTTTCTTTTATTAAAAATCTTTATACTTTTTGATAGCACACTATATTGTCACAAATCCCATCCCTCTACTCTCGCATGACAGCACTATAAACAATGATACTCCCTTTGTGCACATCTTTTTATGATATGGACTTTTCTATTTTTGATTATAGAGGTTTACCTACTGGTTATGTTTATATTTACTTGAACTACTTAGTAGGAGAGTGCCTACATGAATATTCTAGAAATGAACATGAGAAAAATAAAGCCCCTGATGATTCTTTCCTTAGAAATAACATTTTATTGAAACTGAAAATTGCACTATAATCTACCTGATGTGGATAACTATATGAGCATCTTTCTCTTCTATTTTTTATACCCATAAGGAGAAAAGTAAAGTATTTGGTTTATGTAGTTTCCAAAAGAAGAGGTATGCTGAAAGTGGCTAAAATCTACCTGAAGATGCTTTATAATCGGGAAGTGACTTATATTTTCTTATAGTTCATCTTGAAAATTCCTTGGAAACATTTCACAAGTGTCACCATTACCATCTAGGTATAGGTCACGAAGCACTCTGTGTAATGGTATAGTTTGAGAAGTGTGCTAGGCAGAATAATGCCCCACTCCCCAAAACGTCCAGTTCTTAATCTCAGGAACCTACGAATATGTTGTTACCTGGCAAAAGGGAATTAAGTTTGCAAATTAAGACTGCTAATTAAACTGCACTAACATTGAGCAATTACCCTGGACTGTCCTCCTGGTGAGCCCAATGCAATCAAAAGGGTTCTTAAAAGGGAAAGAGAAAGAATAGTGGAGTAAGAGGGAGATGTCACTACTTAGGAAAAGTTAGAAATGCAGTGTTGCTGGCTTTGAAGTTAGAGGAAAGGGGCCAAGAGCCAAGAAGTGTAGGCAGCCTCTACAAGCTAAAAAGGCAAAGTAAACTGGCGCTCTCCTAGAGGAGCCAGTGATTTTAGACAGTGGGACTCCTGTAAGACTTCCAAGCTATAGAGCTGTAACATACATTTATGTTGTTTTAATTCACTAAATTTATGGCAATTTGTTATGGTGGCAATGGTAAGTTGATACAAGAAATTATATAGATCTGGGTTTCATTTTCAGCTTTACCTCTTACTAGGTGTGTCCTTGAGTGACTTTCTTAAACACTGAGTTTTAATTCATTTATAACAAAATTATAGAATAAGTACCTATTAGTGACATTGCTTTAAGAATGTAGGAAAAATGTCATTGGCTCTAGAATATATACATATCAGTTATGTATAAAAGTAGCCTTTTCTTTGATATGTGATTGATATGTGATTAAGAGGCAAATTCTTTCTGGGGGGAAAAATTATCTTATTGAATCATGAATATGTATCAAGAGAAAGCCTTTTAACAAATAAACTTATCTGGAAAATGGTTGTATCAGTGGATTACGGAAAATTGTTTAGCATGGAAATATACCATTAAATTAATATTATGGAAAACCAGTATATTTTTGAATGAGAAAGGGACTTTACAATTTATATATATGGCCCAGTTAATTAATCTCATCTTAGTTTGAGTAATTCTAGTTACAATCACAAATAAAACATCACTTTTCACTAACTTATAATTTAATCAAATTCTTTAGGCAATAGACCAATGCAGATATCTGAGGTTCATCAGTGGTTTTATTCCAGTTGATGACACCAGGACACAGAATCTTTGTCTTTGGATCTCTGGGAAAGCTTTGGATTCCCCTGAATCCAGCTGGCCTTCAGGGGAAGAGGAGTCTTAACTATTTTTTTCCACATCTAATTTGGAATCACAGTTTCTTTAGAGAATTATTCAAAAAGACCCATCCAGATATAAGAGGGGGCTTCAGAATATGGTCCCCAGCTGTGAGTACTGCCTAGTGACAACTCTCAACTTTGAAAAGAGAAGCATACCATTTGGTGAGCAGTTAAACCATGCCAACCTCCTTACTGTGGAGAAACAAAGACCTACAAAAGGGCCCAGAACACATCTACTAAAGAACCAGATATGTGTTTATTGGTTAGATTTTCTCATCATCTAAAAGGATAGGCAATAGATTTTTCTATTACTAAATATCTTATTGTGCCATAGCCTTTAGTTGTTAAAATTGATAAAATAATGAATAATCAACATATATAGTAATCTTCCTTGTTTTTGCCACTTTATAAGAATGCAATGCATATTAACAGCATTTTAAAAAAAATATATATTTTATTGATATTTTACAGAGAGGAAGGGAGAGAGATAGAGAGCTAGAAACGTCGATGAGAGAGAAACATCGACAATGCCCGCAACCAGTGTACATGCCCCTGACCGGAATCGAATCTGGGACCTTTCAGTCCGCAGACCGACGCTCTACCACTGAGCCAAACCGGCTTCGGCCATATTAACAGAATTTAAATGTCCATTTGGTGCCACTAAAATAGAGATTATCTAACTTTTACTTGGGAGAGATATTTAGAGCCAAAAAGAGTTTTCTTTTCAACCACGGTCAAATAGATGACTAAAAAATTATATATATAGTTCAATATTAATATCACAGCTTATGAAATTTATCTAAAGCATAATTATTGCTGGTAAACAGAATATGCAAACTTTAAGTTTTTGAGAAAAATTTCCATTGCTTTATAAATGTAATGCAATCTGTTGTTTACTTGTCATTAAACATATGTTGTTTTGGTTAATTAAGGGTATTTTAAATTAGGTCTTCAGTGACAATGAAGACCCAATTTAAAATACCCTTAATTTATTTGCCAAATTTTAAATATACTTTCCTCTCTTAGCATAACACATATTTGTACATGCCCCTTTTAGAATATGCATAAATGCATCAAGCAACTTCATGTACTATATATTTCCTTATTTATTTCAAGATTTTTTTTTTTGCTTGAGGCACGGAGTGACATATTAAATCAGAAAATAATATCCATTGAAGGAGGTTTATCATGATATTTTTCATTAAGATTTCTCATTTTCATGGGGCTCTTCTAAGATGCAGTCCTGTGGGGTTTTTATTAAATTTACAAAACTAATTTAACTGTAATAAATTAAGATAACTATACCTCCCAACTCTGTTACCCTTTGTCATGGTCTCCTTCCTAATCTCAGATATATAAATAAGTTTGCTTTCTCTTTTCCATTTTTTAAGATCTTAAAATAGTTCTAAGATTCTTAAAAATGACTGCATCATTTCAGGAAAGACTGAAGTCTTTATGGATTAAATCAGAGGAAATTCCCAGGGACTGCAATTTTGCCTCCAGCTTTCAACAGAGACACTTGTTATTATATGCTTTTAGATAAACGACAGGTTTTTAGTCTCTGAAGATCTCTATTGCACTGTACTTGCTGCTTTAATAATGTATACATTTCCTGTTAAACTTTTAGATAACTTTCTACATGGACACACTGATAGAGATTTTTCTGTTTAGCAGAAGCTTTTAAGTATTGTAGGGTTGTAAAAACAGTGATATAAATTATTGAGCTTGACTGGGATTCTTATTCAATGGGATGTTTTCCATAGTTTTTTTCCTAGAACTTAGTGTCTATGAAAGAAGAAATTATATTGAGACAAGATTAAGTAGCCTTTTAAAATTTCTCATGTCCATTCTACTTTTATATATATATATACACACACATACTAGAGGCCCAATGCACAAAATTTGTGCACTTGAAGGAGGTCCCTCAGCCAGGCCTGCACTCTCTCACAGTCTGAGAGCCCTTGGGGGATGTCCAACCTATGGCTTAGTCTCACTCCCCGCTGCTAAGCCATCAGTCGGGCATACTTAGCACTGCTCCTGAGGCAGGAGAGGCTCCTGCCACCACCGCACTCGCCAGCCATGAGCCCAGCTTCTAGTTGAGCAGCGCTCCCCCTGTGGAGTGCACTGACTACCAGGGGGCAGCTCCTGCATTGAACATATGCCCCCTGGTGATCAGTGTCCATCATAGAGACTGGTAATTCTGTCCTCTGGCTGAAACTAGCTCTCAGACATTCCGTGAGGGGTCCCGGATTGTGAAAGGGTGGGACCTGGCCAAGGTACCTCACCAGTGCATGATTGGGGCCAGGGGAGGTCCAACCCCTCTCACTCAGTCCCAATCAGTTGAACCCCAGGAGTAAGTTGCCTATGGGTCGGAGCATCTGCCCCTGGTGGTCAATGCACATCATAATGAGCAGTTGAGCAGCCTTAGCATATCATTAGTATATTATGCTTTGACTGGATGACTGGACACTTAGCATATTAGGCTTTTATTATTTAGGATGGTGGGTTTCTATGCACTTTGTTTCTGAGCATTAGATAAGCTTAATGCTGTGGCTTTGGGCAGGAGTGGAGGTGGATTAGAAGAGATATTTTATTTTCCATGATAGAAAATCATCTTCATTATCCAAATTCATCCAAAAGAAATTCTTGATGGGAGATTTTCTGGCAACCATTGACTCGCTAGATTGCATACACACACACACACACACACACACACACACACACACTATAGACTCCCAGTGAATGAAAGATGATTGGGCTTTTAATTCACATTAATATATGCCAAATGTGTAGTATGGGTTAGATATATGTGCCTGACTCTATATAATATTATGAGTATTCAACAACCAATAAGAAATGGCCCTATTTTTTGCATAAATATTCAGGAAGAGGCAATTCTACCCATATTGTTTTATTGTTTGAATTTCTTATAATAAGTATACATAGCCTGTATAAAAAAATAGACTGAGTAAAGAAATTTACAATGTCTAAAACTAATTATGGAATAATGAAGCATATGCCCACTAAATTGTATGGTTTATCATGAAAAGTAGAAATATCACAAAAGAATTTGGCAAGTGATATGAGCAATTTAGAAAAAAAGAAAATCAAAGAGCTAACAAACAAGGGAAAATCTCAAACTCTTCTACATTCAGATCAATGCTTATAAAATATGATTAGCTATTACTAGATATACAAAATTTAGAAGTCTAAAGAATTCATACTAGATTATAAAAATATATCTGAATCATAAACTTTGGGGAACACTATGAAAGTTATCATAAAATCATCAAATATTATTTTAGAAATGTAGTTCCCAGTGCTGCACAAAACATAAAAGAAGGCAACATATGGGATATATCCTTTAGGTTCTGCAAACTTATTGAAGATAAATTTGGCAACAGTCCATAAGGATGGAGAAGAACTAATGGGCTACGGAAAAATGTCTGGCTTTAATTTAAGCTATATCTTGAAGTACGTCAAGGAAAGGTAAAAGTTCAGGAATGGAGAAACAACCAGAAGCCAAGAAAGTAGGAGCATGTGAGTCCAGAGGAAGACTAATGGTTCAAATTAAATAGTGGATAAATGCTACAAAAATTTACAACAATATAAGTGTAATATGCTAATTAGAACCAACATCCTTCTGAATGAAGCTGGGGCTGCAAGGAAAGCCGGGTCCCGGGAAGCAGGTGCCAGAAGCTGGGGGAAGGAAGGCCTACTCTTGCACACATTTCATGCACTGAGCCTCTAGTATTAATATATTTCAGAATTCCATGCAAGATTTTTAGGTTTCCATACCTTATAAGGGAATGGAGGATTGACTCCAGGTATAAAATATTGTATCTACATAGGGGAATTGTGGATGTCCATTGGCTAATTATAGTCATTTGCTTGCCCCAAGTTTTGAATCTTTTCATTTTTTAAACAAACTTTTGTTTCATGCTTTGTTCATGCATGAAGCTTCATTGGTAGTTGGATTTTGTCTTACCATCCCAGCAGTTGACAATACCCAAGGAGAAACACAAATATCTGTACCAGATGATACACATGCAACTCCAGAAAAAAAAAAAAAAAGCCTCCAGATGGGAATCCTGAGCAGCAGGGTTTTAGTTTGCCTTTCTTTGCTTATTCTTCCTCACATTCTTTTGCTTTATACGTCAACTATTTTGCACAAACACACTTGCTTTCTAAACCAGTGTTAATAAAGTCATTTAAAAATGTACCTTCTGGAATGCTTTAATTCCAAGTCTATTGATTACACACTTTCAACAGGAAGAATCCTAGAAAGTCATTTTACAGGTATTGTCAGCTCTAGAATTTTATTAGTTCAGTACCTGGACTCTGAATCCATTTGATCCCATCTTAGTTTATTGTCTTAAGAATAAGAATAATAACATGTTTTGCCGGAACCGGTTTGGCTCAGTGGGTAGAGCGTCGGCCTGCAGACTGAAAGGTCCCGGGTTCGATTCCGGTCAAGGGCATGTACCTTGGTTGCGGGCACATCCCCAGTAGGGGGTGTGCAAGAGGCAGCTGATCCATGTTTCTCTCTCATTGATGTTTCTAACTCTCTGTCCCTCTACCTTCCTTCCTGTGAAAAAATCAATAAAATATATATTTAAAAAAAGAATAATAACATGTTTTATGCTCCTAGAACTTATCTGATGTACTCTAGAGTTTGTATAAATTATTTTTATATGGATTTAATTTTAATATGCATACATGTATAAAACTGAATTTGTCTATTTAATGACAAATTGACAAGTGAATTATTTTACATAATAGTTATTGCTTCAGATTTTTACTAAATTGGGATTGGCTGCACATTTACTATATCACATATATCACTCTTGTAGTTAAGCAGAATATGTCAGAGATGCCTCTAGAGAATGAAGGGGGGAGATAAGTCAAAGTAATTGATTTGAGTAAATTATTAATATAACAAAAGCATGACACCAAAAAAGCATCCTTTGCATTGTGTGATTAGTAATAAGAAATAAAAATAGAAAATAATTTAGAAAAAATAAGCATAGCCAATTTATGCCTTATATCAATTAGTTAACAAATATTGACCATGAATTGTGTATCCAGTAGTGTTTTGCTTGCCAAGGCTTATGCTGCCAGATCCATATTTTGTATTTATTGTTTTTGAACATTACTGGATTTTATGATCAAGGCAAAATGCTAGGCATTAGTACTTGAAGTAGCATTTAACTTAGGTAATTAACATCTTAATTTGTTAACATTCCTAATTGACCAAGAAGAAAAACCTTCTATCCAAACATATTTCATTTAAAACTGTTTTGATCCACATAGTAAAAAGTACTTTTATTTCATTCTATTTTATAACATATTTTAAAAGTTCAAATATATGTGTGTGTTAAAATGTTTTATTATTTTCACTTGCATAATAATAATGTCCTTTGGTTAGAAAAGTCAGTTCACATTTATTGCATTCATTTTAGTTCCTCTTATTCCATCTTAACTGAAACACTCTGAGCTGCTCCAGGCTAGAGCTCTGAGAATGGAAACAATGCCTCCGCTTATTTCTTTTTGCTTTGAATGACTAAAAAAGCATCTAATGGGAGTCTTATGTTTCTCTACACTCGGCTAAAACCATAATGTGGTTTATCATTGCCTAGGAGTCAGTTACCAGCTTCAAGTATTCTGACCATATGATGAATCCAATGTTAACTTAATCATTAATAGTTCCCATTGTCTTTAAAATGCTAAATGATGTGCATTCAGCATTTTTTTCTTAACTAGTTTCTAGCCTCTTAGTTCTTTTATCAAAAGAAAGGACTATGTGATCTAAACTTGTAGAGTTAGTCCTGTGCCAAAGGGTATAGTCCACCCAGAACTAGAGTAGGAATATATATATTTTTAATTGTAGTAAAGACTCTGGATATCAGCACGAAATGGGTCTCATTGATGATCTGTCTCTAACCTTGTGCTGCAATAATGATAACTAGCCCTCTATATATTTTTTTATATCTTCTTGGTAACCATTGTTGAAATTTGTTGCTTTGGTCTACTAAGCACCATTGTTCTTAGTTTATTTTAGAAAAATACTTTTCCTTCTTTACAGACTTGGTCTACTTTATTGATACTCCATATCCATTCTATAAGCAAATCCTGTTGCCTTAATAATTAATTTATGTCCAACTAGCCCTTTATGTATCTCTACAGCTACCATTGCTCCTTACCTAAATCATTTCAAGAGCCTTCTAGCTGGCCTCCCTGTTTCCCAAGCTTCACTCTCTACAACCAGTTCTCAACATAACAGCCAACATAATTTTATTAAAAAGTAAAATTAAACTGTATTACTCATCTTCAAAATTTTCTTCCATCTTAATATGTAAAAAGCCAGGGCCATCATGAATGAAACAACCAGATATACAACCAAACATAGGCTGCGTGGGGTGACAAGGCCAGTAGGGGTGTTAGTGAGGGATGATCAAACAACTGAACAGCAGGCTCTGCGGGAGGACCAGGCAGGTGGGGAGGAGGGGGGGCAGTTGGAGGTGACCAGTCTGGCAGGGGAGGGGACGGTAAGGGTGCAGGCTGGGCTGAGGGAACCCATCCCCCCCTTTGTACACTAATTTTGTGCACCAGTCCTCTAGTATTATGATAAAAATAAACATTGCTGCTTGGATTAACATGACCATGCCCCCTATTATTTCTTCAAGTTAGTCTCCTACTACACTGCCTACTCTCACTTCACTGGAGTCACACTTGGCATTTGCACATTTTGTTTCTTCTGTCAAAAGCACTTCATCCTGATACATCCGTAAACTACTTTCTTCAAGTACTTATCCAAATATTGTTTCATACAGAGTAGGCACTGATTAAATATTTGTTGTGTTTGAATATCTGTCAATCCAGATTATTCTCCGCCCTCCTCTGACAAGTGTTAGTCACAGCTCCTAAGAGGGCATTTACTAATCTCTAATGTCTCTTTCTCTTTCTCTCTCTAAGGAAAATGATTATGGAGCATAGTGGATAGGGGTTTTTTTGTTTTGTTTTTTTTAAGAGAGAGATAGCCCAAACCGGTTTGGCTCAGTGGATAGAGTGTTGGCCTGCGGACTGAAAGGTCCCAGGTTTGATTCTGGTCAAGGGCATGTACCTTGGTTGCAGGCACATCCCCAGAAGGGGGTGTGTAAGAGGCAGCTGATTGATGATTCTCTCTCATTGATGTTTCTCAAACTCTCTATCCCTCTCTCTTCCTCTATGTAAAAATCAATAAAATATATTTTTAAAAATAAATAAAATAAAATAAAAGAGATAAAACTCATAATTGTACATAGAAATGCTCTCTCGGTTACATGAAGATTAGAATCCCCAGTCGTTTTCAGTTGGCAGATTTTTAAAGTTGCCACTTTTTGTCTTCAGTATCTCCTCCTCTCTAGTCCCAATTACCCACCTATGTGAACAATTCAGTATTAGAGTCCCTCCTTCCACATTCCAATGCTTACTGCTTTCTGTGTCAAATTTTTCTATTAGAAATATATAGGGAATTTAAAAAATATATATATTCTTCTAATTGATGTTTTTCTAATATAAATTGATATGCAAAACAGTTATTTTTATAAGCTGTTTCCCCTTTTCTCTTCCTCAAAACCCCACATTAGAAAATGTGAACCTTTTTAAAAAAATTTTTACCATTTTAGATGCCTGATAAATCTATTGGTCTGATAAATCTATAAATCTTAAAAACCTCTACCTAGCAAATTCTGGCTACAAGTGAAGACAGGATCTTGCAACTCACCAAAGGCATATGTTCATCAATTCATTAGTTTAACAAATATCTATTAATCTTGTTCAATACACAAGATTCTCTTCTAGGTGTTAAGATACAATGGTTACTAAAACAAGCATGATCTATGCTACCATATTGCTTGGTAAAGATTTTCCCATTTGAAATAAAATACTCTACCAATTTCTATGACAATAGTCTTCCGAAGACACTTAAATTTATTCTTTCTCTGTTTTCCCAATTGTTAGAAATAAGTAGCAAATGTGTCTTCAAATTATGTCTTTGAAAAAAAAGTTCCTTATGAGCCATTTCCCCCCCAAATAAATATCTGTAATTAAGAAATATAGGGAAGTTGAACAAATAAACACTACTTCTAAAAACAGATGCTCTATCTAGTGGAGGATAATTAAACTTGAATAAATATATATTTTAAAAGACTCAGTGAAGTTTAAAGATAATGATATATTTTTTTCTGAATTTGTTTAACAAATATGTATTTATATACTACTCATGGTGAAATATGCTACTTATAAATGTGTGTAATAATAGCCTTGGCCAGTGTGGCTCAGTTGGTTATAGCATTGTCCCATGCATGGAAGGGTCATTGGTTCGATTTGCAGTGAGGACACATATCCAGGTTACATTCCTGTTGGGGCACATACGAGAGGCAATAGATCAATGTTCCTCTCTCTCCCTCTTCCTTCCTCCGTCTTTAGAATAAATAAAAAACATATCCTTGGGTGCAGATTAAAAAATTATGTAATACATTAAGTTAAAATTTTATGCCACACATTAGTTACTACATAGAAATCTTATGTATCTGCATGATCCTACACATAAATATTATAAATATAAATACTTAGTGACTAACATATCACAGCAACATTATTAATTATTGCTTTAATTTATTATAATGCTTATTTAACTTTTCCAAAATATACAATTTAATAAACTCTGAATACCATTAAATCAAGTTGCTTTCTAAACTCTATTATTATAAAAAGTGAAAACCTATTTTTTCCCCAAGTTGTTCCCAAGACTGTTCACATTTCTAACTAAATTTTCTGGGTCAGAGAATACTTTCTCAGTACAAACAATTTCAAATCTCCCTAATGATAGCATGGAACTTGAATACATTGGTTAGAAGAGTTATAAAAAACCAGACATAGTGTCATCATGGTCAAACTCATCCCCAAATAAAACATTTTCAAGTGATTTAAGAGTGTTTCTATTTATTCAAATATAATTCCATCTCAGAGAAAATAACCATAGTTATTTTTCTTAAGCTACTTTAAAATTGTTTCTCCAGAAATAGATTTTCTAAGTACAAGTGATTTTAAATGTCAAAAAATTTAAATGTATTTTCTATGGTTAGAGTTATGATAGAATTACAAGAGAACTTGGTGGATTAAACAGTAAATAAAGAATAAATTAATTTCACTGTTTCCCAAAGAAGCTGGGTTAATGTCAAATTCAGATGATATATTTTTAGTTTCTGCTCTCCACATTTTAAAAGGTTTATTGATTTGGAATTTTACCTGTACATCAGTTGAACCCTTCGGCCCCACTTTGAATTATGAAATATTTAGCATTTTCTTTTTCCCCCCTTGTGAAATCATGTGTCTTTTATAATATTTTTTTCTTTACTGATTAAGGTATTACATATGTGACCTTATCCCCCTATGGTGCCCCCTCCCCCCCCCCACACACACACTCTTGCCCTCATCCCTCTGGTGTCTGTGTCCATTGGTTAGGCTTACTGGTATATGCATGCATATATATGAGTTTAGAGTGAATCTAACTACAACTATATTTTTTAGGCTCGTCTAATGGCCAATATTCTGTATAATACTTAATCATTTATTCATTTTCATAGGTATCATTAGACCCTGTAGTTTCTAATAAAAGATGAAAACTCTTTTCACCTAGTATTTGTATCTTTAGAAGTTCCTGCAACACCAAGGAACAACAATATCCAAAACTAAAAACCAAGATTACATACTTGGCTCCACTATTGTTTTCTCTATGATTCCAGTAACTTGTTTCATCTGGATTTCAATACATTTACTGCATTAAAAATCATACAAATAGATATTGGATGAGAATTTGTTAAATAATCATTTTACTTTATATTTGGATGTATTTAGACAGGGTTTTTGGATCCTTGTTTTATTTTCAAATTAGATAACTATATAACTAATAACGAGTAATGTTTTATATCCTTGTCTCTGTCATTCATTTTCGTTCTCTAAAACGAGTCTAATATTTGCTTCAGTTTCAAAGCTTCTTTGCAAGGTATGCTATTCTTTTTTTAAAAAACCTTTAAACGATTTATCCAGTTTAATTTTTGAAGCCTACTTACGTTTTTATATTTCTCATATTAGTATCGTCTCTAGCTTTCTTATATTTTCCATTCCTAGTTTTATCACATTCAAAATATGACATATTTCACAGAAAGCTGAAAAAGGTCTGCTTGCAAACTTCACACATTGAACACAAAAGATATGTTTGGCTTACAAGAAGATACACTGTGAAAATCAATATCATGAAATGTTAAATATTTATAAAGCATATATAACTAGGGGAATTGTGCTTTTTTTTTTTTTTACTTTGCATAGGTAATAAAGAAACTTGTAAAATCTGAGCTGAAACAGAAGAGTTGAAAAAACCAGTATTCTCTGAGCACAGGGTGTCTATCCGTATCCATAGTTTTAGGGACTCTGTGGGAGTACATATCACAGAGCTACTCTTGACATTTTGGACGATGTAGACTTGCTCCAACTGGCACTGCAGAGCTCCCAAAGGGAGCATTTAGTGGGTTTACAAGGCCCTGCATGTCCATCATCTGCCAGCCATTCTCTCTCATTGCTGACTTGGGTCATTTCACTTTATCTTTGGGCATCAGACACCACCTTACCCATGGCATCTGACAGGAACCACAACCGATTGCAAAAATAAATTTTATAGTTGATCTTTCAAATTACGCTTTAGTTTCTTTGGAAAGGCTGCAATATCTATCAGAATGCTGCTTTGGAAAACAGCCATTTAACTTCATGTCAAAGCATATCTCTTTTAGGCAAAGAATATTTACCTTATGACTACATGACAGACAATAACCCATAACTGCTTAGATATAAAATTCCGTTGACAATTTTTACCTGATTTTAATTTAATCTATACTATTGCTTTAGGGAAGGTCCTTTTAAACTATGTTATACTGCAATGGGCAGAACATAAGTTAGGATTTTCAAATATGGGTGCAGAGTATATACAACCACAGAAATCTTAAGAAACCTATTTTGACTCTTCTTTTCCTAACTCTGTGTACTACATTGGGTTATATAAAACTACCTATCAAATATCAGGTTCTCTTAATGTGTTTTTACTTTTATAAAGAATTCTTCTTGGATATTTTCTTCCCTTTCTACACCCTCCATCATGGCATATTCTGTTTTCTTCCTCTTCTATATAGATTTCCATATTTTCAAAAGGATTTTGGGTGGTTTCCTTAGTATACAATTTACAACTAGTAAGTATTTTCCAATCATTTTGTTAAAGTCTTTCAGTTAATCACCCAAATTTCACTTTATGGTGATGCTCAGAGTTAGGTCCACATGTAGCGGAAATGAATTTTGTGGCCCCTAAATCAGGGGTGGGCAAACGTTTTGACTCGAGGGCCACAATGGGTTCTTAAACTGGACCGGAGGGCCGGAACAAAAGCAACCTGACCATGCTGGCACTCTCATCTTGGGCTGCTGGTGAAGGAGCTGAAGGGAGAGCAAGAGAACCCTCTGCTCTTTCAGCTCCGCAGGCCGGATAAAACAGCCGAACTGGCCTGATCTGGCCCGTGGGCTATAGTTTGCCCAGGCCTGCCCTAAATGCTACTTTTTTTTTTAAACCAAAGTGGTATTGTTATTTCATCTTTAAAAAGTGAAATTATATGAATCATATTAAAAAAACAATTCTGGTCATCATGTAGTTCATAGATAAGTAAAACATGTTTTCTTGCCATTGGCATTCTTACAACTATGACAAAGCATGAATAAAAGTAATTAACAAAAAAAATAGATGGTAAAGTATGGCAAATTGAGCAAAGAGAGATGGAAACTAATACTAAAGGTTACAGAGAACAAATCCCTATGTAGAGAATTTGGGAGTGAGAGTAGAGGTGGAATGCTGAGAGAGAGGACAGATACAACTGATCTTTAAGGTTTATATTGGCAGTTTGAGGAGATAAAATATGGGGAGGTTGCTTATAAAAGGTGAAGAGTCAGAACACTATGCAAAAAAAAGGCATGCAAAATGAATGGAAGCAAGAAAGAAAATGGAATTTGTGAAAAATGCTTAGATCACTTTGCTCAATGGTGACGTTTGTAAATAAATGGTATCTAAAATCAGATGAAAAGTTTGGATACTAAATCTGAGAGTGTTATATACCAGTTTCGTAGTCTGGATCTGGTAGGTAGGTTGTATGAAATGCATATGAAAATTTTTTTTCAAAAATAGTAAGTGGTATACAAGTGAATATAATAACCAAGTTGGATGCAAGAAGAAAAAAAAAAGAATCCATCATTTTAGTGTTCCAGGAGGTACACATGGCCTATAGTATAAGAATACAAAGAAAGAAGTGGATGAGGGAAGCAACATAGAAACTAAAGAGTAGATAATTAAGTCTGAAGTTGTTTATTTTCTCCAAGGAAATTATAAGTTTAGTTTTCAAAATGCCAAACTTAGATGAAAATGGATCACCTCAGTGTGGTTATTTAGCTATTTTACATTCAGGTTTAGATTCTGGGAAGATTAAAAACAGGAGACAAAGACTTTAGAGTTGATCTTTGAGGTTCCCATGAAAATTTGAAAGCAAGGCTCAGTTGATAATTACCAGTGAAGTTCCTGTAATGTTAAACCCTTTCATAAGGAGAAATCTAGCTTTCCTATCAAAGGCTAGATTCCAAAACCTACCTCTTTCCCATTCCAGCCTCCTGAGCAATGTACGCAATAGTTCACAAAGCCGTAACCATCACTGCAGAATGAGCTCACAGTTCCTGTCTTACTGACACTGAAATGCCAGCAGCGGTGAATTTCTCTTTTCCGATATGACAGGAACTTGTTTTATTTTTCAAGCACTATCTCCATATAACATACCACTTATATACCTTTATGTGTTCTGCCATTGATTAAGAAGTGATTTTCTTTTCTTTTTTTCTTTTTTTTTTAATTTTATTTTATTAAGGTATTTTCTGTGTACATAGTTTACCATTGCCCCCCCACCCCACCTCCCATTTATGCCCTCCCTCCCCAGAGTTCTGTGTTTATTGGTTGTACTTATGTTCATGCATACCAGTCCCTCGGTTGTTCTCCTATCTCCCCCCAGGTCTCCTTCCCCTTCCCGCTGTCATTTGACAATCTGCTTGTTTTATGGTGACCATCTCAGGACCCCATGAATAAAATCCGCTCCTCATTTGGCAGTCTGCTTGTTTTATGGTGACTATCTCAGGACCTTATGAATAGAGTCCGCTCCTCCTCTGGTTTACACCGCCCCTTCCCCTGGGTCCCACTACTTCCCCTGAGACACTCGGCTCACCCGGGGCACTCGGCCCCCTGGGACACTCGGCTCACCCGGGGCACTCGGCCCCCTGGGACACTCGGCTCACCCGGGGCACTGGGCCCCAAGGGACACTCGGCTCACCCGGGGCACTCGGCCCCCTGGGACACTCGGCTCACCTGGGGCACTCGGCCCATGGGACACTTGGCTCACCCGGGGCACTCGGCCCCCTGGGACACTCGGCTCACCCGGGGCACTCGGCCCCCTGGGACACTCGGCTCACCCGGGGCACTCGGCCCCCTGGGACACTGGGCTCACCCGGGGCACTCGGCCCCATGGGACACTCGGCTCACCCGGGGCACTCGGCACCCTGGGACACTCGGCTCACCCGGGGCACTCGGCCCCCTGGGACACTGGGCTCACCCGGGGCACTCGGCCCCCTGGGACACTCGGCTCACCCGGGGCACTCGGCTCACCCGGGGCACTCGGCCCCATGGGACACTCGGCTCACCCGGGGCACTCGGCCCCCTGGGACACTCGGCTCACCCGGGGCACTCGGCCCCATGGGACACTCGGCTCACCTGGGGCACTCGGCCCCATGGGACACTCGGCTCACCCGGGGCACTCGGCTCACCCGGGGCACTTGGCCCCCTGGGAAACACGGCTCACCCGGGACACCCTTCCCCTTTGGGGGGTACGGCTTACCCGGGGCACATGGCCCCCTGGGACACTCGGCTCAACCGGGGCACTTGGCCCATGGGACACTCGGCTCACCCGGGGCACTCGGCCCCATGGGACACTCGGCTCACCCGGGGCACTCGGCCCCCTGGGACACTCGGCTCACCCGGGGCACTCGGCCCCCTGGGACACTCGGCTCACCCGGGGCACTCGGCCCCCTGGGACACTCGGCTCACCCGGGGCACATGGCCCCCTGGGACACTCGGCTCACCCGGGGCACTCGGCCCCCTGGGACACTCGGCTCACCCGGGGCACACGGCCCCTCTAGGGTGTTGGGGTCGCATATTGGAGGCGCCACGCTAGCTCCTTGCTAGCATGGCGGGCAGGCTGGGACAGCTGCAGTTGGGCTGAGATGGTTTCAGGCGGGGGGACCACCCCCAAAGGTGTCTCGTTCGGTATGGGAGCAGAGCAGCTGCAGACATGGAGGCTAAGTTCTGAGGTCGCCCACTCCCTGAGCCCAAGGCGTGGTGAGCTCTGTTCTTGTTGGATTTCCTTTATTCTCGGCGGCAGTGGCGGGTGGCGGTGCCAGGTGCAATATTGATGGTCGCTCCTGTGGTTCAATTACCACTGTAGTTTTAAAGTTCACATGGCGGTAGTGGTGAGAGCTTCGGTTTGGCCATGTGGCATCGCAGGATGGGCTCGCCTGGGTGGGTAATGGAAGGCACTGTGCCATTTCCTCACCAGCGTGCTCCATTTCCCCCCCAGCATGGTGGGTGTGCTGGGAAGATTGTGGGTGGGCTGTGATGGCTGCATGGGGAGAGTCCGTCCTCAATGGTGTCCTCTTTGTTGCGGATGTGGAGCTGCTGTGGATACAGAGGCTAATTTCTGAAGCCACACTCTCTATGAGCCTGGTGTGTAGTGAGCTCTGATTTTGGTGGATTCCCATTCTTGGGGGCGGCGGTGGGAGGGGCAGCGATGGTAGCTCCCGTGGCTCAATTTCCCCTGTAGTTTTAAAATCCGCATGGTGGTAGTGTCTGATGCTTTGGCCTGGCCATGTGGCAGCGGAGAGAGGATTCTCCGGGTCTGCCAATGGAAGGCGAAGCGCCAGCTCAGCGCGCGTGATGGCCTAGCAGAGCAGGCCGCGGGTGGTGGCGGGGAGTCCCTGCGATGTCTTAGTCTTTCAGACTTAGTGGAACGCTTCCCCTGAGCCAGGACAAGCAGCACCACCACAAATATTGGCCAGCTCAGTGCTGCCCCTCTACAGGTGACAGTAGGGGCATCCTCACCTCGGTAGGCCTTTGCTCTTGGAGGTCTTAACCAGTGGAAGGCAGCACGGTACAGAACTGCCCCACCTTCTCAGTCCTCCGGAAGAAGTGATTTTCATTAAGTGCCTCAATGTTTACTAATGATACATTATCAAGACAAATATTTTAACCTCTCAATTCATTTCTTGCTAAATATCCTATCATATATTATCCAGTTCTTATAGTAAAAGCGCCTTAGTTAAGAATAGGTAAATATGCCGAAACCGGTTTGGCTCAGTGGTAGAGCCGGTCTGCGGACTGAAAGGTCCCGGGTTTGATTCTGGTCAAGGGCGTGTACCTTGGTTGCTGGCACATCCCCGGTAGGGGGTGTGCAAGAGGCAGCTGGTCGATGTTACTCTCTCATCGACATTTCTAGCTCTCTATCTCTCTCCCTTCCTCTCTGTAAAATATCAATAAAATATATTAAAAAAATAGGTAAATATATAATTGAATATATTTCATTTATATTTAGAAACTATGAAATTGAAATGTTGATGGGAACTATTATTATTTGACCTTCCTTCATCTAAGTTGTAACATTTACTAATATTAATATTAAATAAGTTGTAATATTTATTAACATTATTATTATTAAATATCAGTGACACTAGATATACTCCAGAGGTTTTATATCCAAAAGCTTTATCTTGCTCAAGGAACCTAAATCAGATTTAAACTGTTTTATAGCCCATTGTGGACCAGGAAGGTCGTTATTTGATTACTGTAATTTTTTAAGTTGGTAACCTCATTTTTGGTCTTGAGGGTCCTGGGGTGACTGGAACCATGCCTGTCCATTAGGATGGCGGATTAAATATGGATGCAAACCTTTGGTGCTCCTAATGTAGAGAAAAATAGTCTATTTTTCTCTCCCTTTCAAACTGGGCTGGCCTTTGACCTGATTGGATCAATAGAATGTCGTGAGGTGACCGCATATAACTGCTAAGGTTGCTCCTTAAAGAGCTACAATTTCTGCCTTTACCCACTGACATGTTCTCTCTTAGTAGTCAGCCACAATGTAAGGTGTCTGACTACTCTGAAAGAACAATAGGGCCAAACAGGGAACCCCAAGGCACTGCAGGGGTAGTTTCAGCCAGATCACATGCTAAAGGTTTGACCGCCCAGGCTGTGGGGACTGATGCTCCCTGGTTTGGGATCACCATTGATACTTTTACTCCTCCCTCTGCTGATAATGCAGGCAATTTACACAACAAGAGAGAGATGATATTGCCTGACTTGAAAAAAAAATCCAGATAAAGTATTGAAATTGGGGAAAACAGAAACTGCTGGATATTTGTCTTTGGAAAGGATCCTAGAAGTTTCTGATAAAATTCACATTTTGTATTTCCTATGTACCTAGAATTATTTTCTTTTGTCAGTTTGTGATCTAGAAAAATAAAAATTTGAAAACGCAGTTTATCTCTGGCCAAGTCTATCATGGTGTATGTGATATTAATTCTACATCAACATTACTTTTAAATAAAATAAACCAATATGAATTTAAGAAAAAGAAAGGCGTGACTTTGAGGAGTCAAAGCAAAAGGCCCAACTATATCCAGGATTCACAAAACAACTTACAATAGAAATACATTATAAACTCAAATATCTTCATTTATGACTCTTTTTATCCATTTTATTATTATTCTTTTGTAATCTGGGTTTTGCATTTATTTGCTTGTTTGTTTATTTTGCTAGCAACTTTGCCTAAGTCTGGAGGCAACTAGTACTTCAGTGCCTCAATTTTCAAATATTAAAATATAATCTCTTAGAAATTAATTACCTAATACACTAATTTTAAATTCTGGGGAGTGGATTCTGATTGTTCTAGGTTTTGTCAGCATTTCTTAGGTAGGTATTTGTGGACTTGGGTATTGAACCCATTGTCCTGCCACTGCCACTGAATGTACACCCTTGTGAGTTGGTGGGAAAGGCATGGATTTGACAGACAAAATTGGTTTTACTGCCTTGGGCTAGGCAGTCAATCTAAAGGTGCCTACTATTAGTCACTATTAGTGGAGACAAAAATTATCTTGATTTCTTCCTATATCATGATCTGCTTTTAACTATCATTATTCTAGTCATATTTCTGGTGCCTTTTTCCCCCTTTATTATTAAGGTTTCTTTCAGAGAAAAGTGACCTATTTGATTTCTAGCTGAGAAAGCACGTAATTAAATAATACCCTTGAGCTTATCCTATTCTGCCTTATCATGAAGTAAGAAAGTAAGGTCTCCTGAAGGAGAAACTGCTGATATACACTACATGACAGCTTAGCTCCCCCTACCAGGACAGTCTTCTTTCTATCAAATAAATGAATATACTGTATTGAAGACTGGCAAAAAAAAATCTAAGCATTGTAAGTGGTGTACTGTAAGATTTTTGTTGTTGTCTGTTCCAAAAGAAAAAGTAGAATTATAGGTTATCTTACTTTCCTGGCTTCATTATCATCACTAACAGCATTTATGTCTTCTGTAAAATACATGCGTATAAACTAAATATAGTCTAGAATCGTAGAATAATCTCAAAATTTTAAAAAATTAAAAATATGCATAAAACAGGCTTATTTTAAACTTCTAAGAAGGAATAATAGCATTAAAACAGAAAATAAACTAAACTTGAAATATTTCAATATAGGTGAAAATTCAAGTTTATGTTATTCTTTTCTTAAATCAAATAAAAACTATATTTTAATCTTTTAATTTTAGTCTTTCTCATATTCCCTTATCTTTTATATGCATTTGTACAATATTGAAAAGAATATCGGTAGGGAAATGAATGCCAAAAGTACCACTTACAAGGACTACTTATAATCTGGAGTTTTAAAAAAAGCACCTCATAAAACTGAAAGCCACCTTAAGGGAAAATCCAGGAAGATCATATCAATAAGCATAACAATTTCTATTTGTACAGATTATTGTTTACATGGGCATCTTAAAGATATCATGAAGCAAAATAAGCAAAAAACAAAACAAAAGCCTCTCCAAACAAGAAAGGAGTATATACTTAGAGATATGTGGAAAGTAAAGCATTAGAATTAAGGTTAAAACTGAGGTGACCCTGGTTGTACTGATTACCCTATCAAGTAAATAGGTAAGTGGTTGGTTAATCTTAGGAAATGGTTTAATTGATGTAGTTGATAAGAAAATCATTTACAGATCACCTGATTCAATAAAGTAAGTGGTACAGGTAGCTTCCAATTTAAAAAAAAATCTATTTTATAAAACAGGGGTATCTTGCAATTTAGTTTTTATTAGGATATTACTATAACTACCATACTATCACAAATAGGTGATTAACAAGACAAACAATACATCAGATTATTATTAACAAATATTTACTAAGCACCTAATACTTTAAAAGTTAGTGATAGATCTTGGGAAGATATAAAACCTATACAACATATGAATTATTATGAAGTATTAAAATAATGTATGCAGTTCACAAGATTAGAAAATATTAGCCAATAAGTGCTAATCTACTTAATCAAAAGTTCTTTGAATATATTTTAAATAAATTATATACAGATTACTAGGAATTATAATAGAAATAAAATATGTAGAGAAAAGTGATACAATCATAAAATTGTTGGTATTCTTTAGACTAGCAGTGGGCAAACTACGGCCCGCAGGCCGGATCTGGCCCTCAGAGATGAAAGAACAGAGGGTTCTCTTGCTCTCCCCTCCGCTCCTTCACCAGCAGCCCAAGATGAGAGTGCCAGCATGGTCAGGTTGCTTTTGTTCCGGCCCTCCGGTCCAGTTTAAGAACCCATTGTGGCCCTTGAGTCAAAAAGTTTGCCCACCCCTGCTTTAGACCAAAGAAGTGAGATGAGTCAATGAAAGGACAGATATTTAATTACTACAGTACTTGATAATATCAAACATGCTACATAGCCTATGCATTGCCTCCTCCTCATCTTAGGATAATGAAAGATAAATTAAGTAGGCAGAATGTATAGTCAGAATAATTTTTCATCTCTCTACTTCTGTAAAAGCTCTAAGAGAAAATTTTGGGAAACTGTTAGGATGCAAAGAAGTTGGCTGGGTCAGAAAGAAATTAAGCTAGGAGTATATGCATTACCATGAGTAATTATGTTTGTGAACACTTCTGCATTTTGAGATTCTATTCCTTTTTTCCACATATTCTGATCAAGTTCATGTAGATATAACTGCATACATACATTGCCTCTCCATTTATTGGCAATGATGATTGAAAGAATTCTTTGAATTGAGAAATGAGGAGGCTCATTCTCCTTGTTTACTATGTAACTGGTCTGGGCCTACAAAAATATAAGTAGCCACTTACTTAGATTGTCCTCATCTTTCTATCACTCAGGTTTTGGTACAGATGGGCATGGCACCGAGAGTCAGTATTTACTGTTGAGTGTTTGTTAAATCTATGTGGTATTAGGTACTCCTATGACAATTTTACATTGAATATTCCACAAGATATAAATACTTCTTTATAAACTTGCTTGACAGGAATCAATTTTCTAACTTGATTGGTTTAATACTGCTTTTAATATTTTCATTGTTTCATAGTATAACTGATAAAAATACAAAAAGTTTCAAATCCTTAGTGACCAGGCTCCATGCACTGTCTCATTTCTAGAAGGCAAATAGTAGGAAACACTTCCTGCTGGTTAGTAATTTTGTTTCTGGAGATATTGTGGTCAGGGTAAGGTTGTCTAGAGTTATTTTACTAGGGTCTCATACTGGATGAGTCAGTTTAACAACTACCACCATGGGAGAAAAATGTAATTCCAAATAATTATTGTTTTAGAAATAGATATCAGGTAATGACCAACTTCTATTCAACTTTATAACCAAATGTTACAGCAAAGAGAATGAAAGCAAACATTGAATTTTTACTATTTTTTATTTTAAATGAGATGGAAAATTTGTAATCCTTATGAAAGAGATATTTTTAATTGGTCATAGTGTCCAAAAGTAAGGATGTACTTACATTAACATACATTTGGTCTGGAGTGTGTTACAAGGGACAAAAATATTTGAAGTTTTGATGTATAAGATTGCCTAAATTATTCTTACTTAACATTTCATGTTACACTTATAGTTAACGGAAGAAAATAACATTAACAGTGGCCTACTAAATACCAGTCCCTTGCCTTTCATTAGCTCTGAATGGCCTTTCTTCCCTTCATAACCTCCTGTTCATCTGACAGTTTTATTCCGAAACCAGCCTGCCAACTTTCCATACATACTTTATATGTCATGGCTAATACTTCTGTCTGGAAAATATTTCATCTCTGCTTATCTTGCTTGATTTACCACTAGTTATGCATCACCGTGGAGAAAGTACAGTGTAGGGTGTAGAAGGTGTAATATCAGTGGTTCAAGGGGAAATGTTTCATGTGACAGGTGGACAAGGTCAACAACCTCATGCTCTCCTCCTCCATAAGTTTTCTAACCCTCTCAATTATTTTTCCCAGTATCACCTGTTCTGGAACATCTGAGATAAAAATGCATTTATTTGATAAATGTTCATTTTCTCCTAATGTAGGAATATAGTAAAACTTACCTTGTTCATACCCAAATAAATTATTCTCCCTTTGTTTTAGTATTATGTCTGTCAAACTAAAAAAAATATGGATTTTTAACATGGGGGTAATTGAGTTACAAAGTATAAAGAGAACAAATGCCCATAATATTTTTTTTCCTAATCTGTATGATTTGGTTTCATTTTTGTAAAAAAATAAAAATATATATATTGTATATATATATATATATATATGTATATATATAATATATACACAAAAATATATGTATACACACACATAACCTTTACAATTTAAATTATTTTTACAGAATATCTGCGAAGAGAGGTTACTGAGGGGTAGATCATTTTATATTTCCCTGTACATCCCATTGTCAGCAGGTATCAAAGAAGAACCTTAAGCTAATAAGTGGTTTGGGTTTTCTGCAGTTTTTGAAAATTGTGTGCATTTTTACCACCACCACAATTGTACAGCACACACAGTTAGGTGTGACTATTCCATATTTACTTATGGTTGTGAGTTCTTATAAAGTTAGGGGTATAGGCTCTCCATCTGTGGATGTAGTGTCTTTTCATACAAATATTAATTGTGCTCGACCTTCTGATATCCATGGGAAAGGTTAATAAAGCTATAAAAGTTAATTAGTCAGCATAAAGTGATTAATTAATCATCTTTAGGTTCAGAAGTGATACATGCATGTTTTAATTCTGGCATGTACTGTGTAAGATTTGACATGCTACTATTTTCTCTGCCTAAATTCTTTCATCTACAAAACAAGCATAATTATGATGGGTCTCACTTCTTAAAGACGATAATTGATCTCTACCAGTTCCCTAATTCTGCCTACCAACCAGGCTACATTTCTGACTGATCAGTTTTGCACTTTTCTAGATGACTACTTTATTCTTTTATTTTTCTCATCCACAGACTCAACCATTGATCTTGCTTCCTAACTTTTGCTAAAAAAAAAGAGACATTTCAGCAAGCTGCCACCATCACATATTACCCCTACTCACTTGTGTCTCAGCCTGCTCCCCTTATATGAATGAGTTCTCTGCTCTTAACAGTGGCCAATTGCTTCACTTGTGTACTAGATCCCTTCTCTTTCCTCCACTCAAAGATTTCACGTCGGATCTCTCCCTTCTTTCTTGTGTAATCATGTATTTATTTACCCCCCTCTCCACTGGAACTTTCTCATCAATGAATACACAGGATATATATCTTCCACCTTAATAAAATCCTCTCCTGATCCATTGTCTCCTTCCAGCTGCTGCCCTGTAGGAAGACTTGCTCTGACTATCCAATCCATTATTGAAATTCCTCCAACCACACCTTTTCTACCTCCTTTCTTTATATTTTAAAAGTATCATCTCTCTCCATGTAACATTTTGTATTTTTATAATTTATGTTTATTTTCTGACTTTCTCCTCACCAGAATATAAGACCCATGAGGGTAAAAACTTCATATTTTAAAAAAATATTATATTGACAGAGATGAAATATATTTGGAACATTTTCATCTCTCACACACACACACACACACACACACAACATATATAATTTGAATTAATCATTACCTACCACAAGGCATTGCTAAAAAATTAAAGGATATAATGTACACAATCTCTGAGCACATTTGGTGCATAATAGAACGCTAGTAATTCTTTTTATTCTCAAGAGGATAAAGGTATTTATTATACAAATAAATGTGTAGTAAAATTATAGAATGTGGGTGAAGAAGAAATTCATCAGGGGAACAGTAATGCTCACTTTTGTAGAAGAAGTAAAATGGAGTTAGGGAGTCAAACAAAGGATGCATAGAAGTATTAAGCCACATGATCAAATATACAGATTTATGGATACATATCAGATTGATACAGTGATTATAAATGATATATCACCTTTGTAAATGCATTTACTTTTTTAAAGTTATGAGAGAAAACTATTGTGAAATAAAAACTTATCCTCTGATCACAAATCAAAACTGAAAATCATCAGTAAAATGAAAAATAAAGTTTCATTCATTAGAAAATAAAAACTATTTTATTAAAAATAATTTAGGTAAGAGAAATATGTATCTAAAAATCCCCAAGCAGGTCATTATAATGTACATCCTTTTAAACATACAGAAAGACAAGAGTTATTGGGAAGCACAGGCAATAAAAAGCTCATCAAAGCTTCTGTTTTCTCTGAGATCTTGTAAATTCAATTCCTAAATGGTCCTAAACTTTAACACTTGTCTCTTTAGCTCTTGCTGTTGTATTTCTCACTTCTTAGTTACCATAGCTATCTACTTAGCTCTTCATCATCTTGACCTATATCACTTATGCTTGGGCAAATTCTAGGGAAATGTAGCAAAAAAAACTGAGATTCATCTCATTTAGTTTCCTTACCACTGGGATATCAAATCCTGATTCCATTTAAATTTTATAAAGATATTCCCTTCTATAGCATAAGGCTTATATCATTAGAAGTGGAAGTTTCCTTGTTGCCTTTTTGATAAGATTTATAGTATTAAATTATATTTATTATTTTCTTCTTGATATTGTGTGTGTGTATATATATCTGTGTATACACACACACATACACACACACACATACAAACAAGAAGAAAATATATTTATTAGTATATATTTTAGTTTGTTTTTAAGAAAATTTTCCCTAACATTTAAAAATTATATTTAAACTAGAGGCCCAGTGCACAGACTGGCTCTCCAACATCCCTGAGGGATCCTGGATTGTGGGAGGGTGTGTCCAGCCTGTCTCTCTCAGTCTTGATTGGCCAGACCCCAGCAGCAAGCTAACCTATTGGTTGAAGCTTCTGCCCTAGTGGTCAGTGCACTTCATAGCAGTAGAGTGGCCTTAACATATCATTAACATACCACTCTTTCATTGGTTGAATGGATGACTGGACACTTAGCATATTAGGCTTTTATCATATAGGATATTGGTGAGGAAGATCTTGATACTGGATTTCTTTCTACATCCTTTACCAATAATCCTTTTAAAATATATTTATTATTGAAAGTATTACATATGTCTCACTTTTCTCTGCATTGAACTATTCTAGCCCACCCCAGGCTTCCACTACCCAATTGTCTGTATCCATGGTTATGCATATAATTATTTAGAAAGTTTTCATCTTTCTAAACATTTTGGATCAATGTTTTCATCCAGTTCCTTTCATTGTAAATCTAATTAGTCATTTTCTTTTAGCTGTTGAGGCACACTGGCAACTTTTATTTTTCTTACTTGTACCTGGATAGTTAATTGTTATGTTGTTTTTGTACTGTTAGATTTTTTTTTAAATCTTATAATTGTCCTAGATCAATGAGATGACAATCACTACCTTATACCTTAATAGAAAAAAAATATATATAATAGCATATGTTTTAATCCACTATCAATTAAATATTGATGTTTTACTTTAAAATGACAATCTACTGAGTTGGAATAGAACTTCATGGGTATCAGGAGTTCTGTCCATAGTTCTTACTGACTTTAGAATCTTGTCCACGTTACCTCTAATACATCTGAAACTCAACTTATATCCACTTCTGAAGTTATTTTGGAAAGGGTCATGTAATTTCTTTTATAGTAATTTTATAAGTTGAAAATTTGAATCATGCCATTAGAATAAAATAGATTTCATTTATTGGATGCCATCATCTTTAGATATAGTTCTTTCTAAATACACAGACTGAAAAATATGTAAGAATGTAAAAAAAGACACAAAAGAACTATAATTTAACTACATGATTATTTTCAGCTTTTTAAAAATATTGATCTTTTTACATCTATAAGCATTACTACCATAGCCTTTTCTTTTATAATTACAGTGTTTAAACTTTTGCTCACAGTCAGTATTTCTGGAGCAGAAATTTTTATCTGTTCACCTGACTGCTCATTCAGGCTTGTTGAATTAGAAGAGAGCAGTTCCTCACGGTTATGCCTTAATGGACACCGTTTAGCAAGTGTTTTTCCTCAAGCTTCACCTATTCCTGAAAGAATCAGGAGTTCTCTCGGCAGGCAAAAGCTAGCAAATCATCTCTAGTGTTAATCAATAAAAGTAATCAGCCTCTAAAGCAAAACCTGTCTATTACAATATGTAGCAGCGAGCTCTGGGGTGGACTTTAAAACACAGCTGATGGAGTAAAGACAGAGTTGTTCTGATACACTATTTGCTCCACTTTATTCCAAATTATGTTAAAATTTTAGATGAGATTAGGGTTTAAACGGATTCTTTGAGAGTATGTGCACTAATGAGTAAGAAAGGAACATGGATAAAAGCAAGGGAAATTGGTGTGGAAAAACAAACGTTATATGCAATGTGATGGATGAATGAACTAATTTCGGCTGTAAAATTCCAAATATGAGTGTGTGTGTGAAATAACAATTTATTTGTGTTGTTTACATGCCATTGAAAGTTTCTGTCTAATGTTCAGGTCAGCTCCTTTTGTGCAATTTCTCACCCTGTAATCAACTATAGATTTAATTTTATACATTATTTGGTTGAATTTTCTGCACTTGGTTTTGATTAGTTTTACAATTTAATTAGTTGATTATATAAAGTTTTTAAAATAGTAAAAAACCTAAAATATTAAATCAAGTGAACAATTAAAACATTGAAGTAATTGCATAGCTAAATAAATGATTAAATATTTAAAAATTAGCCGAAACCGGTTTGGCTCAATGGATAGAGCGTCGGCTTGCGGACAGAAAGGTCCCGGGTTCGATTCCGGTCAAGGGCATGTACGCTGGTTGTGGGCAGGTCCCCAGTGCGGGGTGTGCAAGAGGCAGCTGATCGATGTTTCTCTCTCATCGATGTTTCTCACTCTCTATCCCTCCTCTCTCTTCTTCTCTGTAAAAAATCAATAAAATATATATTTTTTTAAATTTAAATAAATTGTTACATTAAGTAAATTGTTAGGATATGTTTTGGAAGTTGTTACAGGGAAAACAATGAAAACCAAAAGTAGCAAAATCTACACTGAACTCCTGTCACAAAGGATGATGGAAAATGAAACTGGGTCATATTTTATGTCTTTATAAACCTTTTATCATTAAAAGAAATAAAATCCTTTTAATAAATTTTTGACAAAAAAATCTTTCCAATTCTACTAAATATAAAATGTTGATGAAAAGTGATTTATAAATTGCAAAATCTATGACCAATAATAAATACTTATGATAATTTTATCAGAGATCTAATAACATTCACTTTATACAAATATTAAGTAGCATGCAAAGATTTCTAGATGTTAAAGCTCTAACTATAGCTAAGCCAGCATGGAATAATTACTGTGACAAAAACACCTCACAACACTCACTATTGGTTACTGTATGCAACTAGTATTTATTTTTGACATATGGCCTATAGTACATAAAGTGAGTCTGTGAATAGCTCTCCTAGGGTTGAGAAAGAGAACATAAATCTTTAAATGAGGGCATATTAGGCAATGTCCCCACACCTGAGCTTCCCCTTAAATGTCTATAACCCATAGGAAACTGCAAAATATGTTTCAGACTAAAGTACTCAGACGAGCCCCAGCCAGCTTGGGGAACAGAGCGGTGATGTGAAGTACAGAGAAATTGTGTCCAGATCCCCTTACATTTTCAGCTGCCGAAGCAGCAGGCCTAGAGAAGCACAGTGGGGAGCCATCCAGGGGTTTTGATCCGCATGGTTGGTTGAGGCACAGGAGAGCCGGATGGCTTGGCTCACCTGCGGCCAACTCATTATCAGCCTCATTATGGACTTCTGCCAGAGTGAAGCTGCTCAATTGTATTATCTTCAACGAGCCAGGAGACTGGTTATGGGGGGCAAACTCCTGTAGGTGACATGTCAGATTAAGGTCTGATGACTGCTACAGCCAGACCAGTCTGCAGAGTTAATGTTTCAGTTCCTATAACGTTTCTCAAGTAAGGATTTGGTCAAGTTCCTGTTTTGGTAACCAAAGGATCTTTGTAAAATGTGATGACCTGTGTGTATAGACATTCATGTTCAACGTTGAACAACTGATATTTATTCCAGTGTTTCAAGAGATTCACTTATTTGGTCTTTGTCCACACTATACACCACCATCTCCAGGCTTCTAGAAAAATGGTTCGTAAACACGGTCTTCCAGAGAAACTGAAGTTTATCAAGGAAGTTTTTACACATCAGGTTGCCAAGTGTTTAATGACTTTATGCTTCTCAAAAAAAAACAAGCTCTTTTAAATCACAATTTTAAAGTATGTTCATTCGCTCTTTAATGTGATATAGCCTTTTAAAAAAATAAGGCTAATGGAGCTTCATTCTCCATCTGCACTGAAGTGATTATAGACTTTCATTTAATGATATCACTTCAGCTTTTTTTTTCTGGTAATACCCATGAGTTAAGAAAGGGGCCCAGAAAATTGTCACCTCATTTTCCTCACTAAAATTCATTTTGTTCACACATTAACCATTTAGAATAGCTATAATTAATTTATTTACCGAAACAGGCAGTCACTTAGCAGTTTTCACGGTAGCGGTCTACTCTGTGCCACCTGGCACTCAGGAATCAGCATCCAAGGTCGCAGCTTAATTATAAGACTTACATTTCTATCATGAGACCAATCATTTTATGTTGGTTGTTAAACTCTACAAGATAATCTGAATGTTCTATCCTAACCATTGAATTCCTTATTTACTGTCTCAACTTGCGTAACTGACTGAGGAACCCTAGGGGCTTCTTCAAAGTCTACAACACAAGTGTTAACAATCACACTTTAAACCTCTAACAGAGTGTAAAATGCCTGCAAATGATAATAAATCCCCGTGTGTGCCATCTGACCCATTTATAGTGTCAAAGCACAGTCTTCTAAGTCTGAATCTGTCATCTATTCAAAAATCAAAGCTATCAAGACTACAGTTTGTGAAATAAAAATTTGCAAAAAAGGTCAAAGTAATTCAAATCTCGCTGGAACTTGTAACAATTATTTCTTTCTTTAATTTTTACCCTTTGTTTTTGCATCAGCAATTAAAACAACTTTAGTAAACAGTAAAATTTGCTAGCACTTTCATATCAATGCTGGTAAAAATCTCTCCCCAAACAAATTTATTAGTAAGTTGAAGAGCCTGTTATCCATATATTTTACCCATAATATTATTTAATTTCTATTGGAGTCACTTGAACATGAATTACAAACCAAAAGGAAGCTACACTAGAATAGAAAACTAATTATAGTGTCCAGTCTATGTTTTGCGATAACCCAATTTCTGATTCAAGCAATTTAAGTAAGATGAACATTAAGAAAATAAAATTGAAAAAAATTAAAATTCCTTTGAAATAGAGTTAGTATACTTAGGATATGATTAGATTGATTCAAATTAATTGATTATTATAGTAGGCTGCTTTCTTTCTGTTTCTAAGTGATGAAAGCACTTAATGACCCATATTTCATGAGGCATCTCTGAAAATGTCAAGTGCACTGAATAATAAATTAGCCAACTATCAAGAATTTATAAAGCAAATATACAAAAAAATAAGTGTGACTGATTTCACATATTAAACAATTAGAAGTGATGTCTTCCAGAAAGAGGAAGGTAGCTATTTCCTAGGAATGCTATATCAAATCATCCGAATCTTGGGGGTTTAAACTACAGAAATTTATTCTCCCATAATTCTCATGGATGCCAGAACTCCAAAATCCTGGCACTGACAGGCTGTACTCCCAACAAAGTCTCAGGGGAGATTCCATTTTAGCCTCTTGCAGCTTCTGGTACCATTCTGTAGTTATCTCACATTAACTCAGTTACTGCCTTCTTCTCTTCTGTGTGTCTTTCTCTTATAAAGATAATTGTCATTGGATTTAGTGCCCACTCAGTGATTTAAAAGAATGATTTTCAACTCATGGCACATAAGCTAAATTATGATAGTTCTGTAGCACACCAAAAAATATGCTATATTTTTTTGCCAATCTAACAAAAAATAGGTATAATTTTTATTCAGTCACACCGAATGTTGTGTTGGCTGTCATTTTTTTATTTTATTTGAAAATCTAAGGGAAAAGAGGAATGGGGAGAGCCACTATTTATCCCTTATAGTAACTAACAGAATTATTTTTGGTAATATTGTATTAGGATTAGATATATACAATTATAAATCCTTTCCCACTTCTCAATTCTCCTCAGAAGAGGGATTAGCAATGGAATGTGTATTCTTTCAGTCAGGAGCCATAACTAAACCTCCACCACCAATATTTATAAGACCTGGGTAACAAATATAAAAACAAACAGCTATCTGAAGCCCAAGAAATCAAGATGCTCAGGTCTCAGCACACAGATAAGGAACCTCAGGTAGCCCCAGCTTCACAAATGCTATTACTCCTTGAAGCCTTTGATCATTTGCTGACTCCTGGAAAATATTTAGAGTCTGAAGAAAAACTAGTCACCTAGGGCCTCCTGTGTTCTCGCTGGGCCAGGGAAAAAATAAATACACACAGTTTTAGCACTACCAAGCTACCGGGACTTGAGGCATTATAATCATGAAGGAAAAGAATGAACCAACTATAAAAACATGCATGGAACTATTATTGTATAAGCAATGTGCCCACGAAGCATTGGACAAGCCCCCAAAGGCTAGTGCAGAGTGCAGGCAGCAGACAAACAAAGCAGAAAGCAGCTGTTCCGCGGCTAAAAACTTAATCAGAAAACTCTGCAATACTGAGGTACTGTGTACACACTCGATCGCTTCTGTTTCTCCGGAGAACCCTGGGTAATACAGTATTCAACTCTTGTTAGCCTGCTGTGGAGGGGAGCGTGTGCTCTGTCTTTCTGATTTAACCTTACTCTTAGACAAGCACCGCATCCCCGAGTCTCAGCTATTATTCTTCCCGTGCCTCTGCCCCTCCCTAGCTGTATTTTCTAGTCCACCTGGCATTTCTACCCCTCCTCCAGGGCCACTTTATTATTATTATTTTCTGTTCCTTTCCTTCAGGTGGAATATATTTAGTACTTCGGCATCCCATGGTGACAGTGTCTGTTGCTCTTATCTCCACACATTAAAACGCTGATTCCACAGGGGAGAGAGTGTAGACAGGAACACATGGTCGTACCCTGTTCCCATCACAGCCATCCTTCTCCTGCTCTAGTCTGCAATGCAGAGGACATTGTTTACAGCTTTCTGCAGTATTTCCAGGGGCATTCAGTTGGATTCAAGGCAGACACCCTGAAGAGAGTATGAACTTGCCCAATGTCTATAGCCCCCCAAAGGCTTCACACGCCTGCCCCAGTGCGTTCCTGACGCCCATCAGTTCTCAAGCCATGCACAATAAACCCTTCCTGGTCTCCAGCTGTCTCGTGTCTTGTCGCCATTGCTTGAGTCCCTGTCTCCTGCAGGCATCTTCTCAGTGTGTTGCCTGCACCTCAGTCCTTAGATAGCTTCACGGGAAGTTGCTAATTTGTAGTCTGTCTGGCTTTTTCCCTCTGTAAGTGTGGAAGCAACACTTACTAGGTGTCTCATCTTGGAGCAGATGCCACAATTCAGGAGCAGATATTTCATTTAATAGCTATCTTGTCTCCCCTATTTTGCTTTTCCTCAGGGGAATATGAAATTATTAAGCATCAAGTGCAATATAAAACCTTCAACTTATTTGGCACTTCAAATATGCTAAATATTAATTAATTAAATTTTAAAAATAAGTATGCTGCTTTAGCTTGGAATTTAAAAGTCCGGATTTATTTAAAGGCTTTTCATATATTAGCATAGAAGAATTATAATTAAGGAATTATATGTTTATATAACATGCAACATAATTTATAATAGATTGTATATAATTAATAATATATGTTTTATATATAGATAGAGAATAGTAACTAATGAATCAAAACCTATCATAATCCCATTAGGTACACTAATGGGAAAAATTACATGTAGACATTTTTCATGTGTTCAAAACAAAGGAAGTCTTGATTTAGTAAACCCTTTGGTTGGGTGTAGCACATTAGTGAAGTTGTATTTTATTTTAAATATCTTCCTCTGATGGTCCAAATGACAAACACATTAAACAAGGGAATATTCTTTGTAAACAGCCTCAGGAGGATCCTGTAATCAGATATCTTTTATGCAAACAAATAAATGTAGGAATATCTTTAATTTATTTCCAAATAATTTCAGACTTATGGTAGGTTGGCAAAGATTTTATAGAACAACAGAGCAAAGCTGCTGGTTGTGCCACTGCTCATTTTTTACACTTTTTAAAAGGTTCCCATATGCTCCCTCAAAACAGTCCTTAAAGCAGA
Source organism: Vespertilio murinus (assembly GCA_963924515.1). Taxonomy (NCBI): domain Eukaryota; kingdom Metazoa; phylum Chordata; class Mammalia; order Chiroptera; family Vespertilionidae; genus Vespertilio; species Vespertilio murinus. The sequence goes on from OZ004705.1 coordinate 53,616,792, forward strand.
TGGCAATGCCATTTTACAGACTAAAGAATAAAAGTGAGGCTCTCTGAAGTGTCAGGGCTAGAATTACATCTTCATCCACCCAACTCCAAAGCTTGTAGTCCTTTTCCACATCAATAAGTCACGATAATCCATTATTACTCTTTATATTGCTTCTTCTGAAGGAGAATAGTGTTTTCAAAGGAACACTACTTCAGGATTTAGACACCAGAATTTTAATACGGTTTTGCAGCTAACACGCTTTGTGACTTCGGACATGTAACTGACCTTCTCTGGGCCTTGAGTCCTCCATCTCAAGTGGAAAGGATTTGAAGTAGCTGAACCATAAAGCTCCACCTTCCTCCGAAGTTTCATGTTTATCGGAATTCATTCATTATTCCTGTATTCATGAGCGTCAGACTTTTGCCAGAGGCATACAAAAATTTTGAGGGGCCTAATGCCTATTAAATCTGAGAGGACAATTTGAACAATGAGAAAAAAAAATCTCACTATTGCAAATTATCAAAGATCTATGTCAATGTGAAGCCTTTCTCTGGGCCTTAGAAGGGGTGCTAGTTTCACTGTGAATCTGCTGCTAGTGAAACCACTCAAAATGGGTTTTGTGGCATGTGTTTTGGTGGGGGGTGTTTAATGGCATTGCCCAGGAATTCTCCTAATCTTTCCTGTCTAAAGTGTTGAGGGCTGGAGAGACAGTCCATTTTCAGTAGAAAATGTATATAATAAAGTTTCCTACTGCCTAGGATGGTTCAAGAAGCCTCTTCCATAACCATGTAAGTATGGTTATAAAGAAAAGAAATGAAGCACTATTTAATTTCAAAATTAGGCTATCAGCAATTGGAGGAAGGACTCCCAGAAGCTATTGTTAAAAGCACACTCTAAAGGCAAGTTGGTAATCAAAGACTAATATAGTTAGTGACAAATAACAGCATGGAAGTTGTTGAGAAATCAACATTAGATTTAGACTATCCTGCCTTCACCTCATAGACTATGCATTTGATCTCACAAAAATTCTGTCTCACAAAATCCCATTTGATTGAAACAGAAAGTAGCCTATCATGCTGGAATCAAAAATATTCTACAGACTAAAATAACTCATGGATTTGCTTGAGTCACATCTGCTTAATGTAACATTATTTCTTAAGGAGGAAACCACTTTCAAGTAACAATGGGGACATTTATTCACTGACATTCCTCCAAGATAAATTACCAAACCGTCAAGATACAGAAAGATGGAGCTCATTATTTCCCACATTCTGGTCAAGGTCATTGAAGAAAAAAGTATGAAAAGTTAATGTTGCAAGAAACACTTAGCATCAAACATGAAATAATATTTGAGATTGGAGAGATATATTATCCCCATAGCTCTACCAAACTCAGTGTCTACACAAATTATTATCTCTCTTATAAGTGCCAGTAAGTTATAGTTCTCTAAAGACAGCTTTAACTGTTTTCTGCTACTTAGAAATTTCCCCGTTTTACCTCTCTCAGACAAAATGACTTCAGTTCTTAGAAGTGGTCATTTCCTTTTATTTCAGAATTGTGTGTCATGATGTAGAGTTTCCAGCTGAATATATTACAGCCCTCCTCCCTCCACAGTTTTCCCTCTTCTAGTTTCAGTTATCCATCTTTCTATTTCTTTAATAAAGTTAAAGTTTTTCTTTAATGCAGTGAAATTTTGTACACCCTAGTCTGCTGAAATCCACTGTTATGCATAGGAGGTATATATGAAATCCCTTATGCATAAAATCATCTTTAATGTTGGCATATCATCTGAATAGTCCCTTCATCTATTTTGCTCAACTTGTAACCCAGCTGTCAACCGAATACACTAATTAGTGCATGAATTCTCTTGCAGTGCCTCTCAATGGTGACTTTATTTTTCTCAGTGGTGGCTTTATTTTTACTTTCCTCCGTAGTCTTCTATCACGGTTAAATTTTATGTACCCTACTCCGTGACCACCAGCTCCTCTCTGCTAGATCACTTAGTCAAGTGCTCTAATGTACACAATTCTTTAACTTTTGTGCATCTGTAACCTCTGATTTTCCCCAACTTTCCCCTGTTCTTCACACCTTTGATGGCTTGTCCCAAGGTGCTACTCCAGAAAATGTCCTTGTGAAGGTTGACAGTGATCTCTCATTGCAATTCAGTAGTCAATTTTCATATCCCATATCTTAAAATTTTCATGATGTTTGATATAACTGACCGCTCCTTCTTCCTTGATGTACTTTTTTCATTTTATTTCCAGCACACCAGATTCTCTTGGTGTTTTCCTCCTATCTCATTGGTTGTTCTTTTCAACTCTGTGTGTGTGTGTGTGTGGTTTCTTCCCTTTAAACTTCTATTGATGACTTTTTTTTTAGGGCTCTGTCATCAACACTCCTTTTCTCTATGCTGCATTCTCTAGTGATCCATCCAATCTATTATAATACCATCCCTTTGTGGACAAATTCCAATTTTATATTTTTTGAGCCCAGACATCTCTGAAAGTCTAAACAAATACCCACCTTCCCAGTCCACATTTCAAGTTAGCTGTGTAAATCATTTCTCATACTCGACATGTGCAAAAACTGAATTCAAAATATTATCTTTTTCTGCTTCGTGCTCACTACTTCTCCATCAATGGCTAGTCATTTTTTTCTGCTCTAACATTTTGGAGTCTTTTTTCCATGTCAGAGATCTCACACAATACATCACCAAATCCTATATTTCTACTTTAAAAAGAAATACAAGATATGTCCAATCTCATTACTGCTACCACCTGCTCAAAGGCACCATTGTCTATCAGAGAGTCTATGGTTCTTCCCTGTCCTTTTAATCTGTCATCTAGCCAGGGATATCCCCTGTCATCTATACATGGAATTTAGATGTCCCCTAATTATTTTACATACTTAACTCTTATTATATTACACACACACCTATACCTGTTATATACATATACTTCTATTTCCTTTAAGATACCACTGTTTTAAATTTCAGAGTTTCCTCCCCAGCACTCCCTCTCTGCTTTCCCTGCTTAATGTTTCTCCACAGCACTTACAATCTCTTAATAAACAGTTATTGATTTAGTCCAGTATCTGTCTCCAGCTAATGTTACCCTCAGGAGGACAGAAGCCTTTGCCCTCTTGTCCCTGCTGCATCACCAGCTCCAGGAAGAGTGCCTGTCAGAGCATAGGCAGACAATACAAATGTGTCAGAATGAACAAAGGCAGGCATGGAGGAGTGAAATGGACCAGGTGAGGTTTAAGAAAGAAGATCTGCTGAAGTGGGGAGGGGTAGTTTGGGCCCATTTTACAGATGGGCAAACTGAGTCTCAGAGATGTAGAGGAGCTAGGCTAGTACTATCAGATATTCACACCCAGTCCCCCCTCCCACCCCATTTTTTTAAAAGAAGCCAGAAACCTGGATATTTTCAGGACAAGTTAAGAAATCCCATTTTTCAAATGTATGAAAACAATACATTACCCTTTAAATTTTCCTTTAAACTAAATGAGACAATGAAATAGGAATAGAATAATGACAAAAGGTACCATGAGTAACATTTGTGGGATTTTCAGTGGATACATGTATATACAAGATGAGTATCTACTGAAAGGTATATCAAAAACTGTATCTTCAAAGGTGCCTTGCAAGGTAAAACATTATTTAAATTAAAGTCCTAAAGAAATAAGATGGAGTGTGATAAAAGGAAAACGTAATTGGCCAAATTGTTATTGATGTTAATAACAGATGCTGCTCTCCTAGCATAGTGCTTTTTAAAATCCATCTCTTTCTGCCAAGGAGAGGCTAAGTGACTAATATCTTAGAAAACATATTTTTTTTCTGTCATTACACCGACAGAATTTCACAGCAGGCTTATAAATCACTCATTCTGAATATGACTTTTCATTTCATACCATGGTCTTTTCTCAACTAAGTTACAATTGAAATTGAGAACTCATCCTCAAATTTGGCACAAAACGTCATTAATCAAGTTGAAACTTTGTTACAAAATGCCACAAAAAGTATTGAGGAATGAAAAACCTCTCGTGCTAAACAAAATATGGCATAACGGGGGGAAAAAAACTGCAAACATTTGGGAAAATTTTTCTGAGTAAAAGGGTAGGGAGAAACTGAATGGCTGAACTTCCTTTAGAAAAACTCTGCTAGCGTCTTTCTTCGGCCAAACCACACTAGTTGAAATCTGACACATACAATTAAATCTTAACAGGAATCTAGAAAGAAAGCACATTAAAAAGGCTACTGCTCTTATACTCCACCTACCAGTACACCTAGCAGTGAGGGAAAGGAAGGTGACTCTTCAACATCTGACATTTACCCTCATTACCACCTGGAAATAATTTTGTGGAAGATCCATTTTGAGAGAAGTTTGGCCGGAAGTTTATAGAAAAGAAGCTGAAAGCATGTCTAATATAGATACAGGGACAGGCAAAAGTAGGCTTACAGTTAAAAGTACACAAAAACACAGAGTTAGTTCTGTATCATTATTTATTAATCATCGTGTTATTTGTATTATAGCTGTAAACCTACTTTGGCCCACCCTGTATATAACTTTACCATTCAGTGTGTCACCACTGTTGTTTAAAGCTAAAAGGAAATCAGAAGAGGAAACACAGCTAAAGTACAGTATTTGTCCTGACGTCTTTCTCTTTGGCTCATAGATTAGATAGAAGTGTGTCTTCTTAAATTTTTTAACACTTGAACATTTTCAAGATATCTGTCTTTTATTGACTTCTAGTTCAATGTTATGATCCAAGAAAATATATTTTTTAGATTTCTATCCTTTTAAATTTGATAAGGTTTGTTTTATATACCAGGCTGCAGCCTATCTGGATATGTGCTCCATGTGTACTTAAGAATGTCTGTCCTGCTATTGTTAGGTGGAGTGTTTTGTAATTTCAAATATGTCTCATTAGTTGATAGTGTTGTTCAGATAACTGCCTTATTGGTTTTCTCACATATTATTATATCAGTTGTAGAGGCATACTAATATCTCCAACTAAAATTGCAAAGTTTTCTATTTCTCCTTTCAGGTGTATCCATTTCATCATGTATTTTGACACTTTACTATTACATGCATACATATTTAGACTTAAGTGTTTTTGGAAAATGTACCTCTTAATCATTATGTAATGTTCCTCTTTATCCTAGAAAATGTTTCTTGTTCTAAGATAAAATTGTCTGAAGTTAATATCAAGATTTCTTTTGGTTAATGATTGTATCTTTTTTTCATCCTTTACCTTAACCCTTCAATGTTTTATATTTGTAGTGGAAATTGTTATTGAAAATAGGTATTTGGGTTGGATCATATTTTATCTGATACAAACTTCTCTTTTAACTAGTGGGTTTAGATAATTGGCATTAAATTGGTTAGTTATGTAGTTCTATTTTATTCTAGCACTTTGTTAGTTGTTTAGTATTCTATTTCATCCTTGTTTCTGTTTTTTAATGATTCTATTTCATCTCAGTTATTGGTTACATTATTTTAAATTGTTTTTAGCGTTTAGGCTTACAGTGTACATTTAAAATAATCTGAAACAAACTTAAAATATTATAATACCTCATGTATGGCATAAGAATATTTTAATTGTAACCAATATCCTCCCTCCCATCATTTTTTGTTATGAATTTTATGATATAGGTACACAATATATATTTGGTCTGTTTTCAGTTACTTTTTAGAAAAACTGAAAAAAAATATTGTATTTATTAGTGTTTCAGGGTTTTTTTTTATATTTTAAACATTCTTCATTTCTGAAAACCTAAGTTTCTGATTAATCAGATTGTTTTTTTCTGAGCTAAGTAAAATAAAAATGAGAAAAGAACATTACTGAATAAGTAATTTAGTAACTATAATAAATGGAATAGAATACAAATTGATGACATCCAGTAAAAGCTTGAAATAATTATACTTAATGCAATGGAAAAAAAAAACTAGTAGAGGTGATAAAAATCTCAAAATGATAATAGCAATTCAACGTAAGAATAATTGCTATTCCTGAAATAGATAATCTGACCACTAAAATAAAATAAAAAATCATCAATGAAATTTTAATTCAAAGGGATAAAGTATTGCAGTAAAATTTCCTACATAATTAAAGGATAATATGCAAATCAACCAAACAGAGGAACAACTGGTCACTATGAGGTGCTCTGACCACCAGGGGGCAGATGCTCAATGCAGGAGCTGCCCCCTGGTGGTCAGTGTGCTCCCATAAGCTGGGTTGATGGCTGGCGACCACAGGAGTGGTGGTGGGCCTCTCCCGCCTCCTCAGTAACACTAAAGATATCTGGCTGACAGCTTAGGCCAGTTCCCCACATGGGAAAGTGAATTAAGTGGTCAATCAGACATCCTCCGAGGGCTCTCCTGGACTGCTAAAGGGCACAGGCCGGGCTGAGGGACTCCCTGCCTGAGTGCATTATTTTTGTGCAACAGGCCTCTAGTTAAAAAATAATAATTGGTATCAAAACATACTCTTGGATGTTTAGGATTTAAAGACACATACACACATTTTAGGCATTCTGTCAAAGTCACTTAACAATGGCAGACTTCCTTAAGATTTTGTCACAGAATCATGCAAGTCCAACATAGAAAAAGATCAGTGAATTTCTAATGAAAATAAATGTTGGAGTGATAGCTGTGAAAATGGTGAAGTAAAGTGACACACCCAAGTTTCTTAGGATTCTGGAAATTAATCAAAGGCTTCAGCTATGAGGTAACATGAAGCCAAGAAAAATGACTGACTCTCAGCAACAACAGCAAACTTTGTGGCATTTAATCTACTAGTTTCATCCACTGCTCTACAACTCAGCAGTGGCCTTAAGAAGAGAATAGGCCATATTCCTGGTATTAGAGAAAGCAAAATGTTACTGGAGCTCTTTTCAAGATTTATTTCCAAAGAACAGTGATTACTTGACCTGTCCAGTGGTTCCCTGGAGAACTCTACTCAAATAGCTTATTTTTATTTGACCTCACTTGAAATTGCTCTGTGCTGAAAGCTTCTCCCCAAGAGATATTTGTTGGAATGTTATAACATCATGACCGCCTAAGGTGATTTATAAGAGTTGAGACATACGATAGATTAACCAAAAAATCTTAAAAGGAAAAGCTGAAGCATTAAAAGTGCATAAGGGCTTTGAAACACTCTGATATATTCTTGTGAAGCAACCTTCATTCGCAGAGTTGGTGCACAAGTTCAGGAAAAAACATGAGATCTAACATCTCTCCTCTGATACACCCTGAGGCTCTGCACAAGCAGGAAATTAAGGCTAAGTCAAAGTTTAAAATTCCCGGTTGTCTGGTGAAGGTATGTCCCAACACTCACACTGAGCCCCTCAGCAAAGAGTGGGAGATTTATTTGTTCCAGGAATTTAAGGAAATCTCTATTTAGTCATTATCTGAAAATTAAGGGAATGACGTAGAGACCTCAGTGCCATTCATTAAAATAGAAATAGATTTTAAAAACTATTTCAGAAATGCCTTAGCCAAGTACTAACAACAGCAACTCTGGGCAGGAGAAGTATTTGACTTTCGGAGTTGTATTTTATATTTTTTGAAATGCACATTTTAAAAAATATATATATATTTTATTGATTTTTTACAGAGAGGAAGGGAGAGGAGAGAGAAAGAGAGCTCGAAACATCGATGAGAGAGAGACATTGACCAGCTGCCTCCCACACACCCCACACCAAGGATGTGCCCACAACCAATGTACATGCCCCCGACTGGAATCAAACCCTGGACCCTTCAGTCCACAGACCAACGCTCTACCACTGAGCCAAACCAGTTCCGGCTGAAATGCACATTTTCATCAAAACATTATGACACATGTAAAGCCACAAGGAAGTATGGCCCATACTAAAGAAACAATCGATTAACAGACACTGTCCCTGCGGAAGTCCCAGTGTTAGACTTACTCTAAATCAGCTCTTTAAAATACGTTGAGAGATGAAGGTGACCATACCATAGATCTAAAAGAACATATGAAAATTTTATCTCAATAAATATAGGTTATTACTAAAGAGGTAAAAATGATTAAAAGGGATGAAATAGAAATTCTGTAATTGAAAACTAAAATAACCGAAAACTGTTAGAGGGGAGGAGGGTTGGGGACTGAGTGAACATGTGAAGGAACTAAACCAAAACAAAACAAGCAAAAACAACATCCTCCTAGACACCAACAACAGTAAGGTGATTAACAGAGGGAGATAGGAGAGGATTAAGGGGAAATAAATGGTGACAGAAGGATTCCTGGCTTTGGGTGATGAACACAGAATACATAGTACTTTTTTCTTTGTCTTTATCATTTTTCTCTAGCTGCATGTCATCAGTTTGTTTAAAGTGCATTTCAGTGTCAATTTCTTTACATAGATACTGTTTGGAGTTCAGTGAATTTCTTGAATCTATACATATATGCATTCTATCAGATTTAGAGATTTCCCAGCTTTTTTCTTTCTGTACTTTTCTATTGATATCTTTCTCAACTTCTATGAGGGGCAGTCTCCGAAAAAACCTGATATACAGTTCCTTTTCCCCCAGTATTTTACCATTTGGTCAGATCAGATACTTCCCATAGAACTGTCTTTAAGTCCACGGACTCTTATTTTTGTCATCTCCATCCTGCTACTGAAACTAAAACAGCGAGGGAGCTTTGCTTTTTGTTGTCCTTTTTTAGTCCTAAAACTTCCACTTGGTTTGTAAAATAAATTTCACATTCTTTATATTATTATTTTATTGAGAATTTCTCTTTTCATTTAATTCAAGGATCTTTGTCCTTATTTGTTCGGACATGTTTACAAAGTGCTCCTTGAAAGTTTTTCTCAAATATATGCAACATTTGTTGTCTCAAATTTGATATCTGTTAGTGGTCTTTTTCTCTGTAAATTCCAATGTTTCTGATTTTTTTATGCAAAAAAAATGGACTGTCTGCTCTTCATTTTGAAAAGTATATTATGAGACCGGGTCTTATTTAAATCCTATAGAGCATGTTGGCATTTTTGTTGTTTTGACAGAAACTTAACCTGCGTGGCTTAGATGCTAAATTCTGTGGTTAAAAGCATCAATTTAAGTGTTTTCAAATCTGGGCACGGTGATTTAGAGCTGTCTTATCTGTGCTCCACTCACTGTGTAATCTGGGATGTTGGCAGTGGTTTAGCTCATGGGTCAGTTGCCTATCTCAGTGCATGCTGTTTAAATGGGATTCACACATGCACAGCTCAGAGGGGAGTTCATAAACATCTATGGGGCTGCTTTCCCAGATTTATCACTCTCCACAATCTCCTCCTTTTCCCCATCCTTTGCCAGAAGAGCGGCTTTGATGCCATGTACTTCTCACATCTGTGCCTGTGATACAAGCGACAAGAGGACAGAGAGAGGGAGGGAGGATGAAAACACAACAGCAACAGACATTTGTCCTATTATGATCTTCTGATCAGAGAAAGTTTCCCTCCCTTAGACTTGAAAGACTGCAGTGGAACTACTGTCACTGCCACACCATACACTTGTTTGGATGGTAAGCTACGGGAAAGGAAGACATGGCAACAACAGGATTCCTTCACTCTGAATATCAGGAGATGTTTTCTCCTCTCCTCAAGCCAGAACTAGAGAGCTTATTCCTGAGCAGACCTGGTCAGGGACCATGCCCTCAGCCATGTTTGGAGCTGTACTGAGTCCAGGGAGGAGGACTATTACAAACTCACTTCTGTTTGGGTGACACTTAAACCCAGTCTTATTCCTCAATGCACTTGAGATTGTTTGCTCTTCAGAGGCTTTAAGTAGCCCTTCCATGCATTCTATCCCGTTTCATAGCTGCATTCCGTAGAAGAGATGGTAGATTGTGCTTATTTCATATTAGTAGTACATGGAACCAAACTCTACCTTATTTATAATTTAATAATGTTTTATTCTCTCAAAAACTACTTTCATTAGTCTTGAAAGAAAGAGATCAATGAATTTGGAACTTCAGAAAAACTCATTTAAGAAATATCAACTTCTATTGAATCTTTTTTTAAAATAATTTTATAGATTTCAGAGAGGAAGGGAGAGGGGGAGAGAGATAGAAACATCAAGAATGAGTCACCTATTGACTGCCTCTTGCACGCCCCCTACTGGGGATCAAGCTTGCATCCCTGGCTGTGCCCTGATCTGGAATCAAACCTTGACAACTTGGTTCATAGGTTGATGCTCAATCACTAAGCCACTCTGGCCAGGATCTGTTGAAACTTTCAGTCAATTATTTCATTGTAAGCTATAGAAAATTAATTACAGTTCCAGCTTTGGCAACTAACTAGCCCCACTACTGAGATCAATTTCTATATACTTTGTTTTTTCAGCTGAAAAAAAAAAAGAATGAACTGTAGCTAAATATTCTAATACATTACTTCTAACCCAAATAATTTTATTTAAAATCAAATTAAATAAATCTAACATCCCCATATTTTGGTTTTAATGATCTAGCTATGGCATCTTGAGCTTGAATTTGTTAACTTTTTTTCCTGATTAAAAAATACAGTTCAAAATTAAACTTATCTGTTTATTCATGTGCTAGAGTCAAATGTCTCAAGATTTATGTCTTGTGCACATCTCTTCCTAATTCCACGTTTAATGACAACAGGTTAATAGCTTGGATTCAGCTCTAGAAAGAATATTTATCTAATAATTATTGTCAAATATTACTAATTAAATCTTTTTCTTAACTTTTTTTTAAAAAAACACCCCAACTTCTTATTAATCATTTACCAGAACACCCCTGCTTACACTCCTGAAGAATGGGCTATTCACTTCATAAATAAAAAAATTATATAATAAAATATTTCATAGATAACAAAGGTTAACAAAAGGTAGAACAGGACCCAGGTATATCATAGAGTAGATGCATCATTTCCTCTGGCAACATTTAGTGTCACAGAATTTGGCTGTGATTTTTGAAAACTTGCCTAGCATTTTGACACCCTGTCAGATTCTGATTGCAAATAAATTGAAACAGCACAAATAAGCTGTAGCTTATATAGCCCAAACCTGGGCTGTTTAGTCAAAGCCTCCAATGATCTGTCCAGGAGTAAAGCTACCAACTATTGTCTATAGAGCCTGTAGTTATATGCTTGGCTATAGCATATAAACTAATCTAACTGAAGTGGGAGAAATTAATGCAGCAGCTGTAGCAAATTTGTTTTCAGGTAACATTTAAATAGAAGAGCCTGTCAACACATAAACCACCTTGAAGGAAAGCAAGCTTTCATTTTGAAGAGCTCTTCTATGTAGGTCCAGGTACCAAAACATGTCTACCTTGATGGAGTTCGTTCAGTGGTCGGCAAACTCATTAGTTAACAGAGCCAAATATCAACAGTATAATTAAAATTTCTTTTGAGAGCCAATTTTTTAAAACTTAAACTTCTAACACCACTTCTTCAAAATAGACTCGTCCAGGCCATGGTATTCTGTGGAAGAGCCACACTCAAGGGGCCAAAGAGCCGCATGTGGCTTGTGAGCTGCAGTTTTGCAGACCACGGGGTTAGTTAATTGGAGGAAGGCAAGAGGGTGGTGCGTATTAGTTCTGTACTGAGGACCAGGAAGTGATTGATGGCTGGCATCCAAGGCATTTTGCCCTGGTGATCTTATCATGTCACTACAATTCAAGGTACAGTGCCCATGTTGAAGAGTGAGAAACCAAATATTATCAAAACAGAATGGACAATCTACAGAAGCATACTTATATAAAGAAATTTGTTCTGTGTGAAAACAGACCACCAACCGTACTTTGCCACAGTATATGAACCAGACTGTACAAATAGGCAGACCTACACGCAATGCCAAATCATAAGGTTATTAATTTGAATCAAATGAATGTACAATGGCATCAGTTCTAAAAGAATATGATTTGTTTATCTCCCCTAATCACTGAAGCTGTAGTTATTGAAATTACTGGCTGGGATAACCAGTGTTGGCTCCACAACGGGATGAGCTTAAGTTTAGAACGCACCATCCAAAATCTTTTGGCTGAGGCTGCTACTGTGACTCATCAGATTTGACAACTGCATCTGAAGCTCATATTGAAGCATTCTTTATGTTTAAATTACTGTTTTTAAAAGAGATGCAATTTTGTATTTATCCATAATAGAATGAAAGCATTTTTGTCACACATCCATGTTTATATTTTTGGGGAAAAAGAACAAACTTACTTAAATAAGAGTATTCCTGATTATTTTTCTACAGTAATAATGTTAAAGTAACTATAAGCAGCACACTATTGTAAGGGTCTATGACTAGTATAAAGAAGATGCTATAATAGAGGTATTTAAATTTATTTTTCTCATCCTATCTCCAATTGCATTTGATGCAGCAAACAGGTAAAAGAGTAAGATTCAACAAAATAAAACAATCCTCTTTAGAAATGTGACAACTGTATAATGGGCTCCATTCTGCTTCTGAACATATTTCTGAACATCCTATATAATAAAAGGCTAATATGCAAACTGACTGAACTGCGGAATGACTGGTCACTATGACACGCACTGACCACAGGGAACAGTCAACACAGGAGCTGCCCCCTGGTGGCCAGTGCCCTCCCACAGGGGGAGCGCTGCTCTGCCAGAAGCCTGGCTCAAGCTGGTGAATGCAACAATGGTGGCGGGAGCCTCTCCCACCTCCACTGCCGGCAGCGGACATCCCCCAAGGGCTCCCTGACTGCAAAAGGGTGCAGTCTGGGCTGAGGAACCCCTGCCCCAGTTCACAAATGTCATGCACCAGGCCTCTAATTCATAGATATGAAATTATTTTTTTTTAAATATAGGCATAAGCTCACAAAAAATGCACAGGATCTAGATACTTACTAAATAAGCACCACTCAGTAATTGAGGAAATCAGAAAGAAAGCTTGTTGTCTGGCTGGTACTGAAATGGAGAAAAATCAGCTCTTTGGTAGCAGAGGATTAGTTTTCCCCAGATCTAGAGATAACATGATTACCTGATCCCTTACTGTGGATTGCTGACCACAGGGTGAAAGGAGCTCAATATAAAGACAGCTCTTATTCCTTTTCAGATTACAGGTGGCTAATTTCACAGAAACTGCTGAAAAACATAAGAATTCACTGATAAAAATTTATAACAAAGCATTTTCTATCCTGTAACCTAAAGATAACATGATTATCTGGTCACTTAATATCCCAAGTGAAGATGAAGGGATTCTAATTGCTCTGTTTCCTCAAATTTTCAAGTTTTTCTATTAATAGCTCTGTTTTATTATCCACACCATATATATATAATACTGTTGCTAAGCCAGCTTAAAATTAAAATTTTTCAAGAGCACAAACCATAGATAAGTGAAATCATATGGTTCTTGTCTTTCTCTGACTGGCTTATTTCACTTAGTATAATACTCTCTAGGTCCATTCATGCTGTCTCAAAGGGTGAGAGATCCTTCTATTTTATGTCTGAGTAGTATTCGATTGTATAACTATACCACAGCTTTTTTACCCAGTCATCTACTGATGGGCGATTGAGCTACTTCCAAATCTGGACTATTGTAAATAATGCTGCAATGAACATAGGGGTGCATATATTTTTGAATCAATGCTTCAGTTTTTGTTTTTCATATATATACTCCCAAAAGTGGAATTGCTGGGTTAAATAGTATTTCTAAATCCATACAGCTTTCCACAGTGGCTGTACTAGTCTGTATTAAATTAACAAAGTGGATACAAACAGACTGAGGACATTCCAGGATGAGAAGGGTGAAAGGATTAAGCAAAGAGAAAAGAGACTCATGAACACAGGCAATAGTATGGTGATGGATGAAGACTTAATTTGGGGAGGTAAGCACAATACAATATACAGATGATCTATTGTAGAAGTATATATCTGGAACATAAATAACTTTATTAAACAATGTCACTTCAATATATTCAATTGTAAGTATTAAAAAAATAGAGAGCATAAACCAATGGCCTCAAATATAATCTCTTATAATATAAGGCTAAACATGCAAATTTATCAATACTTATTTATAGAAATCCTCCATTCATTTACTTTTTTAAGCTAACTAAATTATACCAATCTCACAATTTAATTCAAGCTCTTATTACTTTGTAAACATTTTCTACTATTGAGTTCAAATTATATTTTATTCACTATCAAAATTCGCATTGCCATGAACACTCATCTATTGTTTGCCATTTACAATAAAATCTTTTGATATTTAGTTATTTTTCTAAGGCCATTATTAGTAAAATTTGCTTAATATATTTTCCTGATATGATAGAGTTTTTGACTTTTTTTTTTAATAATGACCAGAAAAATTTTAAGCCTGGCTAGAGGTTGCTCAGCCCCCCTTTTTATGAGCAGCTAATTCCATACCCCAGTCACTTCCCTCTTTGGGTTCTTACCTCCAGGGCTATATTCCTTTTTGGAGGCTCTAGGGAAAAATATGGATCTTTTTTTTTTCTTTGTAGTATAGTCAGCTAGCAGCCAGAATTAAGTCCCTTATGATGGTTGTAGGATTAAGGTATCCCTTTCTTATTGACTGTCAACTGAGGGATATTCCTAATTTTTAAGACACTACTTTCATTCCTTGGCTTGTGTCTCCCTTCCTTCATTTTGTAAGCCAGTAATGTATGAGTCCCTTACACACTTTGAATATATCCTCCTTATTCTGTCTCATAATTCTAATGCAGATAGAAAATTTTCTCTAAGAATTCAAATCAGTAGACTGGTACTATGATAATTTCCCCATCTCAAGGTTAGTAAGTTTAATAATATTTGAATTTTTACCATTTTCATAGGTCTGGAGATTAAGGTGTGGACATCTTTGGTAGGGTCTTATTCTTCCTACCACATTACCTAAAGCCAATCAGCCAGCTTGGAGCTAAGACCAAAGCTGGAGCAGAGCTTTGCAAAATAATCTGTCCTGAAGAAGTGAGGTACAGAGGAGAACCCTGTAAGCTTCTAAGAGACACCATCTGACAGATTCAAGAAAATCCACTAAACTTGGCTCAGCCTTAATTACTTAAACCACAATTGACGTGCACACACATAATAAGATGCATTTGTTGATGTAGTAAACTGATATTTTGAATCATTTTAGTGTACACTATGACTATATTAAAAACAAACTAATACAAATATGTAAAAGAAGTAATGGTAGGTCAAACGTGGATGCTGGTGAACTTTAGTAAAGCCAATGGTGTGTGAAGTGTATGTGGCAAACAAATATAATGTAGAATGTTTTGGTAATCACAAAGTTAATCATTATGATTTTATAGCTAAGCCATGCACATTTTTCTACTATTGAATGATAGTTTAATTCCTTTCCTTTTGTTAAACACTTTTGACTTAATACTATGCCCTAGGAAGTGATCAAATGATCAGTGTGAGATATCAAGTTATTATGTGATATGATAACCCTTTTCTGAAATGGTTGTTTTCTGACCTACCAAGTCATAAATTTAGATGTTCACAGTAACTTTTTATTATCAAATGGAAGTATGATATATGAGAACAAGCTCAAGGAGTTCCATGAGAAACAAGTATGTTACATCAGTAAGTAGGTCAGATTCTCATAGAACCTACTTCTGATATATGGCTACCTTTTCAAGTCACATGCATGAACTCATGAGTAATTTTTATAACCTGCCCACTAAAGAAAAAGTTGAACCTTGCATCACTTACTGTAGAAAATTTCAAAGTCATGCAAAGACTTAATTCTATATTTATAGAGAGTGGCTTTTTTCTGACTAAATCCAGATTGATATTGATTATAGTTCCTGGAGGACTGCAAATAGAATATAGGGTTTTTTATATCTATTTACTGTTTAATGCTGAATAATTGTTCAATCAACTGTTTAAGTCAGATTTATTTTTCACCTTACATGGCATAAAGGCTAAAAAAGAGATTAAATAAATGGTACAGAATTTTAGATGGAAATAAGACTTTTGCTTCCCATGCCATCAACTCCTTAGGTGAGGAATATTTTGGAAATAATACTCTTGTGTATTTAAAGGTCTTGAATTGTTTCTGTAGGCCATTAGGTTTTACTTTCACCAAATAGAGTAACCTTAGATAGCTTAGAAACACTGGGATTTTTGTATATCAGCTGCCTCCATGAAGAAATGAAATACAAAAACAACAAAAGGACTACAACAAAAACACATTTCACCTGTACAATTAAAGTAGGATAGGGTAGTAGCTAACCTTGCACAGTTCTGAACTTACTTATATAATTTCATAAAATACATCTGTCTTATAAAAGTCAATCTTTGCTATTTTTCCTGTAATGTACATTCCTTGAGAGTTTAAAATAGAGAGTTTAAAATAATATTGTTGCATACACATAGATCAATATAACAAAATAGAGAGCCCAGAAATAAATCCACATATATAAAACTAATTAGTATATGATAAAGAAGGTGAAAATATACAATGATATAAAGACAGTATATTCCATAATGAGTGTTGGGGAAATTGGACAGATGCATGCAAAAAATAAAACTACACCACCTACTTATACCATATATAAGAATAAACTCAAAGTGAATCAAAGACTTTAAAGACCCCAGATCATAAAACACCTAGATATTTATATAGGCAGTAAACTCTTTGATATTGTACTTAGTAAGTTTTTTATATCTCCTCAGGTGGGAGGAAAAATAAACAATAATTGAATGGGACTATATCAAACTAGAAAGTCTTGCACAGCAAAGAAATCATAAAAACAAACAAACAAAAAAAAACTGAAAGCATCCTACTAATTGGGAGAAGATACTCACCAATGTTATATCTGATAAGAAGCTAATATCTGCCGAAACCAGTTTGGCTCAGTGGTAGAGCGTCGGTCTGCGGACTGAAAGGTCCAGGGTTCGATTCCGGTCAAGGGCATGTACATTGGTTGCGGGCACATCCCCGGTGGAGGGTGTGCAAAAGGCAGCTGATTGATGATTCTCTCTCATCGATGTTTCTGACTCTCTATCCCTCTCTTTTCCTCTCTGTGAAAAATCAATAAAATATATATTTTTTTAAAAAAGAAGCTAATATCCAAAATTTATAAAGAACTCATACAACTCAACATCAAAAAAGCAAACAATCCAACTAAAAACTGGGCAAGGACCTGGAGAGATATTTATCCAAAGAGGATATGCAGATGGTCAATATACACATGAAAGGATGTTCCATGTCACTAATCATCAGTGAAATTCAAATTCAAATCACAATAAGATATCACCTCACACCTGTCAGAATGGCTATCATCAATAAATCAACAAATGATGGCCATGATGTGGAGAACAGGGAAGCCTTGTGCATTATTAATGGGGCTGCAAATTGGTGCAGCCATGATGGAAAACAGTATGAAGGCTCCTCAAAATATTAAAAACATGACTACTTTAAGCCCCAGCAATTCCACATCTAGGTATTTATCCAAAGAAATCCAAAACACTAATTCAAAAATATATGCATCCCTATATTCACTGTGGCATCACTTAGAGTAGCCAAGATATAAAGGCAACATTAAGTGCCAATGAATAGACAACTTAATAAAGAAGAGGATGGGTATGTGTGTATATATATATATATGAATATTACTCAGCCATTAAAAGGGAAAGATTACCATTCGTGACAACATAGATGGACCTAGTGAAATAAGTCAGAGAAAGGCAAATACCATATTATTTCACTTATTTGTGGAATTAAAAAACAAAGAAATGAACAACAAAACATAAACAGTCTCATAGATAGAAAGAAGAAACTGATGGCTGTCAGATGGGAGGGTGGTTGGGGGGTAGGTGAAAAAGATGAAGGAACAGAGAAGTATAAACTGGCAATTACAAAATAGACATGGGAATACAGGGAATATAGTTTTTAACTATGTGCTAGGTATGCACTAGGCTTATCCGGTGAATCACTTTGTAAATTATGTAATGTCTAACCACTATGCTGCACCCCTGAAGCTAATATAAAATAACATTGAATGTCAATTGTAATTAAAAATAAAATTATATCTTTATATATATATTTTTGTTCAACCTGCACTACAAAATTCAGAGATTGACAGTCACATGCATGCATGGAAATGCTTTGATGGTATGACTCCTAAATGATTTCTTTTGTTTTTTATTTTATTTTATTTTATTTCATTTCCCTCTTCTTAAGATAGTTACAAGTAAATGGAAACATTTAAGCCAGGGAAATTAAGGTTCTGTGTTGAGGGTAGATAATAAAACATATTAGGAGCTCAAAAGGAACTCTATATTTTATAATTGAATGTCAGCAACACCAAGTGGAAAGCAGTCAATAGAAACTTATATAATTTAACTGACAACATTTTGAGAATGATGCATTAAGTTCACTTAGCGTTTTCTATGACTGACTACTTACTTGCAAGAACTAGCAAGATATTCTTTCTTCTGACAGTAATCCCTACTAGTCATTGATTTCAAAAGTCTGCTTTAGCTAAAGTAAATTGACATTTATATCACTAACTTAGCGGAGATGAAATTTCAAGGAGTTTATTGCTCTTCCCTGAGGGGCAGCAATATCACTTAATGTAAAAGGCTTTGATCTGGCTTCTCAAGAAGACAGAAGAAATGTACATGAAAATAACAGTTCTTTCTTTTTTTTCATACACCAATTTAGCTGTGCAATAGATTACACTGGTTTTATTAGAGTGACTGCAGAGAAGAGCACATTTTAGTGAACATATTTATAAACAGATATCATCTGTTTGGATTTAGCTGTTAAGTGAATTGGAAAAAGAGAGGTATCAAATTAAGTGTGATTAAACCTAAGAAACAAGCCTTTTATAATTCTAAACATACTCTTTAGAATCTGGACAATAATAAAACTTCCCAGAATTCACAACACATCAGAGATTTCTGTGTCTAAACAACAATAAGAGCAGAAACTACCATGGTTCAGTATTATTATCTCAATAATAATGCTATTTGTGCCATTAAACTTGGATGATCCACTTCTATTTGTCTTGCACTGGTATATTAGAAAAATTAATTTCCCATTTAAACTTGATACAAAGCTATTTTAAATATTTTACAGAATATATGATCTTGGTCTTTTAACAAATTGCATTATTTATTTTTCATTAATATTGATTAAATGTATATTATCCTCCAATTTACTTTGTCTATTTGCTTTCAATGACTCAGTGTTTTACTTAGAGTATTAAATAGATTTCCATTTAAACCCCCTATGTATATTTTGTTTGATATTAAGACCTCATTCTGTTAAGGCTCCAATACACATTTCTTTTATGTTTATAAAAATAATACCCTTGGAACAAGTTTGTATACATCAGGTGGCAATAATGCCATTAATACATATTAGATAGTAATTCAGGAAATATTTGCTGATATCTGCATTCCAATAAATATACTGAGAATATCATATTTCTGCAAATCTTTGTTTCTTGTTATTTAGAAATCTTTTTAAAAAACTGATTTTAAAACTCATAAATATTATGAAATTCCATCCTATATAATAAAATATGCAAATCGACCGAACTGCAGAACAACCAATCACTATGATGCACACTGTCCTCCAGGGGGCACTCAATGCAGGAGCTGCCCCCTGGTGGTCAGTGTGCTCCCACAGGGGGAGTGCTGTTCAGCCAGAAGTCCAGAAGCCAGGCTCATGGCTGGCGAGCATAGCAGTGGTGGTGGCGGGAGCCTCTTCTGCCTCTACGGCAATGCTAGGGGTGCCTGATTGCACACTTAGGCCTGCTTCCCATGGACAGTGGGCCTAAGCCCGAGGTGGGCAAACTTTTTGACTCGAGGGCCACAATGGGTTCTTAAACTGGACCGGAGGGCTGGAACAAAAGCAACCTGACCATGCTGGCACTCTCATCTTGGGTTGCTGGTGAAGGAGCGGAGGGGAGAGCAAGAGAACCCTCCGCTCTTTTTGCTCCACAGGTTGGATAGAACAGCTGAACAGGCCAGATCCGGCCCGCGGGCCGTAGTTTGCCCATGGCTGGTCTAAGCTGTCAGTTGGACATCCCCTGAGGGCTCCCAGAACGCAGACTGTGAAGAGGGTGCAGACTAGGCTGAAGAACCCCCGTGCCCCCACTGAATGAATCCCGTGCACTGGGCCTCTAGTTTTCATATAATATCCATTTATATATCTTTAAAGGGGATAATCCCACAATGATTAGAAATGTATAGAAAAAGTTTTAAATTGTACTGCAAACCTCTTTTACTATATATGGTAAAACAATCTGTGATATAAACCTAAAATTTATGCTTTATAAAACATATTTTTAAAATAACACCAAATTTGAAAAACATGAGAATAATGAATATACATTTTTAAAACTCTGTACAAATAGGCTGGCATAAAGCAGATAATAGTGGATTCTGCTAAAGGTAAGATAATATAACTAAAACAAAAACCAATATAAGAATATCCTCTTTTATAATATACTAGAAAATAGTGGTATATGTATTTTTAAAGAAGAATAAAAGACAAATCATCAGGTTATAAATAAACTGGCAATATTATTAATTTTCACTAAATTAAGATTATAGAAATTTTATGAATACTTATACTATTAAAAATTGGATATAAAATTATGAAGAGAAAAAAGGCCCGACCCCATAAGTAATCAGTATGAATTATTTGAAAATATCAGTTGATATGTTTAAAATCCAAATGTATACTAATGTATAAGATAAAAATCTTACATTTTCTTCCAAACTTCTCTATCATTCTTGTTGAATGTACGCAGTGTTAACTTGGTGATGGTTGCACAATAATGTGAATGAACTTAATGCCACTGAGTTGTACACTCAGAAATAAGTTTTATGCTATGAATACTTTACCACAATAAGAAATACAAGCAATAAAAAGACAAAAATAAAATGGTTTTGAAGAATTTTCTTCATTTTATATCTAAAGTTTAAAAAAAGCAACCAACACACACATTATTTTTGTGTATACCATCTTCTAGGACTCAGCACCAAACTACCTACCCCAAGCAGGATGACCAAGCATCCCCTAAGTGTAAAACTTCTGTTTAGTAATAGTATTTGGAGTCATAAAATGAGTAGTTTTAACATTTATATATCTACTCTTAACATGTTTTATGCAATCTTTCCTCATACATAATTAATTATTATAAAATATGGCTGATTCTGTTACTGTTATAATTAGCTAGTTATTAATAATAGGACAGGCACAAAAGGGAGGCCAGACATTATAAGCATGATCATTTGGGCAGCTTCACCAAGAAGCTACAGCTTCACACCCCCCAGGGAACCACTGGGTCATTCCCTGAAGATTACTGGGGGAAGGGACTGGTCAAAGGGGAGACAGACTCAGGCACAGTGAAGTTAGGGTGGTGAAGGAAAGGTGTCTGTCAGTCAAATCTGGTAACAGAGATCATTGAGTAGGCGGGGTGAGCCACTGCAAACCCATGAAAATTTGGGACTAGTCTCCCAGACAAAGGCGTTTGCTCTCTTGGATCTTAATTCTTGTGACTCTCTTGCATTCTATTGTGTTCCCTCCACAGCTGTGTGGCCCTTGGCCAGGTAGACCCCACGTGCAATAGACCGATGGACTACAATTGGGAACACAAACTAAGCTAGCCTGATGTTGGATTGGACTGCGCCCCAACATGGAGTAAAAAATCTGGGCAACTGCTTAAACCTTTCCCTGCTGAAGGCTTAGCAATATGTCTTCCATGGTGGGACAGAGGGAAAGGGACGTTGGGAACTCAAGGATTTAACTCCAGACAAATGCCGCTCATTCTCCCATGCAAGTCTCAGAAAATCTTTTTCTTGTGACATTGCAAGAAACCCACATTCCCAGCAACAGATAGGGAAACAGTATTTCCCATCAACAATTCCACTAGTCATTATTTTTTAAAAATCATAAATAAAGACCTTTTAGGATTCTAGAGGCAACATCTGATAGATCCTCCCTTTCTCCAATTGATGGACAGATGTAAACCCCACCTCCGGCCAGACATACCTGAGCTCTGAATCACCAATCAGCATGTGCTGAGTACCCTAAGCCCCTTCCCTTATCCTCCCCTTAAAAGTAGACCCCCGGGTGTCTTCTGGTCTCTTCCTCTCTTTCTCTCTGGAAGCAGCCTGCGAGGTACCCTCTCTCCAATAAAAGCCTGTGTCCTGGCATCCCAGTCTCAGCTACCTTCTTTAATTAACCTATCAGCATCCACAGGCAAAATGGGAGAGTTAAGGGTTATAGACTGAGTTCAAAGTTTAGGTAGACATAAGTTTTGAGAGAAATATCTCAAAAGAAAATATCAACAAGGTACAGCACAACGATAGTACCACAGATCATAAATGCCCTGAACATCAGAAATGACAGTTACCACTATTATATCCCCATAAAAATGGAAGTTATTGTTATGTTTGAACAATATTAAATTCTAAAATACAAACCCTAAAGTACCATGGATTTCATACCATGACAATTTAATAGAAGAGGAAGATAAAGGTTGTCCCCCCCCCCCCTTTTTTTTAGGACAACTAGGACAACTAACTGTCTTTGCTATATTTGTGAAGAAATTTGAGAATTTAGCTTGCCTTAATATCCCAGACAGAATATAAAGAGATGTTTATTTGATCCAGTTTGTCTTAAAAATGGTATTGCACAGTTAGGATAATGATAAAACATTTCATGGGTTGCCGAAACCGGTTTGGCTCAGTAGATAGAGTGTCAGCTTGTGGACTGAAAGGTCCCAGGTTCGATTCCGGTCAAGGGCATATTCCTTGGTTGTGGGCACATCCCCAGTAGGGGTTGTGCAAGAGACAGATGATCAATGATTCTCTCTCATTGATGTTTCTAACTCTCTATCCCTCTCTCTTCCTCTTATAAAAAATCAATAAAATATAATTTAAGAAATACAAACATTTCATGGATAAAATAATGCAATGTAAATGTTTTTATGTTGTGTACTAACAAGACCTAAAACAGTCCTTTCTCTTTGCCTATACCTGAAGACAAGGCCAGACACAGATTCCTTCCCTTTTTGCCTCTAGTCAACAGGTATGTTCTTTGTCTCATGAGTACTTAACTATGACTAGAACTGTTTGTCCCTTCCTGGAAATAGCTAGACACAGAGATAAACATTTCCTTTTCAAATAACTGACTTTGAACTCCCTATGTAAAGAATAACCCTGAGTGTAAACACCCTCAGGTGCAGGTCTGCAATTCCTTTACCCATCCCTGTAAAATGACTACAGCAAAATCACTCTGCTGAGACACTTTGGCTTTCAGATATGATCTGTTACTATTGCAACAACCTGACTAAAATGATCGTAATTGTCTGGTAAATTTTGTCTTTGTCATTACCGTATATTTCTATCAGTAATTCTAAACAGATAAAAGAATAGGGAATAGCATTTAAATTGAGGCAAGTGACTTAAAGAATGAAAACATGGAGGAAACAGATGAATCATAAGTTTCATAGTCTATCACTACTTGACAGATAAAGCAAGATTCTTCATTAAAATCTTATGTGCATGAGAATTTGATTTCAAAAGAACACTTTCAATAAATGGTGCCTTCTAGAAAAAAACACCTTTTTTGCATATAGAAATAAAGTAAAAGACTTACCTTTTCTTAATTTCTTTATAATCTTCAATTTTCTTCTCTTAACAAGTCTATTCTCTACCATATGCTTTATTTTATTGTTACCATTTAAACAATATATCGAATGTGTGAAGGAGATAAAATTTAACAAAACTCTCCATATGATATGGAATTAAAAAAAACACAGAAAAGCAAATAATAAATTTACAATGAGAAAATTATACTGAAAAATTCAAGTATGAAATCATTTACAATCTGAAATACATAGATGCATTCTGCTTACCTCATTATTTGCTTTATCTTTCTCCTGTCCTCCCCGCCCCAACCCCACAACTCTTTAAGGCAATTTCTGTGATTCTCTTCTTATGTTCAATTAACAGGATTCACATGCACTGCCCATGACTTATCTTTAATTTCAAAAGATTTTCTTATCTGATTGACATCCACCGTACCCAGGAGGTTACTAGTTCCACCTTATTCAATATTGCCAAACTTTCCAATTATTCTCTCTTAGCCATAGTTTATTTGACATAATGGAGGGACAGACCATGATTAAAACTTCTATTTCTTACACACACACACACACACACACACACACACACACTCTTATATTCTTAAGTATTCTTAAGTATTCTTAAAAATTGTCAAGGTCATAATAAAACAAGGTCTGTGTCTAAACGTAGTCACAGGTCAGAAGAGTCAAAGAACAGGTTATAATTAAATACTGTGTGATGCCTGCATGGATCCTGGAGCAGACACAGAGAAACTACTGGAAAACATCTGAGGAAATCTGAGTAAAGCCTGGAGTTTAGTTGATAGAAATTCTGAAATGTTCATTTTCATTTTGACAAATATACCATTAATATATAAAAATTTAACGCTGGCAAAATCTGGATGAAGGGCATATGGGTTCTCTGTGTTATCTTTGAAACTTCTGTTAACTCTAAAATTTTTACAAGATACAGAATTAGAACAAAAACAATAATATAAAGGTACTTACAATGTCCTTCTTTTCCAAGCCAGGCCTTCATCGAGGTATCTTCTAAGAGACTGCCTGATGGGGATGCTCATGGGGAGGATTCTGATTTGGATTCAGTGGCTTCACTCGATGTTCCCAAACCTGGAGATCAATTAAATATATATTTATCTCTTTCACGCTGATTGTCATTGTACTAGTAGTGAGAGTTACGCTGGGTGATTTTTAACCACCACTCTCAGAAACTGTGACACAGAAAGTTCTTTAGGAATTTAGGTGTATAGCCTCTCTGTCAATATGATCCAAGCTCTATTTTAAGGCAATATTTGGGACACAAATCATACTATTATTCCCATTATTAACCTGTCACAATACCACTAATTCACACATGTACTTCCTCAGGACAACAAGTGAAAATCAAAATATGAAGCTAATTTTTGCCTGCCTTTCAAACTCAGCCATTAAGCAGCTATCACCAGAAAGTCTAATTCCCCTTATGCACACAAAGAATTCTGCCCCATTATCATCAGAAAACAATGAATAAACACAGTCCTTTCTGAGAGATTCAATGCATGCTTCTGTTAAAAACAAAAAACAAAACCAACTGGCTATTGAAGAGTGATAAATAATTCATTATCTGATGGTATTCATCATTTTCCTTAACTAATGCTAAATCTGCATTCACGACCCTCTCCTGAAACAATGTAATTCACTCTAAAAAGTCTTGCTAATAAACAGCTGGGCTCTAATGAAAACACATCTAAATCTGAAGAATACATTCCAATTTTGACCATATGGAATGCTAGTTTCATTTCATTCACCGCCACTTCCTGCTTCCATGTTGTGTTTAATCATCTCCCATAGTCTTCAGTGATTGATGCCTCAGCCCTTGCCTGGTAGGCCTAAACATCATCTAAAAAGTTTCTTTCCCTTGTGTTCAGCCAATGGCTGTCTCTGAGTCAGATGTGATTGGAACACCTTTAAAACGATGAAAAAATTATTCATAGTGGTGTCTCATTCATGGGCCATGAAAATTAATATGTTATTTATGTTCTATCTAGCTGCTTTCAATACTTGAAGTTAAAACGCTTGAGGAGGGAGGGGGCATTTAAAGGAATTATGTTTTTCTACTTGGAAGAAAGATGGCATGTAAAAGAGCATTAAAAATTCATAGATGTACAAAGTGCTTTTGGATTTGCTAATTGCTTTCAAAGATTTACATACTATCTAGAGAAATATAAAGTTATGAGAAATAATAAATTTTTATCTAATTTAAAAAATTGATTTGTATCAGTGGCACTTATTCACCAGTATGGATGCTATTGACTTTATGTAAGAGCAATAAATATTTTGCATTTAAATTAAAATGGTGCATTACATTACTTGTATCTGCATTTACCCACAAGGTTATACTAGTAGATGCATAATTTTATGCCTGCAAAAAAATGAAAATAAAATAAAATAAATGAGCAACAGCAGGAGCAGTTGTTTTTGTTTCCTTGTGTTTATTTCTTAAAAATTATCTTAAAATATAACTTAGGCAACACCATTATTGAATTAAAAAATTATAAAGGAAGAGAATGAATAATCTCTTAAATATTTGTAGAAACAGTATGTTTTTATTCCATCTATTTTATTTCCTCTTATTTCATATACCTTACACTACTGTTGTTTTTCAGGAACTATCGCCTCCCTGAAATAGAGTGCATACATATGCTATATATTAGAATATATAGGTTGCATAACTTACATCACTAAATAATTGTGTCACTAAGGGTGACCTAATTCAACTTGGATAGAGTGGTAGGTCTTTTACATGTCTGGGCAAATCTAGCTGTCACACTGTTTGTCATATATCTAAGAGCTAATTCTTTGTAATGGTTCATCCTTTGTCCCTTATGGTTCTGTATAGAACCACAGAAATACTTGAGGGGAAGTATAGTGTACTATTACCTTATTTGATAAAAGAAAAAGCCTAAAATAAAACAATCAAAAAACAACTTTGAAACCTAGAGGTTTCCTTTCCTGTGTGCTTTGCTTGCAAGTTTTCTGTTGTTCCTCCTAAGACTCTGTCTATCTAAACTAATGCAGCATAGGCCTGAACAAGTCTGTAAAACAAATCCAGCAGAATCCTGAATACTGAGAATGCAGGTCAAACCTTAGTCGTTTTCTGTTTTCATGTGTTCTTACTCTTTAACTATTTGTGAGTGACATAAAAAGATTCTAACACAGTCAAGTTAGATTAGAAAACAAAGGCCTCAAGCTCTACCCATCCCTTTTCCATCTTGGCTAGAACACTGCAGATCTGACCTTCACTGACTAACTGACCCTCTACTTCCCACCCAATTTCCTATGACCCAGAGGACAGGGGTACAATAAAAGAGAAATCACTGTCTGGAGAGGGGGAACAGTTACCTCACCAGCATCAGAAGCCCAGGCCTACCCTATTCACCACCTCCAACCCTGTGCCCACGTTTAATAAAAAACTCCCACCCAGACCTCATCAGTGTGTCTCCATTCTCTGAGGTCACTCACTCTCACTTCTTGAGTGCATACTATTGTTTTAATGAATTTTTGTGCTTTGATAAATCCTTCTGTTATGTTCTTGAATTCATTCTTGAGCCGAAACAAGATCCTGGTCAGGTTGATACCAGCCTTGGCCTCACCTTGTGACACCTGCAATCAATTCCACCATCTTCCCCCTACTCTGTCATATAGATAATTATTCCCTAATTCTTTCTTCCCTATCTCCTAAATTCAAATGAACTAGTCCCGTTTACTTATAGCATAAGGAAATTATGCTAGATTTCTATGCAGGTGGTCATTGATATTTGTGTTTCTAATGTATGTTGTCAAACAAATATTCTAGGTAAACAGAACTATGGATCAATTTTCAAATAATTAGGATTAGTTACTTATTGCAAAGAATGAAGCAAATATTTACTTGTTGCTATTATTTATTATACATTAACTAACCCTATTTATATAATGATGAATAAAACTATGCATATTGGTAATTTTTGCCTTAACAGATCTTACAGTCAGGTGCCGGGATATAACTACTAAAATTTACAAAAATCACAACTATTAAATATATATGGAAAGAGTTCTAGATATGGGTAGGGAGTGCCATACAAATTATGCAAATTTTTACAAAATTATAACTACGTAAGTAGCAACAAAATATCATAGGTTTAGGATATACCAAACAAAATGTTCAATATATAGACATAGAACCAAAAAATATATTCATAAAAAGAAAAGACCTAAATGAATGCAAAGGCATTCCACATTCAATGTTTGAATACTCAATGTATCTATTATTTCTTCCCAAATTGATCTATAGAGTTAACGTTATTCCACTTGAAATCCCCACATAGTGGAGACAAAAATGGTCTTTTCCATAAAAATTTCTAGTATAGTTGGATAGCCATTTGATTAAAAACAAACAATGAAACAACCACACATTGAAATAGTCTGGCTGGGGTGGCTCAGTAGTTGAGCATTGACCTATGAGTCGGGAGTTCACAGTTCGATTCCGAGATGGGGGCATGCAGGAGGCAGCAGATCAATGATTCTTTGTCATTGTTGATGTTTCTATTTCTCTCTCTCTCCCTCTCTGAAACCAATAAAACTATGTTTAAAAAACATAAAAATTAAAAAACAAAACTTCATACTAAAAATATTGTAAACAAAGAGGATATATGTGTTAAAGTGAAAAGTCTAACAAAAAAGCTTATAGAAGAAAACAAAAAAGCTTGTATTGAGATTTATTTTTTACTTTAATTTTATTTCTGTGTAGGGTTGCCAAATATAGCAAACAAAAGTTCAAACCTAGTTAAATGTGAAGTTTAGGTACCATTGAAAGTATGCATTAGTTCAGTGTTTCCCAAACTTCTCTCATGATGAGAATCACCTGGTGGAGTTGTTAAAATACAGATTCCTGAATCCCAACTAAGAAGTGCTAAACTAGAATTTTTGGGAGCATATAGGTAAAACTGTATACTTAACTAGTGCTCTAGAGCATACAATTTTACCTATATGTTCCCAAAAATAACTAGTGCTCTAAAGCATACAACTTTACCTATATGTTCCCAAAATTTCTAGTTTAGCACTTCTTAGTTGGGATTCAGGAATCTGTATTTTAACAACTCCACCAGGTTATTCTAATCATGAGAGAAGTTTGGGAAACACTGCATTAGTTGATACATAGATATACCAAAATATTTTTTGTTGTTTATATGAAATTTGCATTTATTTAGGTATCTTATCTGGCAACTCTATTTATAGGTAAATATAACACAGAAACAACTGCATATGGGCACCAAAGGGAAAGTATAAGAATGTCCATAGCAGTATTCTTTGTCAAAGTTCCTAACTCGATACAACTTAAGTGTCCATCAGGAGAGTGGATAAGGAATTTGTTGTACATTCATAACATGAAATACTATAAAACATTGAACAAACTAGAGCTAAAAAATCCTAATGTGACTAATCTACACGAATAAAACAGTAACATGCAAATTGACCATCACTCCGCTATACCCACCAGTCAATCAGAGAGAGTGTGCAAATTAACCCAACCAAGATGGTGTTGGCAATGGAGCTAGAGCAAGCAGGAGGCTTGGGTTGCTTCAGGTGATGGAGGAAGCCAAGCTTCCTGCCCTCCCTGGCCTGCCCTGGCCTCGGATCAAGGCTACAGAGTTTCAATTATTGAGATTTTAAAAATATCAACAAAAATGGCGGCAACCAAAGAGCAAGCAGGAGGCTTGGCTCTGCTCAAAGCTATAAAGTTTCAATTATAGAAGATAAATAAATCCCAGATACCAGGGCCTCCACTTGGGTTTCTGGGGGCATGGCCATCCTACAAACCACCATAGGCCCCTCACCCAGGCAGCCCCAAACCCCAAAGGAACCCTCACCCTGATCCAGGAGACTCTTCAGGGCAAACCAGCTGGCCCCACACATGCACCAGGCCTCTATCCTATCTAATAAAAGTAATATGCAAATTGTCCATCACTCCAACACATAAGATGGCTGCCCCCATGTGGACACAAGATGACCAACACAAGATGGTCAGCAGGGGAGGGCTGTTGGGAGAGACCAGGCCTGCAAGGGAGGGCAGTTGGGAATGATCAAGTCTGCAGGGGAGGGCAGTTAGGGGTGACCAGGCTGGCAGAGGAGGGAAGTTGGGGGGAGCCCAGGCTTTCAGGGGAGGGGTGTTTGGGGGGAAAGCCTGCAGGGGAGGGCAGTTAGGGGCAAACAGGCTGGCAGGGGAGCAGTTAGGCATCAATCAAGCTGGCAGGGAAGTGGTTAGGGAGAGCTCAGGCTGGCAGGCAGAAACGGTTAGGGGCAATCAGGAATGCAGGCTGATGAGTGGTTGTGAGCCAGCAGTCTTGGATTGTGAGAGGGATGTCTGACTGCCCATTTAGGCCCGATCCCTAAATGGGCAGTCGGACATCCCTCAAGGGGTCCCAGATTGGAGAGGGTAGAGGCTAGGCTGAGGGACATGCCCCTCCCTCTACCCCACTTCCCCCACCTCTGTGCATGAATTTCATGTACCATGCCTCTAGTTATAAAGTAAGAAGCAACGAATCAAGAACTTCTAGTTTGACACTAAGGTCAGGAAAAAATACTAATAAACCTATTGTAGTCTTGAATTTCTTAGTTATCCTCTATCTAAGATTTACTCATTATAGACTCTTTTTATTTCATTTTTGGTGTATTAATAATTCACCTTTGTCCCATTGACAATGGAATGTAAGAGTAACTTGAACTCTCCACAACTCTTCTTTAAGTAAATTTTATGGGATAAGTCACAGCCTGGAGATTATATATATATATATATATATATATATATATATATATATATATATATATATGCAACTGGCCAACTGGCCAGTACCTACGATGCACACTGACCACCGGGGGCAGACGCTCAATGCAATAGTGGAAAACACAGGCATGGAAACATGGAACAGACTGATGAATCTCAGAGGGAAGGAAGGAGGGAGGAGAAGGAGAAGAGATTAACCAAAGATCTTATATGCACACTAGAGGCACTGGTGGGGTCCCTCAATCTGGCCTCGGGGATTGGGCCAAGACAATCTCTCCAACATCCCTTGAGAGTTCCCAGATAGTGAGAGGGTGCAGACCAGGCTGAGGGACCCCATTGGTGCATGAATCTATGCACTGAGCTGATAACTATGGAGGAAATTGTAGCAGTAATCCAGAATCTTGCAGCAAACAAAAGCCCTGGGCCAGACAGCTTCAAAGGGGAGTTTTACCAAACATTCAAGTAAGAACTAAAACTTATCCTCCTCAGGATATTCCAAAATTTTTAAGAGAAAGGAACACTTCCAATCTCTATCAATCCAACATTACCATAATCCATAAACCAAATAAATACACTATAAAGAAAGAGAATTACAGGCCAATATCCCTCATGAACATAGATGCCAAAATCCTCAACAAAATTCTAACAAATCAGACCCAAGATTACATTAGAAAGATCATACACCATGATCAAGTAGGGATTTATTCTAGGGGTGCAAGGATGGTACAATATTAGTAAATCAATACATGTGATACATCTCATAAACAAATCAAGAGATAAAAATCACACAATCATATTAATTGATACAGAAAAAGCATTTGACAAAGAAAAAAAAGACCCTCTCAGCAATGCGGGGGTAGAAGAATTATATCTCAACAAAATAAAAGTCTTATATGACAAACCTATAGCCAACATACTACTCTGTGGGCAAAAACTAGAATCATTCCCCTAAGAACAGGAACAAGAGAGGGATGCCCATTTCCACTACTCCTGTTCAACATAGGACTGGAAAGGCTAGCCATAGCCAACAGACAACAAGAAGAAATAGCCCAAACCAGTTTGGCTCAGTGGATAGAGCATCAGCCTGCAGACTGAAAGGTCCCAGGTTTGATTCTGGTCAAGGGCATGTACCTTGGTTGAGGGCACATCCCCAGTAGGGGGTGTGCAGGAGTCAGCTGATCGATGTTTCTCTCTTATCCATGTTCCTAGCTCTCTATCCCTCTCCCTTCATCTCTGTAAAAAAATCAATAGAATATATTTTTTTAAAAAAAAGAAGAAATAAAAGACATCCAAATTGGAAAAGAAGAAGCAAAACTGTCATTATTTACAGATGACATCATATTATGCATGGAAAACCTTAAATATTCCATAAAAAAACTACTAGATTTAATAAATGAATTCAGCAATGTATCAGAGTACAAAATTAACACCCAGAAATCTACAGCATTTTAATACATCAATAATGAACTCACAGAAAGAGAAAAACAAACACACTCCAATTTATCATTGCACAAATATAATTAAGATACTTGGGAATAAACTTTACTTAGGAGGTAAAAATCTTTGGTCAGGAAACTACAGGACATTGGGAAAAAAAAGATAGAAGAGATAAACAAATGAAAAAATATACCATGTTCATGGATTGGTAGAATTAAATTAAAATGTCCATACTACTCAAAGCAATCTATAGATTCAATGTACTCTCCATTAAAATAGCAACTGCATATTTCACATATCTAGAAAAAAACTCTCTAAAGCTTAATATCAACAACAAAAATTACCCTGAATAGTCAGAGCAGCCTTGAGAAAGAGCTCACAGTATAAAATATCAAGCTATATTATAAAGCCATTGTTCTCAAAACTGCCTGGTACTGGCACAAGACCAGACATATAGACCAATGCGACAGAACAGAGAACCCAGAAATTGACCCAAGACCTTATGCTCAATTCATATTTGACAAAGGAGGCAAGAGCATACATTGGAATTAAGAGAGTCTCTTCAATAAATGGTGTTGGGGAAACTGGACAGGTACATATAAAAAAATTTAAAGTAGACCACCAACTTACACCATACACAAAAATAAGCTCAGAGTGGATAAATGACTTAAACATAAGATGGGAAACCATAGAAATCCTAGAAGAATCCATAGGCAGAAAAATATCAGACATATGTTGTAATATCTTTACCAACACAGCTCCTAGGGCAATGGAAACTAAAGAGAAAATAAACAAATGGGAGTACATCAAAATTAAAAGGTTCTGCACAGCAAAAGAAACCATCAAAAAAAAAAAAAAGCCTACTGCATGGGAGAACATATTTGCCAATGTTATCTCCATAAGGGCATAATCTCCAAAATTTATAGGGAACTCATATATCCTAACAAGAGGAAAATAAACAATCCAATTTTTAAAAAGGGCAAGAGACTTAACTTTTGAAAGTGGACATTCAGAAGCCCAGGAGACATATGAAAACATGCTCAAAGTCACTCATTATCTGAGAGATGCAAAGAAAAACAATGAGATACCATCTCATACCTATCAGAATGGCTATCATCAACAAATTGACAAAAAACAAGGGCGGGTGAGGATGTGGAGAGAAAGGAAACCTCTTGCACTGCTGGTAGGAATGCAGACTGGAGCAACCACTGTGGAGAACAGTATGGAGTTTCCTCCAAAAACTAAAAATGGAACTCCCATTTGACCCAGTAATACCACTTCTAAGAATATATCCCAAGAAATCAGAAACACCAATAAGCAAGGACATGTGCGCCCCTATGTTCATGGCAGCACAATTTACCATAGCTAAGATTTGGAAATCACCTAAGTGCCCATCAGCAGATGAGTGGATTAGAAAATGGTGGTACATCTACACAATGAAATACTAAGCTGCTGTAAAACAGAAAGAACTCTTACCATTCTCAATAGCATAGAGGCACCTGGAGAGCATTATGCTAAGCAAAATAAGCCCATCAGAGAAAGAAAAATATCACAGGATCTCACTCATTTGTAGAATATAATAAATATCATAAATTGATGAACAAAAATAGATCCAGAGACATAGAAGCATTGAATAGTCCGTCAGTCCTTAGAGGGAAGGAAGAAGAAGTGGGGGTTAAGAGATCAACCAAAGGACTTGTATACATTCATATATGCATAGCCAATGGACATAGACACTATGGGGGTTAGAGGCATGTGCTGGGGGATTGCGGTGGCCAATGGAGAAAAAAATGAGAGGTGTGCAATTCTATAAACAATAAAGAATTACAAAATTATATCTATCTATATCTATATATATATATATCTATATAATTTCAGAGAGAAGGGAAGGGAGAGAGAGAAGGAGAGAGATACATCAATGAGTGAAAATCGTTGATCGGTTGCCTCTTGCACACCTCACACATCGAGCCTGCAACCTGGGCATGTGCCCTGACCAAGAATCAATCTGTGACCTCCTAGTTCATAGGTTGACATTCAACCACTGAGCCATGCCATCCAGGCAATAATATATATTTAAAATCCTAGAAGCATATCATCAACTATTGTGTTCATCTGGGAAAGTGAAACTAAACATTTTCTAATGTATTTAAAAGTTTTTTTTGTTAATAGTATCTCCTTATGCATATGCAAGTTAGCTGACTTACATATGAAATATCACATATTTCCAGGATTACATTATGTACAAATTGATGAAAGTAGAACCATGAGCAAATTCTTCTAAAACATTTACTATGTCCATTTTTTTCCTTTTCTTAGTTGAAATGTCGGTGTCAGCTCTCACTGACAGCTTCCCACACCTCTTTCAGTGAAATTGGCCTTTATTCCATGTAGCTACAGGGCTGGTCCCCTCCCTTTAATTTTTCCTTGCCAGCTTTGACAATTCTAGACATAAATTAAAAATAAGTGGGGAGGTCTGAACAGTGAAAATTCTATGTAGCTGTTGCTTTTGAAATGGCTACTGCGAGGTGATAAGAAGTAATTACATCTGTAGAGTGATGAAAACATAGTCTAAAATAGCATCAACTTGATTCTAACTTTCCAAATTAAATACTTTGAAATAATGTCACAATAATTGGGAACATCTGTCTCCAAATTTAACATATCTTCTTTTTCCCTCTGTGTCCAGTTTTATTATTCCAAATTATGATTTAGCCGGTTTAACACCCCCCTCCCCCCATAACTGACTTTTATTCCAGTATGAAACACACATTGCTTTATTTTAAGAAACCTGTCTTTGGTAATTAAACTGTTAGGTCCTTCTGCTCTTTCTGTCAATTTTTATCCAGCCCTTCTCCATCACTCAGCTGCTCTGAACTTTCCTTTCCCTGCCTGATGCAGACCCTGATGCAAAATGATCTGGTAAACACGTTTAAATGATAAGTGTCTCAGGTGGAGAAATGCTCCTTGTTGGGACTATTCATCCATGGGAGGTGCCTTAGCTTTCATATTTTACTGCTGTGTACTTGTCCTGAGGGATGAATGCATTGAAATTTCCTGTTAAAGATTAAATACTAACCTCCCAAGAGGACAGCATCTATTCAGCTATTTACAACAGGGTTGTAAGTCAACAACAAGCAGCTGTTCAGTTTATTTCTTCATACAAGGATTCTTAGTTTCATAGTCTAATGAATCAACCTGAGGGTGATTTAGCCTTGCGATCACGCCAAGAGTTATGCAGTTTATTTGGGATTTAATAATTTAAGAGGATCTTTGTCACTTTTTAATCATTTAACTAGCAAGTCAATCATAAAACAAATTCATGACAGATGTGGACTCAACAAATTAGGAGTAACCTTAGGAAAGCACAATATTAATTCCATAACTTGTTTTTAAATTAGCATGCATCACTGTATAAATCACTTCTTCGTGAAAGCAAAAGGAAACAGGCCATGGCCTCTTCCAACATGTTAATAAGATGGATTAACCCCAAGAAAGTAGACATGTTGCAAGTGATGGGTATGTTTAGAAGAATAGTTACAAGCATAATAAAGCACAAGAAAAGAAAAATGTGCATTGGCTAAGAGCAAAATGACAATACGATCATCCTCATATGACTCTCCCCTCAATATTATGCAAAATATCAATCATTCCATTGCTGGGTGAGGATGGGTAGTACTTATTTTTTTCCAGCCTACATTTTTACTAGCATTAAGTCTCTTTAAGTTCCCACTTTTGAATGCAAACAGTCTCCAGAATCTGTGATGGACTTTCTTTTCTCATCTACCTATTTTTTCTTCCAAGAGATCTCATTCATACTGTAGTTTAAATATCATCTACATGCCAATGTCTATCAACATTGGGTCATCAATGTATAATAATGAAAATACTGTTCATAAATATTCCCTCGGGTTTATGGTATTTAGTTGTAAAATGCTAATTTTTTAAATAATTAGAGTTAATCTGATTGCAACTATTGATGGTCTAGTTCAGTGGTCACCAAACTTTTTAGTCAACAGAGCCAAATATCAACAATATGTTTGAAATTTCTTTTGAGAACCAACTTTTTAAAACTTAAATTCTTTTAATGCCACTTCTTCAAAATAGACTCATCCAGGCTATAGTATTTTGTGGAAGAGCCACACTCAAGGGGTCAAAGAACTGCATGTGAGTTTTGAGCTGCAGTTTGCCAACCACGGGTCTAACTTTAATTATAAAGTAAGTTTTCTATTAATCTAAACACTATCCTATATAATAAAAGCCTAATATGCTAAGTGTCTGATTGTCCCATGACCGGTCAGCTGTTCAATCAATAAAAGCATACTATGCTAATGATATGCTAAGGCTACTCATCCAGTCATTATGATGTACACTGACCCCTAGGAGGCAGACAGTTGACTGGTTGGACCAGTCGCTATGACACGCACTGGCTGGTAGGTTAGCTTGCTGCTGGGGTCCAGCCTATTGGGACTGAGTGAGATGGAACCCTACCATAGTTCCTCCCTGACTGGCCAACCTCCCACATCCCTCCCCAGATGGACGGCCCCAATTGGCCCCCATTGGGACTGGGTGAGACAGGGTGGACATGCCCTGGAGTTCTCCTGTGGTCCCTTCCCCACCCAATTGAGCCCTGGTGGGGTTCCTCAGCATGGCCTACACCCTCTCACATTCTGGGACCCCTCGGGGGATGTCAGAGAGCCAGTTTCACTCAGATCCTACAGGTCACTCCCCTCGAGAAGGCGCCAGACACAGGGCTCACAGCTGGCGAGCACTGCTATGGCAGCACGAGCCTCTCCCAATCCAGACTGATTGGGCACAAACCCACAGCAGGTGCAGTGGGGCCAGAATGAGCAGGAGCAGCAGGTAGGAGCTGCAGGCAGCATTGGAGTGCTGGTTTCAGCCAATCCCTGCAGGCCACCCAGAGGTACCCCACCTGTGCACGAATTCATGCACCGGGCCTCTATTGATTACATAATGCATTTCTATAATTTTAACATACCTTTGATTTGGGAGATGTGTTTAGTGATAAATATTTTATAGCTGTTAAAACCAATCCCAAATTTATTGAAATAACTATACCATAATAGCATCAGTAAAAATAGTATTTTCCCCACTAAAATGGAATTCAAATAGAAAAACAAAATGTTGTTTCTGTCTCTTTTCTCTTTAGTACTACTTTATATTCTCAGGCAATCTGCAGAGGCTTTACAGGGCACTAGTAGCAAAATTAAATTTATGCCATATTAAAGAGTAGCTTGATTAGGGCAATTGAATAAAATGAAATTATTAATTACAGATAGAATTTTGATCTACAGATTTCATAGAAAATTAAGCAGTATCTTTCTGTTATAATTACTGTGCTTACCAGGTCATTAGGTCTTTATTTAGGAATACTAATTTTGTTATATCTAATGAGCTCTCCCCATGCAAATTAGAATATTTGATTTTCATTATCTTATCTTTGGCCTGTATAAAGAATGGCTTTGATAGTATTTGAGATTTCAATAAATTTTATAAGGTTTAGAGATATTTAAAGTTATTGAAGTAATCATTTTCTTAATCATAGGAAATCCAAAATACCTTTTGTTTTTACTCTAGATAAGAATAATATTTTCACCTGGGCTTGATACAATAAATGAAATAAGGAATTTCCAGTTGGTTTTAAAGACTATACGAACAATATAAAAGGGGTATATCTGTTTTATAAGAAATCTCATAACCTGCTTAGTTAGCTACAATCTCTATTTACTATTTTGTTGGTTTTAACCTTTGTTAAGACTTTTTTCAATAATAGGATAAATACATCGTGTTGCCATGGTTTAAATCAGGGGTGAGCAAACTTTTTGACTCGAGGGCCACAATGGGTTCTTCAACTGGACCGGAGGGCTGGAACAAAAGCAACCTGACCATGCTGGCACTCTCATCTTGAGCTGCTGGTGAAGGAGCGGAGGGGAGAGCAAGAGAACCCTCTGCTCTTTCAGTTCCTCGGCTGATAGAACAGCCAAATGGGCCGGATCTGGCCCGCGGGCCGTAGTTTGCCCACAGCTGTTTTAAATAAATCACATGCTTAACAATAGATCCAAATAGGCAAAACCGGTTTGACTCAGTGGATAGAGCATCGGCCTGCAGACTGAAGGGTCCCAGGTTCGATTCCGGTCAAGGGCATGTACCTTGGTTGCAGGCACATCCCTGGCAGGGTATGTGCAGGAGGCAGCTGGTTGATGTTTCTCTCTTATAGATGTTTCTAGCTCTCTATCCCTCTCTCTTCCTCTCTGCAAAAAAATCAATAAAATATATTTTTTAAAAAGCAAACAAACAAACAAAAAAATAATCTAAATAAACTAAATCCTCTCATATAAAATACTCCTAGAGTCTAATGTGCATCAAAGATGTTTAGTATACAGGTAAAAGAGAAGTGTTCTAAGGTGTGCTAAATGATGACTGTATAACCTTCCCTAGTTAGTCTTTGGTAGTCAGTGTTTTGTCACTGTTAAAGTTTGCCATCATTCATAATCAGAAGGATTTATTTCTCAAACACAATCAATAATGAAGTGCCTCTAGCTAAAAGAGAAAGTCCCCATTTTGAGATTTTACTTCAGTGCTTCCCCCCAACCCCTAAAATATTTAGCTGCACAGAACCCTTTTTGAGGGAAAAAAATCACAATGTAATTATTTCCATGCTGCTGCCTTTAACGGCCTTTCTGTGCCAGGTTCCCAGGACAGTCAAGGTTGTTCTGTATAACAGTTTACCTGTACTTTGCATAATTGAAAGATGCTGTTGATTTCTCCTTGTTTCAGCTATGGGTATAGACAGCTGTTTTTCCAGCAGGTGTTAAGTGAGTAAACAAGAAACCAGAGTGTTCTAGATAGTTGTGTAACAGCACAAAAAAGAATTAAGCATTTACTGTCAATATGAAAACTGCATGGTATATTTTTTGCATAAATTTTGTTCAGTAGCATTTATATAGATAATCGTTTGATTTCTTTTCTATAATTACATTTTTATTTATTTTTTTGCTGAAACCGGTTTGGCTCAGTGGATAGAGCATCAATCTGCATACTGGAAGGTCCCAGGTTTGATTCCGGTCAAGGGTGTGTACATTGGTTGTGGGCACATCCCTGATAGGGGGCGTACAGGAGGTAGCTGGTCGATGTTTCTCTCTCATTGATGTTTCTAGCTCTCTATCCCTCTTCCTTCCTCTCTGTTAAAAATCAATAAAATATATTTAAAAATATTTTTCTATGTGATCATACTGATGAAAATAAATATTACCATTCATAGTTTCATTTCCACACTACCATCATTTATGTAATTCAATAATACTGAAATACTGTATATGGAGCAGCAGGTATAACTGAATATAAATAAAAATAATAATGTTTACCTGGATTTCAGCTTTCCAAAAGAGTCATTAAAATTATCCATTTGTTTTGCAAAACCTGACACTGATGATAATTAGGTATAATCACCAAATCAACCTAAAATACATAGTAAGTAACAGAAATGTAGCGTACATTTTTTATTTAAAATAAGTAATACCATTCTCCTTGCTATCCTTCTACATTAAAATTCAGTTTGTTGCCCCATGGTGTCATCCAAGGATAAGGAAAGCAGTTTAATGTGGGTTTTTGTCCACACAATTGCTAAAAGCACAATCTTGGGAGTCATATGAAACTTGATTCAAGCCCTGACCTCTATCTCTAGCTCTTCCACTTTAGGAATGTCACCTAATTACTTGAGTCTAGGACTTTTCATTTATAAAAACGTAGGTAAGAAGCACAATGTTTGTGTTGATTAAATTTGATGTTTGTGTAGATTAAATTAGATGCTGAATACAATTTTTTTAACATACACTGGATCTACTGCACAGTATTTAACTCACTGTACATGAAAGCTATTTCCTTAAAACATTGTCTTACCAACCACATTAAATCAGTTTTGCCCTTATTTTGTGGTTTGCATGTTCCATGTGTATGGTTTCCTTACTAACCTAGGAATATGTTTCTTAATAAGTGTATGCCTCTGCATTTTCTCTTATTTTCCATACTAGGGATAACCTTTCTTTGTCTACCAGAGCACTAATTCTATTCATTTAAAAAAAATTCATTTCATAAAACAAGGAAATTCTTGTTTTTCTAGTAGATTCTTTGATCTTCTGGATCAGCATGTTTAAACCTCTCTACACTATCTATATCTTTTTCTGCTTCATCTCTTGCCTCATTGTTTTTTGCATTTTCTCTCTCTCACCATATTACAAGGATTTAACATGCTCTATTGATTTCCTCCATAAGCACTCTTACCACAGGATCATGTATTGTTTAACTCAATTATAAGAAGTAATAAGTATATGTTCATTGAGGTGCTCAATCTTTAAACTCTAAAAAATATTGTGTATGGTTTAATGAAAAAGAAACCATCTTCTCTAAGGACAAAAGTGAGGTTTACTTGCCGGGCTGAAGTGGCTCAGTGGTTGATCATCTACTCGTGAACCAGGAGGTCATGGTTGGCTTTCCAGTCAGGGCACATGCCCGGGTTGTGGGCTCCATCCCCAGTACGGGGTATGCAGGAGGCAGCCAATCAGTGATTCTCTCTTATCATTGATATTTCAATCTTTCTCCCCCTTTTCCTTTGAAATCAATATCTATCTATCTATCTATCTATCCTCTATCTATCTATCTATCTATCTATCTATCTTTTATTTAAGTGAGGGTATACCTAATATTACCAAAGCTATGGCTTACTGCTTTAGTAAACAAATTGCATTTGATACAGTAACACATTTAAAAAATGAATATATAGTAAGTACAACAAATTGTCAGATATCTAAATTTGTAGTTACTGTTTTTAGAGATGCAGATATAGAACATAAGATTCAGAAAGGTTAGACAATACAATCTAACTCACAATTAAATAGAGTTTATTCCACAAAGTGATTAGACTCTTATCTACAAAGCTACTTCAGGTTGTTCCCCCAACACACACACACCCCTTTACTCATTACTTCATAATTTTTTTAAATAGAAATATAGTGGAAAACTCAACTTCAAATTATTGTGATCAAAACTTATCAAAAGTACAAGTAAAAACAACTGAACATTGCAGGTGAGTGATTAGGAGCCAGCGGCCCAGGATTATGAGAGTGATGTCCCCTGAGGGGTCCTGGATTAGAGAGGATGCAGGCTGGGCTGAGGGGCCCTCCAGCCCATCCATGAATTTCATGCACTGGGCCTCTAGTACAAAATAATTGAGAAAGTGTGGTGTTAGCATAAAGGTAGACAGCATTATTAATGGATAATAAAAAATCCAGTAATAGATATATACATACATACAATCACATGATTTATGACCCAATGATGACACAGTACAGAGGGACTCAGTATCCTATCAGGAAAATGGGAATAGACACCTACTCACAGAGACACTGTGAGAGCTGAGATAATCAGAGTCAGACTGCGACCTGGAGTTCAGTACATTTTACAGCTCCGTGGTTGCCAGCTATCCGTTAATTCTATCTTACAAATTTCACCTTATAATCATTTTCCATTCCATTTGAAACAACTAGTCGAAAGTAATTTTATTTATTTTTGAAATATAACTAAAATCTTCTGCTTCATGACCCACAGATATTTCAAGCCAATTTTATTTCACTTTCTAGGCCTCCAGGCTAGGATTCTCACGTTTCTCCCTGCAGTATGCTTTACTTAAGCAGCATTTTTCCTCACTTAAAATTGCTTTATGAATTATATTAAGTCCTGTTTCTTTCTTAAAACTACTTTATATTCTGTGGCTTAACTAGACCCTTATTTTTTAATATCCTAGGCTACAACTTTCTGGATATTTCATATAACTTTTATGCCTATGGTCCTGTAAATGGCTAAGTTTATTTTTACTCTTATATAATCTATCCAGAGACCCCAAATTCGATCTATTAAATAGAGTAATAGCTCTACATAAATAGAATATTCCTAAACTTATTATTTTAAAAAAATCACAGATTTTCTTTTCTAAGAATACACAGACTATGCATGCTTTTATTTAGACTGAGCCTAAATAGATTTTCAAGGTGTATAGAGTAAACACTAAAATGCCATGTGTAATGACCCTGGACAATATTGTCTGCCTTCCAAAACATCTTGAGAATAGATTGGTTTTTCTCTGATTTAAAGCATTTAAATAACATAACATAGCCATTTGAAGAGACAGTGTGAAGGTAAGAATGGTAATCCTACAAGTTGCTGTGATTTCTTCAGACCACAAAAATGTACAAAATTGCTACTGAAAGCTCAATTCTTATAACATCAAGAACAGATCATCACAACTGGTAACTGGAACAAAAATCAGTTCATGATAAAAATTTTTATTTTTATCTGCTAATTTATATGACAACTGAATTGGCTCACATATTAATTTATCTGGTTTTCTTACTATCTACGAAATCGAATCATCTTTAGATTGGATTTTGGTTTATCTTAAGATTAGTACACTACACCTAAATAAATAGCATTTACCCTTTTGGATACATGTATGTAACTTGAAGTTTTCTATAAATGACCAAGTATAGTAACAATGAACCTGAAAATCAGATAGCATTATATATGAAAAACAAACAAACAGAAAAAGCACACATTATTCCGAGTGTGTCTTTCAATTCATAGCACACAGGACAGTTAATACAATAGATTCCTATTTATTCCAACAAAATTACTTTTTATTACCCACTGAGATGGAAAACAAGTAGAACAAAACATATTTAAAGTAACTCTAGTTTAATGAAAATATCATACAATTCACTACTGAAAATGAATCTTTCTATTAAACATTCCTATTCATTTAATTTTTATATGGTGTGCTAATAACACAGATATAGTTTTATAGGAAGTACTTGATAATATACAGTTGTAAAGTCATTTAGTATAAATTATGCAGTTCATGCTTTCTAAAAATGATCAAGGGACATATTAATTCATTGTTTAATAAAAATAAATGCTGACATAAGAAACATACTTCAACAGCTATAAAAACTAGAATAAAACTTAATTCTTAAATTCATGGGGAAAATAATGTTTTCAAAGACAATCAGCTATCTGCATAATTAAAGAGAGAGCACTTTGGCCTCTTTGAACACAAGTATGCTCCAAGCTGCAAATATGACAATTTTAGGATAAAAATAAATAGGATAACATAGGTTTGTAAAACCTATGAGAGGAGGGAAGGCTGCTTTCCTTGGTTGCTAAGTCTGAACAGTATGTTATACAAAAGTATAGAAGACTTCCCATTTTAATACTAATCCCAAAAAAACTTTGAGATGTTATATAAGTTAAAATTTTATAGAAAATAAAGTAGTAACTTAAAATTCTACCAAAAATAGTGTAATTCATTTAGAATGACTTCAAAAGATCTTAAATTTCTTAAAAGTTTCCAGAATGTTAACCTTATGTAAAAATTATAAAGGTATTTACATCCACTTGTTTTTCTATAGGTACTAGGAAAGTCTACAAGTTGACTGTCTCTTTCACTTGTTAGCACTAAATAAGCAAGGGCCGGTTCCTGGGCTCCTGTTACAAGGCTCTACTAATCCTTTGGTGTACCACGGCTCTGTATGGTAAGACAGTCTTTTGA
Organism: Vespertilio murinus; assembly: GCA_963924515.1. Classification (NCBI taxonomy): domain Eukaryota; kingdom Metazoa; phylum Chordata; class Mammalia; order Chiroptera; family Vespertilionidae; genus Vespertilio; species Vespertilio murinus. The sequence continues at coordinate 53,660,204 of OZ004705.1, forward strand.
GTGTATTTGAGCAATGTATCAAAAATTGTTGAGCAGTTTATTTTCTGCACAAACTGTGTTGTGTGATATTAATGAACAGAGTTCATGCCATGCCATTTACATTACCATTTAAACTTAACAATTTATCTGCAAACTTGGCCTTAGGAGTTATTTTTTGTATCTGTCTCACTTTACACCCTTCCTGTCTCATGACTGATGCTCTCTCTGTTGTATGCACAGTGATATCATGGACTGGCTTGCTCCTTTTTTCTAGAATTACTAGAGGTCTGATGCACAAAATTCTTGCAAGGGGTTCAGCCCTCGCAGCCCCAGCTTCATCCGGAAGGTCGTCCGGTCTAATTAGCTTATTATGCTTTCATTATTATAGACTATAACCTAAAAACTTTATCCTCAGACAGAGATATGTGGAGGCTGTCCTTAAACAGGTTTTGTCAATTCAACAAAATGGGATCTATAGTTTAGTTATGTCCTGCCCTCAATAATGTAGGCTACTCAGGTACATCATAATTCAAACTCAGAATTCATGGCTTAATCTACCTTATTTTTGCTAAGAGAGCAGCTAACAGTTCTAAGCGTCTGTAAGAGAATAATGTTTTCTAACTTTTTGTATAATGCATAGCTGACACTGCTGGCCTATTCTTGAAGACATTAAATAAAACATGGGTTTTCTGTGCTTATATTAAGGGCTTCAACTCCAGATTTGTACTTTACATGTTAAATTTACTCTGATGATTTCATGGACTTAGGTCATTTTACTGAAATTGCAGTGACTAGGTAGAAATGTTTATATGTATTATTTTGCAAACAACTGTATATAACATTTGCTTTGCATACAATACTTAATTGATATCTTGAACTGTGTCTTCTTTTGGATACAGTCATAACATGCTGCCACAAGCTCAGATGAGAAAATTAAACAAAGACAACGGTTGTTGATACTTTTTATATCACCTGTCCGTTCCAATACTAGTAATTATCTATTGGGAGATTCCCTAAACTACTGGTGGACAAGAATCCCTGTATAATCTATTAGCTGGAATATATATTAGGTAATGAGCTCTCCTTATAGTGGTGAGATGAATTTGATATAGTGTAGTGATTGGCACTAAGATGTCCTATTCGAGCCTCGCTTGGATTAGTTTTAAGGTCAGTTAGAGATTTAAGAAAAACGTTTTGCAATACAAAAGAGCCTTGAGGTGTGCTCCCGCAATCTCTGTGCAAACTAAGAATGCAAGGCATACTCGCAGGTGATTTCCCAAGAGAAGCGTCTTTCTCCTGTAATTTCGGGATGCGGAGCCCACTGAAACGGGGTGAGAATGAGCAGCCCTGGTAAGAGCAGATAAGAGGGAGACATTTAACAGAGATGAGTGGGTTTCCAAGCGGAGGTGGTGATGCCGAACAGCTCTGCTGCTAGCTGGAATCCCTACAGCTGGTAAAATGAACTTCACATTTAACCATTCCACTTAGAAGAGAGAAAAGCTAGGTTGAAAATGTCAACACTTGAACTATGGAAATTATTGTTTGTGACTGTGTCTGGGACCTTTCTCTTCCCTAAGACTGAGAGAGTAGAGGAATCTATAATAGAGCCAGGTCACTTGATATCAAGCAGCAGCTTGCATAAAAAGGTTAAAATCTTCAGAAAATCCTTGAAACTTACTTTTCCCACAGTAACAAACTTTGATAACAAACTTAAAAGATACCCAGAAAAAAATGTAAACTCCTTATTCTTCCACTGATGTTTTAAAATCAAATATTCAAAATGGAAGTGGCATAAAAAGAAAAAGTAATAAAGGTATGCCATAATCTCAGATCACATTGAAAATACTAGACTGGCTCCATGTTTTTACAGATATAATGAAAATCTGCTACGTTTGTAAGTATAGAAGCTATTATAATCACCCCCATGTTAATCCTGAAAACTCTAAATCTTAGAGAGGTTATATGGCTTCCTCCAGGATAACATGCAGTAAAACTACTAAATGGCAAAGCTGGAATTTGTATCCAAACATTTTAAGTGTAACCTGTGTGTTCTAAATAACAACACATTCTTAGTGGTTCTCTATATCACTGTTACCGTATAATTTCAAAAATTCTTATCCTGAATCCTCAATCACTTATTTAGATTATTGATTTTAGACAAGATGAAACTATCATAGAGAATGTAACCAATTTCACAGCTGTTCCTGAGGCACCAAATGGTGGGATATTTCAGATATCAAGACCAGTATCCCTCCTTTATTCCATTTTGCTTTGGGTGATTAATATTTATGACTGCCAGTACTCAATTTTCTTGTTCTTAATTGAAAATAAAAGACAGTCCAAGATATATAGGATGTCCAAAATAATATTTACATACACATTGAGTAATTATAAAGGCAGTGTTTTTTAAAATACACTTGATTTTTGCAGGGCTCAATAGTTGAGCATTAACCTATGAACCTGGATATCACGGTTTGATTCCTGGTCAGGACACATGCCAGGTTGCAGTCTGATCTAATCTCCAGTAAGAGGTATGCAGGATGCTGGTAATCAATGATTCTCTCTCATTAATGCTTCTATCTCTCTCCTTCTGGCTTCCTCTCAAAATCAATAACAATATATTTTTTTTAAATACATATCATTTTCAAATAGAGCTATTAGTTGTTAAAGTGTGTATCCTTTTTTGAGGGGCATCCTATATATAGAGAGATACATTGATACATACAAACATATTATTTGGAGTAGTTTTTGTATCATAATTATTATGATATTTAGTGCTTTGGAGAACACTTACTATTTTGTGCTGTTAAATTAAAATAAACATTCTTATACACATATCTTTATTGTGTTATCTCTTCTGCCTTAATTATTTAGATATCACCTTATTTAATAAAAGGCCAATATGCAAATTGTCCCTCCTGGAGTTTGACTGCTCGCTATGACATGTGATGACCACCAGAAGGCAGAACAGAATTAATGAAGAAAGGCCCCGGATGCCAGCTGGGAGCCAGGGGAAGGAAGGCCTTGATCAGCCCTGATCACTGGCCAGGCCTAGAGGCCCTACTCGTACATGATTTTCCTGCACCATGCCTCTAGTTATAAATATGTTAATATACCTACAATTAGGTATATCAATTAGATGACAGAGAATAGTACTACATATGGATAGAATGTGACTCTGGAGCTTTCTTATATTCTTTGTTCCCTCAGTAATTTAATTCAACATAAAACCCATATACATGTTTTTATTCCCATATTTAAAAAAAATTACTTCTATTAATCATTCATGAGTTCAGTGGGTTCACTGAAAATTTGTGTTAGTGAAGCCTGATCTAGGTCTTAAGACACAGAGCTATGCTCTCTCTCATGACACTGTTCCCACTCCTTCATGGGACATCTCCACAGAGACACATTTCAGGACACAGTAGTCTAAAGCATTCCCTACTTTCACTCTTCCGTTGCATTGCACCATTTTATTTCCTTCATCATACATGTTACTTTCTGAAAATTTTCTGCTCAGTTATTTATTGGTTATTTTTTAAAATATATTTTATTGACATGGGTTTTTTTTTTTTTACAGAGAAGAAGGGAGAGATATAGAGAGTTAGAAACGTCGATGAGAGAGAAACATCGACCAGTTGCCTCTTGCACACTCACTACTGGGGATGTGCCTGCAACCAATGTACATGCCCTTGACCGAAATCGAACCCGGGGCCTTTCAGTCTGCAGACCGACGCTCTACCACTGAGCCAAACCGGTTTCGGCTATTGGTTATTTTTTATTGCCTACTATAATATCAGGTCACTAAGAATTAAAAATGTGTTCCTAGTTCATTCTTGTGTCCACAGTAATTGGAATAACACCTAACAATGTGTTATTAAAAGGAAAAAGTGAAATTTGAGTTGCTGATTTTCAGCTGTGATATTACAGAAGTAATGTTAGGCAGAATTAATGGATTACTTTCCTGAACATGTTTCTAAATAGAAGGTTTTGGAAAATGTAAGAACTCATGTTCATTGCTGCTAATTAAACTATGAAGAATGATATGACCAAAGAAATCTCCAATTGGAAACAAAAATCTCCAATTTTTCAGTATGCATATTATTGGAAGAATGTGACATTGGAAGAGAAAGAGTGGTTGTGAAGGAAAATGAGGTGATATATATTAGGAAGAGCAATGATTGACACACAAAATTTTGGAAAATAATGTCAGGAAAGTAAATGGCAAAATGAGCTGATGTTAGCACAAAATTCCAATGACCACAATAACATTTTTTAAACATTGTGAAAATAAAAAGAGCTAGTGAATTCATTATTTCTACTTCCTCCAATAGGCAAGTGCATAAATATATACATAGGTATCAATAATTAAGAATAATTTAAAAGCAGACAAGCTAAGAACCATATGCTTTCATTATATGTGGGATATAAAACTGAAACTCACAGACACAGACAACAGTATGGTGGTTTCCAGAAGAAAGGGCATAAAAATATGGTAACCGATTAGTATTTGATTTTGGGTGATGGGTATACAATGCACTATATGTGTCATAGAAATGTACACTTGAAACCTATGTAATCCTATTAAACAATGGCACCCAAATAAATTTAATTAAAATGAATAAGTATAGAAATAAATACATTTAAAAAGAAAAAGAAAAACAGGCCAGGTTTTCAGCAGTATATCTTGCTGTTGGCCATACTTGTTAAATCTTAGCTTCTGTTCAATCGTTCATTTACTTTATTAGTTGTAATTGAAGAGACACAAAGAAAGCCAGCTAACCATGTTAAGTGCCTTCCTATTTCCAGGTTCAGACAAATTGCATTTGGGATGTTGCACACATTGCAAATGCAAATATTTAGCAATTGCCTATTCTTAGTAATATAAAATAGGAAAGGAGCCAGATGACAATTTGTAAAGAGAATAAATTGCATTCTGAAAAGTAGTACCTATGACATACTTATTAAATTTAAAGTCCAGATACTGTGCTAAGCAGTGGATATAAAATGATTCACTAAACATAATTATGTTTAAACAGTTTACATTATAGTCTGTGAAAGTCAATAACCAGGTAAAATGTCAATTAATAATAAAACTTACCAACTGAGATTGCTAAATAGATGTCTGCACATTTTGGGGGGGGAAAAGAAAAGTCAATATTATAGATCTTTGAGAACAAGTCATCCAAAATAAACTAATTTATTTTTGCACATAAGTTATGTAGCTTTTAGATTATAACATCTTTTATATTACATCTTTTTTAAAATAAAACTTATGTATAACATTCAACTCTTCCACATTAGGATCAAAATAATTTCATTTTGATGTGTATAATTTTGTGTAATTTAATTTGAACTATTTCAATGTTGGTAGTATCATATTTATCTTCTTTGATTAGTTTAAGCTGTCCAATAAAGACAGTTTTGGTGGCCTATTAAAGGAATTCCTACTTCTGGTATTTGAACAGGAAGTCCACAAGCTAAAAATATGTTACAAAAGAAAGATTCAGCTTTCATATCTTCATTACCACTGTGATTCTTTAATTAGAATAATGAATATCAGAAATGAGTTTTAATTGAAAAAAATCCAATAGCACTAAGAATAGGATAAACTGCTTAGAGTGGATATTTACCCTTTATGAAGATGGCAAAAATCTAAAGGGGCCTTTGTGCAATACCTTTGATAATCAAATAGTTTGTGTACCAACACTAGTATATATTTTGGCTATTATAAATAGTGGTGCAATAATTAGGAACCATTTTATTATTTTTTAAACTTTATGCTATTTAGCTAAATTTGCTTAGAAATTTCTACTGTTAAACTAGAAGTATATTCCTTTGGGTATATGCTATTCATTCTCTCTGAAAAATCTTTTAAAAAAATATATTTTATTGATATTTTACAGAGAGGAAGGGAGAGAGATAGAGAGCTAGAAATGTCGATGAGAGATAAACATCGACCAGCTGCCTACAGGGGATATGCCCACAACCAATGTACATGCCCTTGACCAGAATCGACCCGGGACCTTCCAGTCCGCAGACGGACGCTCTACCACTGAGCCAAACCGGTTTCGGCTTTTTAAAAAAAATATATTTTATTGATTTTTCACAGAGAGGAAGAGAGAGGGACAGAGAGCCAGAAACATCGATGAGAGAGAATCTTCGATCGGCTGCCTCTTGCACACCACCCACTGAGGATGTGCCCGCAACCCAGGTACATGCCCCTGACTGGAATCAAACCTGGGACCCCTCAGTCCGCAGGCCGATGCTCTATCCACTGAGCCAAACCAGTGTTGGCTCTCTGAAAAAATCTTAAGAAAAATAAATGAATCCTATTAAAATATGGCTGTATAATAGAAAAGCAAAAACATGTCAGTCTTGCATTGATTTTATGTCAAATCATAGTATTTAATTTTTCTTTATTAATTAACTATTAGTATGAGTAATAACATGTATAAATAATTAAAATGTAAAAATCCAAACTTTGCTCTCAGGGATTTAAAATATTATTTGAGAAAAAATATATTTACATATATTTAAACATATATATATATATATATATATATACACATACACACATATATATAGTATATATGTATATAGACACACACACACACACACATATATATATATTATGAGATAATAAGATGGAATTCTTTTCTTTTAAAATTTTTTAAAAAATAAATTTTTATTGATTTTTTACAAACAGGAAGGGGGAGGGATAGAGAGTTAGAAACATTGATGAGAGAGAAACATCTATCAGCTGCCTCCTGCACATTCCCTACTGGGTATGTCCAACAACCGAGGTACATGCCCTTGACCTGAATCAAACTTGGGACCCTTGAGTCTGCAGGTCTATGCTCCATCCATTGAGCCAAACTGGTTAGGGCAATTCTTTTCTTTTAGTACAAGGAATTCAGAAAAAAAGTCTACTCAAAATTTTTGGAGATTGTCACAGAATAAGAAAATTCTGGTTAGCAATTTTTTTTTCAGCTTTGGCCATTGGAGCTCCTTTAGTTTGGCTCATTTTTCTCTTTGACATGCCCCCAAACTTTTTTTTGGCATTATACAATGTTACCTCTTCTTGTTGGTTTCTCTTTCTTAGTTCAGGAATCAATCATGTTATAAAGAGCTTTAATTCCTTTTACTGAAAGATGGTATTAGAAATGCAAATCTACAGGGTCAACACTGCCTCCAGTCCTCCTCAGCAGGATATAATTATATATATATAATCTACAATTATAGATTTACTTATATATAATCTACAATTATAATTTATAGTTATCTAACATAGTTGAAATTATAGAATCACAGTGGAAAACAAGGAGCCAATCTGAACAGCCAAAGCTGGGGGAAAAAATAAAGCAAGCAGTAAATAATAGAATAACAAATTATGACCTAAGTATAAAATAAATGCTTGTAACTTCATACTTATGTAAATTAATTATTGGGTAAAATAATGGAATAGACATGACAAAATTTCCTTACAGAAAAAAATTTTGAAAAAATTTCTTCTAGGAGATGGAGCTTAATTCTTCTCCTCTTTCATGTTGTCTGGACTTAGTGACTTACTTCCATAGCATATAGTAGGTAAAAGTATAAATAATACTTTTATATGTCACACTTGAATATCTTAACTAAGTGATCCAGCTTAATGTCAGAATAGTAAGTCCTGTTGAAATTATGCATCTTCTATCATGATGAAATGAAAAGCAAAATCCACCTATATGGATTTCCCCCCCAAAAAAACTTCTTACTGCTAGTTTAACCATGAGAAAACATCAGAAAAACAAGAACATGAGTACCTGAGCAGTATTCTTCAAAACTATCAAGGTCATGAAAAACGAGCATAAAAAGGACTTACAGGTCAAAGGAGACTAAGGAGATATGATGACTACATGTGATATTATAGATTCGATCTTAGAACAGACCAATGTCATTAGTGGAAACAGCTGATGCATGAATGTCTGCAATTTAGATAATAGTAATGCACCAATGATAATTTATTAGTTTTGATAAATGTACTACGGCTTTGTTAACATCAAGAGAAGCTGAAAGAATGGTATAATGGAATTATAATTATTCCAAACAAAGTGTTTGTTAAAAGTTTACTTAAAACAAAAGCAGAACAGAGAGGGTCATGGTGGTTGAAGTAGGGGTGACATTTGTTTGGAATAAGTCATATAGAAGGCAGAGATTAAAAAGCAGTAAGAGATCTCATGCTGATTACAATCTACCCCATTTCTTTCTTTCCTTCAATATTGCCTTTGGTCATCTCATCCTCCTCGTCACAACAGAGTTGACCAGGTTTTTGACTACAGGCTAAAAAATATAAACTTTTCATAGCTTTTTTTCTGAATCGTTGCTATTTTCACATATATTTCACATACTTTTTAATTTCTTCTACTAATGTTGCATTGGCTTAACTAATTAAAGTTTAGGATGAAAACTGGCAAAGCTTGCAATGCTGTTAATATCCCTGCTTGCACTTTCTCTTGTCAAGCAACACACTTTGATAAATTCAGCCGTGGCATCAATGTTGAGGCCAGACCAATAAATCACAACTCCATTTCTAGAAATCTCTCACTTTGTAAATTACTTTGTTTTCCCTTCTGGCTCTGCACCATCTCACTCTGGCTGTAAATATGGTAGATTTTGTTGGTTGGTTGGTTCCCCTAGAAAACAATTTAATGTGTGCTTCACAGATGTTTCCTTACATTGGCCTGAGGAGTTACAGATGTCTAACTCTGCAAAGCAGAAATATTCCTGAATTCTCTTTGGTTGTTGTTTTTGTGGAAAATTCTTAGTTAACACTTTTTAAACCCAACCACATGCAACTGAACATAAACATATCTATCATCATATTTAAGAGGAAAAAAATCTAAAAATTTAGCGAACTCATTAATTTGATATTAAATTGTGCTGATCACGTATTAGGGATAGCAAGCCTATTAGGTTCTGCCAAGTGAGCTGCAAGGAAGAAGCACATCCTGCTGCATTGACCACACAGTCTACTTTAGAAAGGGACAAGTGGATAATGAAATTTGTCCATGAGTAATAATATGGTCAGGTAAATATTGTGTCAGGATAAAAGTGCCAAATGATAGGATAAGCAGCCTAAACCTCCTTGAGGGCATGTTTAAGCTGAAATGGATGTTTAAACTTTTGTCAAATACATATTACTTAAGTTAAAATTCAAGATTGTTTTTAAACCTTGAGACACTATTTCCTTTGCTGTTAAAATCTGTGTTTGAGACCATATAACAAAGTATTCTGGAAACAGATTCTTATATCATGTTCATCAATCACAAGCAAATAATTAAACTCATATATGTATGATATAATATTGTATGTGTGTGCATATATGTATAAGTGCATATATATATATATATATATATATATTTACACATATGCATGCATGATCATCTGTACATGTCCTATCTAATAAAAGAGTAATATGCAGATAGACTATCACTCCAACACACAAGATGGCTGCCCCGATGGCCACCACAAGATGGCCAGCAGGGAAGAACAGTTGGGAGGGAGCAGGCTTGCAAGGGAGGGCAGTTGGGGGTGATGAGTCCTGCAGAGGAGAGTAGTTAGGGGCAACCAGGCCATCAGGGGAGGGCAATTAGGGGCAACTGGGCCAGTAGGGGAGCAGTTAGGCATTGATCAGGCTGGCAGAGGAGTGGTTAGGGGGTGATCAGGCATGACAGGCAGAAGTGGTTAGGGGCAATCAGGCAGGCAAGCAGGCTAGCGGTTGGAACCCAGCATTCCAGGCATAAATAGGCAGTCAGACATCCCTCGAGGGGTCCCAAATTAGAGAGGTTTCAGGCTGAGCTGAGAGAGACACACAGCCCCTCCTGTACATGCAATTCATGCACTGGGCCTCATATATATATTCCTATTATGCAAATAGATTGAACTGTGGGACAACAGAACAACTGGTAACTATGACGTGCACTGACCACCAGGGGTCATGCACACAACATTGTGAGCGTTGGCCATGGTGGGATGGTAGAGCAGGTGTGCAGGAGTGCCAGACCAAGGTGAGGTGATGGTTTCTGTCATCGGGGTGAGCCTCTGATGGTTACTGAAAATTCTTTGTTCCTATGAGCCATAGTCCCACCTGGTACTCACCCCTGCTGCCAGCGCCCTAGGCCAGCCCCAATTGCTCCTCAGGGCTTCTCCACCACCCCTCCCCAAAATCTCCCCCCCAGCTCCTGAGGGGTGATTTGGACCAGCAGCCGCTTCTTGCATCCACTGCTGGCAATGGCCCTAATCACTCCACGCTGTCAGCAGGTGCAAGCGGGACTGGTGCTGTCAGCATATAGGATCAGCAGCGGCAGGAGTGGGGCTGCTGGCAGACAGGGGATTAGGGTCCATGGTGGGAGGAGCCAGGCAGGGGTGCGGAGGATGGGCCAAGATCGACCCTGTGCCCATGGCAGCCACGCCGCCCTTAGTTCCTTTCAAGATGCACGAATTTGTGTACTGGGCCCCTTGTTTATACATATTGAACTAAGTATCCTGACATCTCTATCACCTCAAAATATAAAGCACCACTAATAATTTAATGTATAAGTCTACCTGTGTACCATGATAAGTAAGTTAATATATGCAAATCATACTAATATGTATAAAAACTAAGAGTCAAATGAAAGTGAGTAAACAGGACCAGGGCCAACTTCATGGGCATGACTTGTGCAATCTTACAGGGCTCGCATTCATGAGGCCCCTTCACTTTCGCTCTCTGCTGGGTTTTAAAAAATGATGTCAGATGAGAAAATGGAAGAAGTAGGTAAGCAGAGGAGATTTAAGCAATGTTTGCCTGCCATGCCTTGCTACCTCATTTACAAAGCCCTGCAAATAAACACACTATTGTGGTGCAAACATGAAGTGCAGGGTTCAGGGAGACTCAAAACACGTAGGAAGGAAGAGTGTCACCTCCTTGGTCAGGTTCATTCCTAAGTGACTACATTTTTTGGTTACAGTGGTAAATGATGTTGTTTGTTTGGTTTCTCTTTCTGAACGACCATAATTCATGAATACAAATGCCATAGATGTGTCACATCTACAACGGAGCGAGCACAGACACTGACAGCCCTCAAGGCCATGTTCCAACCAGAACTTGTTTGACCACAGAAAAGAGACAAAGGCATTCTAAGAGACACACGCAGCCAAGGGAACTTATCAGATTCTTTGATATTGTGATAACCACTTAGCTAACTAACCGCTTAGACAAAAATGATGACGCCAAATGAAAGATAGGGCTCCCCAGCGTTGCTTTTCAGCCCTCCCTCATTCATCTGTAGGCCAAAGGTAGAATGGTGGTATAAGTGCCAACTTACATCAGAAGTGAAAGAAAAAGACATGTTAACTTTGTGCAGTTCCACTGTCCTAGTAACAATGAAATACATGTATGTGTGACAAGCTAAATTGTTAATTTTTGTGATTCTAGATATAAATGAAATGATTTTATATTTTCATTTAAACTGTCATTGCACAATATAAAGTTGAACACTAAAAATAATGGTAATGTCTTAAAATTTTAATTTTTCTTACTCAGAACAGCAGTAAGTACTAAATACAGTACACCATGGCAATTGGAGAGTTCTCAAAGGAAAATGCTGTATATTTTAGTACCTTTATCATAATTTCTTTGAGCTATTTTCTATTACTGCTTGACATATACCAGTCTTTGAATAAGGGAACTCAGAAATTTTTTTATTTTTTTTTGCACTGGGACCCACAAATGAATGAGAGACTATAGAGAGGAAAGAGTGTTGGTTCCTGTTTGTAATAACTGTGACTTGGCATTTTTTTTTTTAGAAAGCCTTTGTATATTAGATTTTAATGGGACAGTGTTTAAAATAAGGACTTTGAAGGTAAACATGACTGATTTTGGAACATAGTTCTACCACTTAATAACTGCATGACAATATGCAATATAGGAATTGTGTAACCCCTTAGTAACACATCTGTTTTCTTATCTGTAACAATACACTGAAACAATAAAATTACCTCCCTTATAGTGTCCTCTTTACTTAGAATTTTACATACTTTTAACAGTAAGACTAGACCATGGTGAATGCTACATAAATTGTTTGCTTCTACCATCATTATTCTACTAGAGGTCTGGTGCATGAAATTTGTGCATGGGGGGGGAATCCCTCAACCCAGCCTGCACCCAATCCAATATGGAACCCCTCAAGGGATGTCCAACTGCCCATTTAGGCCCAATCCTGGTAGGATGCTACAGAAATTGTTTGTAGCTAATAAATGAGTAATATGCAAATTGACCATGGTTCCCCCTAGGCCTGTATTCCCCCCTCACTGCCCTTCCCTGCAGGACCAGTTGCCCCCAACTTCCCTCCTCTGCTGGCCTGATTACCCACAACTGCCCTCCATTGCAGGCCTGGTCCCACCCAGCTGCCCTCCCAAGCAGGCTATCTTGTGGTGGCCATATTGTATCTACATGGGGGCAGCCATCTTGTGTGTTGGAGTGATGATAAATTTGCATATTACTCTTTATTAGATAGGATAGAGGCCTGGGGCACTGGTGGGGGCCAGCTGGTTTGCCTTAAAGGGTGTCCCGGATCAGGGTGATGATTCCCTTGTGGCATGGGGCAGCCTGGGCAATGGGCCTGTGGTGGTTTGCAGGCCAGGCACAACCCCCTGACTACCCAAGAGAAAGTTCTGGTATCTTGGATTTATTTATCTTCTATGATTCAAACTTTGTAGCCTTGAGTGGAGGCCAAGACCAGCAGGGTGGGCGGGAAGCTTGGCTTCCTCCATTGTTGGGGGCAACCCAAACCTCCTGCTTGCTCCAGCTCCATGGCCACTATAATATTTCCTGCATTAATTTGCAAACTTACTCCTGATTGGCTGGTGGGTGTGGCTTGTGGGAGTAGCCGAGGTACAGTCAATTGGCATGTTTCTCTTTTATTAGATAGGATGTAGTATAAAACCATTCCTAGATGGATTAAAAAAAAGAATAAATAATGAATGCAAGTTAACTAGAAATGATTTGGTGAGTGAGGACCTGCAGAAGACAGAAAGGAAATAGAGCTTAATATTACAGGATAGTGTGCAAAGAAAAATTTGTGGGAAATGAACGAATATAAAAACAGTCTAGCTAACTTTAAGAAGAAGCTAATTATAGGCAGGAAGGCCACAAAATGTCCATTCAAATCATGGTTAAAATAGGGAAAAATGTTTTACCAAAATATTCAGAATGGTTGTGGGTAAATGTGTGTATTACAATAAAATTTAGGAACATGCAATGGGTAGTCTCAGGATTCATCCTCTTCATAGGAGGTAACAAGCACTGGCTGAAGTAACATGTGGAAAGATTATAACATAAAAGAGTCAACCTCATGTCTGTGAGCTACATAGCCTTTAAACTTGGAAGGACAACAAAAGAAAAACAGATATATGCAATGTTTTATCCCAAAAAGAATTTTATTACTTTCCTACATCTATTTAAGACCTCACTTACCACTATATCAGTATTTACTTTACATTTCACTTTTTTTGATATCCTACCTTTAAAATGATATTGCTTAACGCATCAATCAAATATAATAGTATCTAAGAAATCAGTGTTTCTCTCTTATATCTAAGAAATCAGTGTTTCTCTCTTGTTTCTTATGCCATTTCTTATTCTATATGTACATACTTACATCTTTTTAATAGATTGCAAATCCCTTAATAACATACATAAGATCCCATTATTTATTTATTTTCTTGAGTGTTTTGCACACATGCAAATATATTAAATATATTAAATAGCTTTTAGGTGAGTGGTAGGTTGCAGTATTCTTAGGTTATGGAATTAGTTGCTGAATCTCTGTATTAACAGCTTTTATTCCTAAAATGATGTGAGTTAAATTAACTGGCATTTATTTGCTAAATAAAAACATGGATTTCTTATTAGTGTCTGAACCTACATATTTGATGACATAATTAAAAATCAATTTTCATTTTGTTTTGTAATCCCTATTCAAACAAACATCTCAGATGAGTTTTAAGTCATGCTTACCCACAATAACTTACATCTCAGATGTTTTAAGATGAGCTTACCAACAACAGCTTATATTCATCTTTCAATTCTTTAAAGTGTATATAATCATATTATACTTTTTAATACTTCCTTACTTTAACTGTAAGCAGAAAGAAAATGAAGTTCACTTAATAACAAGAGAATGCTTGATTAAACAAAGTTTTAAACCTTATTTTTTGAACTCAGGAGGTTTAGAAAACTTAAATGGGCTTAAGAATTCAAATCTTGCTGACCACTGTTAACATGCACAGAGCTTTCCTTCTTTGCATGACCTTTAAAGGACCTCTACACAATGCTTATTGATCCTTAATCTTTTTATTTGCTTTTATGTTGGTAGGTAGATCTTAAAAAGAACACATGCTACCATTAGGCTGAAAAATCTATTAGAGCTTATTAAATTGCGGCACAGATGTGTATCTGACAAGTCTAGAGATATAAATCCAGGAACATTCCATGTATCAGCACTGTGAACTTGGTAATAAACTTCTGCTGCTGGACATGATAAAGTAACAGCAACTAGATTTACCCTCCCACTTTAAACAACTTAAAATAGGGAAGATATATGAAACAGCATTGTTCAGATATTAGATAGACCTACAATTAGCCCTAAGAGAAAACTTTTGGAAAGCAATCAACCAGTTACTACTAAATTTAATATACAAATGTGCACACTGTGAATTTTTATTTTTTGACTTTATAACCTTGAGTAAGCTATAGCTTGGTAGTTAAATCTATTCCAGATTAAATATGCAAAAACACAGGAAACCATGTACCAGTACTTTCACAGAAACTTATGTGCATTTTTTTAATTTCATAAACTCAAACAAGAATGTTTTCAGAAAAGCTTATGTAGGCTACACTTAATTTCATTTGAAACATCATTTCAAATACCTGAAGTTGTCTTGATCATTTCTTCCCATGAGAGTATGAGGAATTATCAGGAGAGAGGAACAGATCCAGTTTATAAATAGCTCTGCTGTTTTAATAGAGAGGTTTCACTCCATCATCTCCCACCAGTGATTTCATTTCTTCCTGGTAGGCTCCTGTCCCTGAGCTAGGCAGCTTTATGCAATCAACCAAAGCAATCCAACATTTTTTTTTAGTCATGAAGAGTTTTCCTTAATGTTCACTCTAATAAATATGATGAAAAAATGTTACATAGATTCTACAAACAAAATATAGAGAACAAAAATTCCAGTTTTAACTATACTCCAATCACAAAGAAGGTGGACATATTTTAGCATAAAGAGAAACAGACTTATGCCAAGAGGTGCTGTGATCCCCATTTATATATATAAAAGCCTAAGCAACAGTCCAACCATCTGACTGGTAGCTATGACATGCAATGACCATCAGGGGGCAGACACTTAACACAGGAGCTGCTGAGCTGCAGTGACTTGGCAGCTGCGGGTTCTCTGATGATGCACCTGGAACCAGAGAGGAGAGAGCCAGATTCTGGGGTGTGTCACCTGAGAACAACCCTCTCGCAATCTGAGACCCCTCAGGAATGTCAGAAAGCCAGTTTCTGCCTGATCCCCAAACCCGTGAACCAGGCCTCTAGTAATAGATAACAAGCAAGAATAGAAAAAAAAACAAAAAAAAAAAACAAACAACAACAACAACAACAAAAACACGAGTAGATATGTACGTTTAAAATTCCCACTTTTTCCAAATGACTATATAATACAGCTCCCTCTCATTTTCTTGTTATACAAACAAAAGTGCATTATAATTTTTTAAAGTGTCATTTTGTTAGGCAATCTTAGCTAAAATATACTGAGACAATGCTAACACTAAATACAAACACACATTGTGAGAATTTTTATATTATGATTTTTATCTGTCTTAAAACCCTGATACAGCCATTTAAAAACCATTCTTTATATAATTTGTGAATTTTAAAATCGATTTCAGATTAGTAGAGCTATGTATAGGTAGCAAATTCTAGTAAGATGAAGAAGAAGGCAATTTTTCTGAGGAAGATAAGGTGTTTTGATGGTTTTACAATTGCTCATGGAGGAGTTTTAGATGGAAGGACTATGGTGTTTGATCCCTCTTGTTCTCTTCAGCCTACATTCATCTAGATAATTTTTCATTCTCACATTCAAGCCCTTTGCCAAACCAGATAATAGACTTAGAGACACCTATTTTTCTCCTTCCAGGAGGCCATGACTGTTTCATCAGATATTTCTAAAATTTTCATATCATTCTGGACATATCCTAGTTTAATCATGATAAACATACCAGATACCTATAAACCAACAGATAATTCACATAATATTCTCCTGGCACTTCATTCCAAGTATGTGCTTTTTGGGTGCTCCCCTCTAGAATGTACTTGGACCTACAGCTCATTTTTACTGCCTTTTACTGTTTTAGAATCACATTTCATTCTGCCCCTTTGATGTCTATTATTTGTTTGTATGAATGATCTCTTCCTTAGATTTATTGGGTTACTAGGAGCCAGGAACCTTGTCTATAACTCAAAAAAAGGTCCATTTCTCTCTAACCCTCAAGAGATGCTCACGTAATGTATTTGAATATAGAAGAAAATGTATCAATCTACAACGTCAGTGGAGACTGTCTCTGAACCTCCAGGGAAGCAGCAGATATACTCAGAGAAAATTGCTTTCATGAGACTTTTCAATACATTTTAAAGAAATTAAAAAAAATAAACTGGTTGTCAAAAGTAAGCAAATTTCTTTTGTCCCAAGTGCATAATTTTAGAAGCTTAGAAATTATATGTCCTATTTTTTATGGGTTGATTTAAAAAATTACTATCAATTGCTATCACTTATTATTGGTTAAAATGCTGGCTTTAAGGATTTTATCCATAATTCCATGTGTGTTACTTATCTCTCTAAATTGAAACTTGAAGCAATTTACTTCTTTTCTGTTTGTTTTTCCTCTTTTGGTAGAGAATGAGGACTGGTTGCTACAGCAACAGATTTATTCTACAAGTGCATTTGTGCTTTCATCAGATGTTCACTCTGACAGTGAATTCTGCCTTCTGAATGTCTGACTTTTAGAACCCTAGCTAATTAAAAAACCTGCAACAATTCCATTTTGCTGCCCTAAAGGCTAACACGAACCATGCAGTATTGAAGCAAATGTGGACAGCGAAAACAATTCTTTGAATAGAGAAAAGCAAGTAATTACATTTAAATCTGTAGTCAAAAATATGAAACTTTAAATTATATGTAGTTGCTTGGTTTATTAAAAAAAATAACTTTGGGGAATGAAAAAAAAAAACACGTTAGTCTTTCTTTCTTCATGTCTCCCTATCACTCTTTAACCAAGTACTTCACAAATACTTAGAAGTAAAATATTATATTGTATCTCAACGATTTGGCTTTTCAACTAAAGAATTTAACTTGATGCTCTGGACAGTTTTGCTCAGTAGTTAAGGGGCTAGCCTGTAGACCAAAGGGTCGTGCATTCGATTCCTGGTCAAGGGCAGGTGCTTCAGTTGCAGGCTCGATCCCCTGCATAGTTGAGGCATGTGCAGGAGGCAACCAATTGATGTGTTTCTTTCACATCTATATATCTCTCTTTCTCTCTCCACCTCCCTCCCTTCCTTCCAATTCTTAAAAAAAAATCAATAGAAAAAGGTATCCTCAGGTGAGAATTAAAAAAAAAAGAATGGAGGAGGAGAAAATGGCGGAAGAGCAGATGGGCGGTTTCTGAGTCTTGTCCCGAGGAAGAGAGAGAAAGCAGCTGAGGATCGCGCTAGGAGTGCTCGTCAACAAGCCAGGAGACTAGCAAACACCAGAGGAAATTTGGGGTCTGCTGATTAGGGAGCCACCAACAGCTGACCACCCACAGCTGGGTCCCTTACCGGAGATACTTGCCGGCGCGGACGGGAAATCTCGCCATCTTGGAAGGGAGGAGGTTCGAGTGTCGGAGGCCTGATTATCCCCAGCCCCAAGGAACACCAAATGAACATAGTCGGTGCGAACCCTTGATCTCAGAGGAGCTCAGATTTCGCAGCGATCCGGTGGGTGAGTTCCCCTTGGACCGGTAGTTCTGACTGAGTTCCACTCGGCGCAGCAACACCCCACCCCCCTGCGCACCAGCGCGCGTGGCGCACAGAGGCTGAGGGACTGGTCGTGGATTTACTTCTCAGCTGGAGGCGCGCCTGTCTGTGGACAGGGCTCCTAAGACTAGGGATATCTAAGGAGCAGCACAGCTGGATCTGAGTCCAAGAAGTAGCTGCAGAATTACAGGGGAGTGCAGCCAGCTCCGGGACCGCCCCACCCCCAGCCATCAAAGACACAGAGAAGGGGAAAAAGCTAGAAAGGCTTTAGAGTCCTGGAAGTCATCCAGAAACACTGCCACCCAGAGGCTAAAGCACATAGGGTCTCTAGATTGGCTTAAAAATCAGGTCTTGTAATCAACACGGAGGAACGGTGAAACACAGTGAACTGCAACTACCGCCCAGACTGGGAACAGGCGTGCGAGACATAGCAACACAGAAAGTGAATGACCTACATTACTGCAAATTTTGTTTAATTTTTAATTTTCAATTTTTATTTTTTTAACTGTTGAATTTTTGTTTTTTACCTACTTTAATTGCAAAGTTTACTCAAGAAATTTTTTTCATCTGCCATCACTAGATTTTACCTTTTTAATTAATTCATTTTTATAGGTAATCAACATTATTACTACTACTATTTTACCTTTTTTATCTTTTTTATCTTATTTTCTTTTGTTTATTTTTATTACTACTTTTTAAGTGTCATATTATAATCCTTTTTTTTGCTTTCTTTTTTTTTCCTTTTTCCTCTATTTCTTTTTTTCTCTATTTCCTCCTTTGGGATTACTATTCTAAAAACTATTCATACCTTGCCTTCTCCAACGCTCTATTCTATCTCAAACCTACCTCTATGACATCTCTCTATTCCTAACCCTTTACCTTTGGTGTCCTGCTTATCTTAACCCTTTACTGCTATAGATTTTCCTTACTCTTTCTGTTTACCCTCTCCAAAATTTTCACCTGTCCTGTGTATATATAATTCCCAACCCCCTGCTCCAATCCCATTCACACCTACCTTGTCACTGCCCCCCCACCAAAAAAAAAAAAAAAGCCTTCTCTCTACCCCTTTGTTGTTGTATGTTGAATGCTAACTATATCAAAGGTTTATGCTTTTTTGTGTGTGTGTAAGATTGGTTTGCTTATTCTTTTTATTGGATTGTATGTTCTTGTTATCTGGGTTCTAGACACCTTTATTGGAGGATATTAATATTGCAAACACATTTCTGTCCAGTGCCTTGTGTGTTGTACCTGGTTGTGTTGTATTTTGTGCCTTTAAATCAAAGCAGGAGGGAGAGAACTACGTTACCAGGCACCCTATAAAGAGAGATCATGGGGAGACTAAGAAACAACCTGCCTGTGAAAGAAAACCAACCATCACCAGAAAATGAAGTAAACGAGTTAGAGGCAAGCAACCTACCAGAGCAAGAATTCAGAGTAATGATCATAAGTTGGCTAAAAAGAATGGAAGACAAATTTGACAATATGAATAAGACCCAAGAGGAAATGAAGAAGACCCAAGAGGAAATGAAGGTGACCCAAGAGGAAATGAAGGTGACCCAAGAAGAAATGAAAAATGACATCGCTACTATGAAGAACTCAATAGAAAGCATCAAGAGTAGACTAGATGAAGCAGAAGACCGCATCAGTGAGCTAGAAGACAAAATGGAAAAAAATACCCAATTACAGCAGTTGCTAGAAATAAAAATTAAAAAACAGGAGGAGAGCCTAAGGGAGCTTTGGGACAATACAAAACAAAACAATATTAGAATAATAGGGGTTCCAGAAGGAAAGGAAACTGAGCAAGATATGGAAAAAGTATTTCAAGAAATAATGACAGAAAACTTTCCTGAGATAGAGAAGAAAAAACCAACACAAATCCAAGATGCTCGAAGGGTCCCCAACAAAATGAACCCCCAAAGATCAACACCCAGACACATTATAATTAAACTGGCAAAAAACATCGACAAAACCAGAATCTTAAAAGCAGCCAGAGAGAGACAGAAAGTTACATATAAAGGAAACCCCATCAGACTAGCAACTGATTTCTCAACAGAAACTCATCAGGCCAGAAGGGAATGGGATGACATATACAAAGTCATGCAAAGGAAGGGCCTGAACCCAAGAATACTGTACCCCGCAAGGCTGTCAATCAAAATTGAAGGTGTAATCAGGAGCTTCACCGACAAAAACAGACTAAAGGAATTTATCTCCAACAAACCAGCAATGCAAGAAATGCTAAATGGTCTACTGTAATAATAAAGAAATAGGAAGTGAAGAAGGAACACAGGGGGATAGAATAAAAATGGCATCAAATACCTACCTTTCAATAATTACTTTAAATGTAAATGGTTTAAATGCTCCAATTAAAAGACATAGGGTAACAGAATGGATGAGAAAGCAAAACCCAGTCATCTGCTGTCTACAAGAAACCCACCTCAGAAAAACAGACGCCCACAGACTGAAGGTGAAAGGATGGAAAAAGATTTTCCAGGCAAACGGAAACGAAAAAAAAGCTGGGGTAGCAATACTTATATCTGACAAACTAGATCTCAAAGTGAAGGACATAACAAGAGATAAGGAAGGCCACTTCATAATACTAAAGGGTGTAATCCAACAAGAAGAAATAACCCTGGTAAACATATATGCACCCAATTTGGGAGCACCCAAATACATAAAGAAACTGCTGGAGGACATTAAGGGACAGATTAATAGCAATGCTATCATAGTAGGAGATTTTAATACTCCATTGTCACCTCTGGACAAATCATCTAAACAAAAAATCAGTAAAGAAACGTCAATTCTAAATGACGTATTAGACCAGATGGAATTAATTGACATCTTCAGAACATTTCATCCCAAAGCCACAGAATATACATTCTTCTCAAGTGCACACGGGTCATTCTCAAAGATAGACCACATATTGGGACATAGGCAAAGTCTCTTCAAATTCAAGAAGATAGAAATCTTATCAAGCATTTTCTCAGATCACAGTGCCATAAAATTGGAAATCAACTACAATAATAATAAGCCAAAGAAATTAAACACATGGAGACTAAATAGCATGCTATTGAACAAAGACTGGGTTACCAGAGAAATCAAGGAAGAAATCAAAAACATCATGGCAACTAATGACAATGAAAACACAACAATCCAAAATCTATGGGACACAGTAAAAGCTGTTTTGAGAGGGAAGTTCATATCCCTACAAGCCTATTGCAAAAAACAAGAAAGAATGGTAACAAATTATCTTACCCTACAACTCAAACAGTTAGAAAAAGAACAGCAAGAAAGGCCCACTGTAAGCAGAAGGAAGGAAATAATAAAAATCAGAGCGGAGATTAACGACATAGAGACCAAAGACACAATACATAAGATCAACAAAACCAAGAGCTGGTTCTTTGAAAGGATTAACAAAATTGATGAGCCTCTAGCCAGGCTAACCAAGAAACAAAGAGAGAGGACCCAAATAAACAAAATTAGAAATGAAAGAGGTGAAATAACAACAGACCCCGCCGAAATACAAAGGATTGTTACAAAATACTATGAACAACTATATTCCAACAAACAGGACAACCTGGAGGAAATGGACATATTCCTAGAAAAATACAACCTTCCAAAACTCAATCAGGAAGAATCTAAAAATCTCAATAGACCAGTAACTTGGGAAGAAATTGAAGCAGTCATCAAAAAGCTTCCAGCAAACAAAAGCCCAGGGCCAGATGGCTTCACAGGAGAGTTTTACCAAACATTCAAGGAAGAACTAAAACCTATCCTCCTCAGACTTTTCCAAAAAATTCAAGAGGAAGGAACACTGCCAAACTCCTTTTATGAAGCCAGCATCACCCTAATACCAAAACCAGATAAAGACAACTCAATGAAAGAGAATTACAGGCCAATATCCCTCATGAACATAGATGCCAAAATCCTCAACAAAATTCTAGCAAATCGGCACCAGCAGTACATCAGGAAGATCATACACCATGACCAAGTAGGTTTTATACCAGGAATGCAAGGATGGTACAATATTCGCAAATCAATAAACGTGATACATCACATAAACAAATTGAGAGATAAAAATCATATGGTCATATCTATCGATGCAGAAAAGGCATTTGATAAAATCCAACACCCTTTCCTGATAAAAACTCTCAACAAGGTGGGAGTACAAGGATCATACCTCAACATAATAAAAGCTATATATGATAAACCCACAGCCAACATCATGCTCAATGGGCAAAAACTAAAACCATTCCCTCTAAGAACAGGAACAAGACAGGGATGCCCACTCTCACCACTCCTCTTTGACATAGTACTGGAAGTACTCGCCATCGCAATTAGACAAGAAGAGGAAATAAAAGGCATCAAAATCGGAAAAGAAGAAGTAAAGCTGTCACTATTTGCAGATGACATGATATTGTACATAAAAAACCCAAGAGACTCCATCAAAAAGCTAATAGACTTAATAAACGAATTTGGCAATGTAGCAGGATACAAAATAAATGCCAAGAAATCAATGGCATTTCTCTACACCAATAGTGAACTTACAGAAACAGAGACTAAAAAAGCAATCCCGTTTACCATCGCACCAAAAAAATTAAGATACCTAGGAATAAACTTAACCAAGGAGGTAAAAGACCTATATGCAGAAAACTACAGGACACTGAAAAAAGAAATAGAGAAAGATGTAAACAGATGGAAGAACATACCATGTTCATGGATTGGTAGAATCAACATCATCAAAATGTCCATACTTCCCAAAGCAATATATAAGTTCAATGCACTCCCCATGAAAATACCATGGACATACTTCACAGACCTAGAAAGAACTCTCCAAAAATTCATTTGGAACAATAAAAGACCCCGAATAGCCTCAGCAATCTTAAGAAATAAGAGTAAAGTAGGAGGAATCTCAATACCAGATTTCAAGCTGTATTACAAAGCAACTGTTCTCAAAACAGCCTGGTACTGGCACAAGAACAGACATATTGATCAATGGAATAGATTAGAGAATCCAGACATCAACCCAAATCAATATGCTCAATTAATATTTGACAAAGGAGGCACGAACATACAATGGAGTCAAGACAGTCTTTTTAATAAATGGTGTTGGGAAAATTGGACACATACATGCAAAAGAATGAAACTAGATCACCAACTTACACCATACACAAAAATAAACTCAAAATGGATACAGGACTTAAACATAAGACGGGAAACCATAAAAATACTAGAGGCATCCACAGGCAGCAAAATCTCAGACATATGCCTAAAGAACTTCTTCACTGATACTAACCCTAGGGCAATGGAAGCTAAAGAGAAAATAAACAAATGGGACTACATCAAAATAAAAAGCTTTTTTACGTCAAAAGAAACCATCAACAAAACAACAAGAAAACCCACTGTATGGGAGAACATATTTGCAAACGATATCACTGATAAAGGTTTAATCTCCAACATCTACAGACAGCTTATACAACTCAATAAAAGGAAAATGAATGAGCCAATTAAAAAATGGGCAATGGACCTAAATAGAATCCTCTCAAAAGAAGACAGAAGGAAGGCCAAGAGGCACATGAAAACATGCTCCAAGTCACTAATTATCCGAGAGATGCAAATCAAAACAACAATGCGGTACCATCTCACACCTGTCAGAATGGCCAACATCAACAAAACAACAAACAACAAATGTTGGCGAGGTTGTGGAGAAAAAGGAACCCTCGTGCACTGCTGGTGGGATTGTAGGTTGGTGCAACCACTGTGGAAAACAGTATGGAGCTTCCTCAAAAAACTGAAAATGGAACTCCCATTTGACCCAGTAATCCCACTACTAGGAATATACCCCAAGAAACTAGAAAGACCAATCAGAAAGGATATATGCACCCCTATGTTCATAGCAGCACAATTTACAATAGCTAGGACTTGGAAACAGCCTAGGTGCCCGTCAGCAGATGAATGGATCAGAAAACTATGGTACATCTACACCATGGAATACTATGCTGCCATAAAAAGGAAGGAATTCTCATCATTTGCAGTAACTTGGATGGAATTGGAGAGCATCATGCTGAGTGAAATAAGCCAGTCAATGAAAGAGAAACACTACATGACCTCACTCATTTATGGATATTAAAGATCATTATAAACGAATGAACAGAAAGATTGATATAGTGACAGTAAAACAACAGGCAGTCTGTCAAATGACAGCGGGGGGGGGGTAGGGAGATCTGGGGGAGATAAGAGATCAACCAAAGGACTGGTATGCTTGCATATAAGAATAGCCAATGGACACAAAACTCTGGGGAGGGAGGGCATATATTGGGGGGGGGCAATGATAAGCTATGTATACAGATAATACCTTAATAAAAAAAAAAAAAAAAGAATGAACTCAAATCAGAGGAGAAGTTTAAATTGAAATGTTTGGATTTCTACTCTATGAACTACACTTTTATCTATTATTGATTGTCAACTTCTTAAAAACATGTTTCTGCCACATTACCTGACTCAAAATATACTACAGTGCAATGATGATCATAACAGCATGGTACTGGCAGAAAAACAGGCACATAGATCAACGGAACATAATTGAGAACCCATAAATAAAACCACATGTATGTGGGCAAATAATTTTTGACTAAAGAGTCAAAAGCATACAGTGGAGAAAAGAAAACCTTTTCAACAAACAGTTCTGGGTAAATTGGGAAGCCACATTCAAAAGAATGAAAGTAGACTACAATTTGTTCCGATGTACAAAAATTATTTCAAAATGTATCAAAGACCTACATATATAATCTTAAACAATAAATTACATAGAAGAGAACATAAGTACTAAACTTATGAAATTTAGGCTTATGGAGGATTTTATAAATTCAACCCAAAGCCAAAAGGCAAGGGAAGCAATGACAAAAATAAATGAATGGGACTATATCAAATTAAAAAGCTCCTATACAGCAAAAGAAACCACCAACAAAACATAAAGGCTGCCAACTGAATGAAAGAAGTTATTTGCAAAAGGCAGCTCTGAAAGGGGCTAATATCCAAAATATATAAAGAATTCACACAGGGCCCATACTGGGTAGCTCAGTTGGTTAGAGCATTGTCCTGATATGCTAAGGGTGTGGGTTCAAATCCATGTCAGGACACATACAGGAACCTACCAATGAATGCATAAGTGGAGCAGTAAGTTGATGTCTCAGTCTCTGTCTCTGTCTCTCTCTCCCTTCCTCCTTCCCTCCATCAATCTCCCTCTTTCCCTCCCTTCCTGTCTTTCTCTAAAATCAATACATAATATCTTTAAAAACAGAATTCATACAACACCAAACATGCAAACAATCCAACAAAAAATGTGCAAAAGACCTGAACAGACACTTCTCACAAGAAGACATACAAATGGCCAACAGATATATGAAAACATGCTCAACTTCACTAGTTACCAGGGAAATGAAAATCAAAACTACAATGAGATGCCATTCTGTACCTATTCGAATGTGTATCATTAACAAGACAAGTAACAGTAGGGATTGAGAGGTTGTGGAGAAAAAGGAACCCTTATTCACTGCCGGTAGATATGCAAAATGGTAGAGCCACTATGGAAAGCAGAATTTGAGTTTCCTCAAAAAATTAAGAATAAAGTTACCATATGACCCAGCACCCCTCTTCTGGGTATCTACCTAAAAAAACTTGAAAATATTTATTTGCAAAAACATACGAACCCCTATATTCATTCCAGCATAATTCATGGTAGCCAACACACATAAACAACCAAAGTGTTCTTTGATAGATTGGATAAAGAAGATGTAGTACATATAGACAATGGAATACCACTCAGCCATAAGAAAAGATGAAATGCTGCTATTAGCAACATCATGGATGGACCTTGACAATATTATGTTAAGTGAAATAATTCAGTCAAAAAAGCTAAGAATCATATGATTTCACTCATATGTGTGACATAAAACAGAAACTCACAGGTACAGACATAGTATGGTAGTTACCATAAAGAAGTGGTTGGTGGAGTGGTAAAGGGTAAAAGGAGCCAAATATAGGGTGATGGAAGATGATTTAGGGTGGTGGGCACACAATACAATACACAGATCATGTATCTTAGGAATGCATAATTGATACTTACATAATCTTATTAACCAATGTGACCCCAATACATTTAATTAAAATAAAGTAAGAAGCTGAAGAATATACATATTACATTGGAAAGCAAAACTGAATATATTCAAAGTATTTCTTTTGTCAATTTTTAAAAGAGCAAAGAGTTTTAATATATTCAACCTAAAAGGAACTTTTAAAAAGTAAACCAGCCAAAACTGGTTTGGCTCAGTGGATAGAGCTTCGGTCTGCGGACTAAAAGGTCCCAGGTTCAATTCTGGTCAAGGGCATGTACATTGGTTGCGGGCACAACCCCGGTAATGGGTGTGTAGGAGGCAGCTGATTGATGTCTCTCTCTCATCAACGTTTCTGGCTCTTATCCCTCTTCCTTCCTCTCTGTGGAAAATCAATAAAATATATTTTTTTAAAATAAAAACAAAAAGTAAACCAATAGAGCCAAAATCAACAAAAACAATCAGCAAAAAGGAAGCTAAAGTTGAGGAAATTTATTAGAAAATAAAACACAAAGACCCAGAGAAGGGAAAAGAGGAGTAAATACTGAAGCAGTCCAAGAGACACAATATTCAGTTACTGCCCCCGGCACAGTAAAGATTTCCATCTGTAGGATGATTCCCAATCGACTACTTCACCAGAGCATCACTTCTGCGTTCTCTTCTGCACCAAACTCCACATGCTTATTCCCACACTGTTAGCATTGTTAGCATGTGTATGCTCCAACTTCACCAGGCAGTAATAAAACAATAACAAAAAACAGCGACTAGATCCCAAAGAGCTAGAATAATTTCCTTTCATTAAGAAGTGACAATAGACTGCTTTCCCAAATTCTATTTTAGAAGAAATTCCAGTCTTTTTCTATAATTTGACTCTTCAAGTACTCACCGGATTTGTAGAATAACATATCGGTTTACTTTCTTATTATCATTATCTGCCAGAACAACACAGAAATACGCCTTAAGGCCAGGTGCTGTAATTTACTGAGTTCTACGTGTTTTTGAGTTTTCTGCTCCACATATTTTCCTTGGCTACAAGAAACAATTTGGAGTCTAAATATTTTATGTGTAAAGATGCATACTGCAGTATTGTTTCAGAGCAGACTCTTGGAAAACCTCTAAAAATCAATCAATAATATATTCGTAAAATAAATTATGTATATCCTTACCAAAAAAAAAAATTACTTAAAGAATGACATGCATCTCTATTAACTGACAACAAATAGACAAAACCTAAATGCAAAAAATGTCCATTACACATGCTTGATAAACAGTATTTTAATAAATAACTTATACAAATTATTTTATAGAAAATTATATGGAAAGATGTTCATTAAAATATTGGCTATAGCCAAGACTGGTTTGGCTCAGTGGATAGAGTGTCAGCCTGCGGAAGTCAAGGTCCCAGGTTCGATTCCAGTCAGGGGCATGTGCCGTGGTTGCGGGCACATCCCCAGTGGGAGGTGTGCAGGAGGCAGCTGATCTATGTCTCTCTCTCATCAATGTTTCTAACTCTCTATCCCTCTCCTTTCTTCTCTGTAAAAAAATCAATAAAATATATTTAAAAAATGAAATAAAATATTGGCTATAACTTGAGCAGCAGTCCCCTTTTAATTTTCTAGATAAAATTTTCTATTTTTAAATATTCATAATCTTTTAAAATAATCATCAAAAGACTTAAAAAAGGTAATACTGAATTAAAATAGCAATTTTTAAATCTATGTCTTAAACCTTCTAAATAGTATAATTACATACATGTCTTTCTAAATATTGACACTGTTTTCTAATTCTCTAGATCAGTGTTTCCCAAACTTCTCTCATGATGAGAATCACTTGGTGGAGTTGTTAAAATACAGATTCCTGAATCCCAACTAAGAAGTGCTAAACTAGAATTTTTGGGAACATATAGGTAACATTGTATACTTTGGGAACATATAGGTAACATAGTTAAGTATACAATTCTAGTTTAGCACTTAGTTGGGATTCAGGAATCTGTACAACTCCACCAGGTGAGTCTCATCATGAGTGAAGTTTGGGAAACACTGCTCTAGATAGTGTAATGAAACCCCTTAAACGTGAAATGGCATAATGCCCTTGATAGTGATATGAAACACCTGATCTGCATGTACTTTCTTATCTGGAGAAGGGGTATATTAATTTCCTGCAATTTCAATAACAAATTACTCCACACTTGGTGGCTTAAAACAACAAAAATTTAGTCTTGAGTCAATAGCTTAAAGTAGCTTTCTCCCTAATATATCAATCACACTAATAGCTTTTCCTTATTAATGTATAACTTGTCTCTTGCTTAAAGTGCACAAATTGATTTGCATATGATGTAATTACTTTAATTTTTAAACACAAAACAGCCATATATATGCATATTAGAATTTATTTTAAATTGGAAATTAAAAGAGAACATATTTATAAAATCTCTATTAGAATTTTCTTCCAATTATTAGATTCACTGAATCTAAGGTTATATCTGGTGAAAACAAGAGAGTTACTCAAATTTGGACAATTAGACTATCTAATAAAAGAGTAATATGCAAATTAACCATCACTCTGCTACACTCACAAGTCAGGCCCACAAGCCTGCAGGGGAGGGCAGTTAGGGGTGACCAGGCCAGCAGATGAGGGAAGTTGGGGGCAAATGGGCTGGCAGGGGAGCAGTTAGACATCAATCAGGCTGGTAGGGGAATAGTTAAGGGGTCATCAGGCTGGCAGGCAAAAGCAGTTAGGGGCAATCAGGGAGGCAGGGAGGCAGGCAGTGGTTGGGAGCCAGCAGTTCTGCATTGTGAGAGGGATCCCAAACTGGAGAGGGTGCAGGCTGGGCTCAGGGACACTGCACCACATGCACAAATTTTGTCCACTGAGCCTCTAGTTTATAATAACTTGATGTCATAGAAAGCATGATAAAATTTAATACTAATATTAAAATTCCATTAATTAAAATGAAAAAACACATTTTATTGATTTTATAGAGCAGTGTTTCCCAAACTTTTGACATATGTGTACCACTTCTATAATTTTCATAACGCTGAGTACCCCTCGTCAAAAAAATGGATGTATTTTAATAATCAAAATATATTTATTTTTTTGCTACATACACAAAGTAATAATAAATAAAAATAAAATTATTCATAATATAAATAAAAGTTATATTATAAATAACATTTATTTGCCCACCAGACCATCTCACGTCTCAAGACTGTCTTGACATGACTCATGAGAATGTAGAATTAGGTGCAGCTAAGCACGGTGCAGTGCATATCCCCACCAAACGCCGGTGCAACGTGTACCCCCACCAAACTCTTCCCGTACCCCTGGGGGTACGCATACCACACTTTTGGGAAACACTGTTATAGAGGAAGGGAGAGGAAGAGAGAAATAGAAACATCAATGATAAGAGATGACCATTGATCGGCTGCCTCCTGCATGCCCCTTACTAGGGATCGAGGCCACAACTCAGGCATGTACCCTTGGCTGGAATAGATCCTGGGACCCTTCAGTCTGCAGGCTAATGCTCTGTGCACTGAACCAAACCAGGTAAGGCTAAAATTTCATTATTGACTCAAAAAATATTCTAAAGGATTTATTCTAAAACTCTTATTTTCCATCATGATCTAGATCTCTCACCATCCTAACAAGAGCTGTTACAAGTAATCATATTACACTTTTATTTACTCTTTATATGCCATTTGTTATTTATAGTTACCATGTGTTGCATATGGGTGGTTGGAAGATTTCAACCAAGTCTCTCATGTCAGAATATAGTCATTTTCTATAGGTATTTAAATTATATAATGGATATGTTGAGAATGCTTTGCAACTATAGTCTTATTTGGAAGAAAACTGACTTTTGAAATAAAGAGGAAGTTAGAATCATTAAATATTATTAAGATAAAGGTATAGATTAAAAAGATAGACAATTTCTTATAGAAATAGTTAAAGATCAAAATCGTATTAGGAACAATAATTTTCCTGTTTCTTATGTTGAAGTATCACTTTAAATTTGCTTTATTAAAAAAAATGCCCCTTTATTTTTTCTATGAATTTCCTGATAAGTACAACTGTATGCCAAATCTGTTTTTTCCTATTTTTCAACTATCAGTTTTATATGCAGTTAACCCACTATCCCACTATCTCAAAAACTACCATCTTATGTGCTCGTGAATTAATATACATCAAATGGTTTCAAACAATGTCTTAGTCCACTCAGGCTGCTATAACAAACATCTTATAGGGATACTGATCCCATTCAGGTGAACTTTGTCTTCATTAACTTTTTCTCCATTATTTTCAAATACAATAAAAGAATTTGCTTTCCTCTACCATGAATATTCATTGAGTAACCTTTAAATTATAAGAAAAACTGCCGAAACCGGTTTGGCTCAGTGGTAGAGTGTCGGTCTGCGGACTGAAAGGTCCCGGGTTCGATTCCGGTCAAGGGCATGTACATTGGTTGCGGGCACATCCCCGGTGGGGGGTGTGCAGGAGGCAGCTGGTCGATGTTTCTCTCTCATCGATGTTTCTATCTCTCTATCTCTCTCCTTTCCTCTCTGTAAAATATCAATAAAATATATTTAAAAAAATAAAAATAATAAATTATAAGAAAAACTGACAATTATCTGGATCAAGAGAAATAAAATTTTACAAAAGCTGTGATCACACTAATGATGTAGAAGAAAAAGTATTACTTATAAGTAGTGCATCTATGAATAATTCATTTTAAATAATCAATGATTACTTATGTACAGTATATCTGTCTCTTACTATCTGTGGAGGCCACAAAGGTGAACTCTAACTTTTCACAGGATTCTATAATCCTGCTCCTGGGTTTGCAAATTGGGGGCTCCTGAATTGGGTGCATATATGTTTACCAGAGTTATGTTCCCTTTAGTATTATGAAGTGGCCTTCCTTATCTCTTGTTATGGCCTTCACTTTGAGGTCTATTCTGTCACTTATAAGTATTGCTACTCAGAATTTTTTGTTTTTGTTTTCATTCACCTAAACATTTTTCCCCCAGCCCTTCACTATCAGTCTGTGTGAGGCTTTTGTGCTGAGGTGGGTCTCTTGTAAACAGCAGATGCATTGGTCATGTTCTCTAATCCATTCGGCTACCCTATATTTTGACTGGAGCATTTAATCTATTTATATTTAAGGTTATTGTTGAGAGGTACTTGTTTGTTGCCATTTTTATTCTTTATGTCTGTGTTTCTTCTTCCCTTCTCATGTCTTCTTTTTGCAGCAGACCCTTTAGCATTTCTGGCATTGGTGGCTTGGTGCTAATAAATTCCCTTAGCCTGTTTTTGTCTATAAAGCTCCTTATTTCACCTTCAATTTTGAATGATAGCCTTGCTGGGTATGGTCCATTGCTTTGCATGACTTTGTAAATTTCATTCCATTCTCTTCTGACCTTATGTGCTTCTGTTGAGAAATCAGTCAATAGTCTAATGGGAGATCCCTTATAGGTAACTTTGTTTCTCGGTCAGCCTTTAAGATTCTTACTTTGTTGTTGGTGTTTGTCAATTTAATTATGATTTGAGATTTGCCTTCACCAAAAACATACATGATTTTACTAATATGAATCATGATTAAATAAATATTGAGTATGTAAAAATGAGATATTGTTGAGCACATTTTGACAAAAAGTATTTAAAATGTATATCACAAATATTTTATTTTCACTTGATTGAGAAGTTTTAAAAATTGTTATTTTCTGATTTTCAACTAGAAAGAATACAGAATAGGTACAGTAAAAATTTAAAATCAATATTATAATTTTTATGACTTAAAGGCAACTTGATATATTCAATTATTTCATATATTCACCGGTGGGGTCCCTCAGCCTGATCTGTAGGATCTGGCTAAAACCAGCTCTCCGAAATCCCCCAAAAGGTCCCAGATTGCAAGAGGGTGCAGTCCAGGTTGAAGGACCCCACTGGTGCAAAATCAGGGCCAGGAAGGGATGTGGGAGGTTGGCATATGGGAGGGGAGGAACCATAGGAGGGCTTCAGAGCATGTCTGGACTGTCTCACTCAGTCCCAATTGGCCAGACCCCAGCAGCAAGCTAACCTACTTGTCAACTGTCTGTCTCCTGTTGGTCAGTGCATATCATAGCAAGCCATTGAGTTGCCTTAGCATATCATTAGCATATTATGCACTGATTGGTTGAACGGACAACTGGATGACCAGACACTTAGCATATTAGTATTTTATTATATATTATTGACTCTATACTTTAAAAAAGAAATTTGAGTTATTTGTTAGAAATTGTGTTGGTTTAAATTACATAAATGATGAATGTTGTTTTGTCTAGTAAAATATCACTTTGATCATTGCATATAACACAAGTAGTTATGAAATCGTGTAATGCAAAGTTTTATCTTCCTGACAAGGCTATTTTGTTTTCATAATTTGAAAAAAGCAAGATTACATCAAGTTTTAAGTGTTTCTATTTTAATACAAGTTCCAATGGCTTACTTTATTTCCCAGGCAGAAGGTATATTTTTTTGACATTTCGAGAATTCCCTGAGCAACATGTTTGCAATGCATTGTACTCTGCCAATTATGATCATTCCAGCTCATTAGATGCTGTCTGGAAACAAAAGGAATGAAGCAGAAATACTCCCTCCTGACACATTATTTTGGGGGATTGGCATTACATAATTAGCAAATGTTATTCAGCATCTTTAACTATCCTTAGTGAAGAAGAATGGAAAACTATTTAATGGTTACCCCTCTCTGTAATTTAAATGGATTGATAGTGCATGAAGCCATTAAAGATATAAAATACAAAAAGACAGACAGGACCATCTGTTTTATACATTCATTATCCTATATATTGTATTTTAGCACTTCATTTAAAAATATAGCACTGTGCACCTGAAATCCATGTAATGTTGTTAAGCAGTGTTACCCCAATCAATTCAATAAATAATTCATTGAACTAGTATACTAGTAGTGTATTTAAAAGGTAAAACACTGACATATATCTTCAATTAAAATTTATCTTTAATAACATTTCAGCAACATTTATATTAACTCTAAAATATAGCTCTTATTTCATATTGCTGTAATCCTCAAAAATGTTATCATTAGAAAACCTGACATATAATGTAACAGAAATGCTTACAATGCAAGTAATTGTGTGCTATTGCTAAATGAATTTTTGTCTTTCAGAAGCTTTTTTCACAAATATATTATTTTATCTGAAAAACTGCTGTTAATAAAATATTTGAATTATATCCCAATTTCCACTACTAATAAAAACATCTCAAGATTTAAACAAGCTGACTATGATTACTTTTATTTACAGAGTAATAGAGTATTTACTTAAGTATGCATAAGAACTATTTTTCATATGTTTATAGCAAGAAGCAACAGTATGAGAGTAGAGTTTGAACAATAAATATAAAGCGGTAAATCTGCATTTACTACAAAGGAATAGAGAAGGTTATGGAGCTGGCCAGCCTAGGACCTGCAATAAAGTAGAAAGATGTGCTGCATAATTCAACTGCCCGAAGAGGAGCCTTTATATAATTTATAAAATATAAGTTAGTCTTACTCTCAAAAAAAAGAGAATCTTTTTAGAAGTATTGAAAATATTTTTAAAAGGACATGGAAAACAAAAGAATGAACTAAACATTCTTTCCAGCCTCTCTAGCTCTGTTGAGTATTGTTGCAATTTGTAAAAAAAAAAAAAAAGTCTTACTCCCTGCCAACAAAGTAGAGAGCATCTTTTTATAAATATTTCTTTTAATAAAACAAACATGTGAGAACAGAAATTTATATAACACTGTTGTCAGTATCTATATAACTCTATCTGTATTGTTGTATTGTGTAGTGTAAGGTTCCAAATGAAACAAAGGAAACTGCTGTAAGCATCAAGAAAGCAGCCTCCGGGATATGATGCTAAAGCACAAGCAACAAACTTAAAAATAAATACGAGAAAATACATCAAACTAAAACACTTCTGCACAGGGGGAAAAAAAAGATAAATAAAAAGAAAAGATAAGAGGCCTATGATGGGGCGGTAGCAGGGTCAAAGGAAATATCTATACTACTTTCAACTATAAAGTAAATTTAACAAATTATAAGACTACATATAGAAGAAGAACAAAGTCCGAGGAATCACACTACCTCATATGAAGCTATACAAGGCCCTGGTGTTCAAAACAGCATGGTGGTGATACTGATAATGACGACAGAATCATCATATGCTTCATTATCTCACATTTAGAGCTCTCAACCCCAAATCTATTTAGCAATAATTTTTAAAAATCTAGTGATCCTTAAGAAGAGCTTAAATGAATTAGTTGACTAAGTAGTTGTTGTGGACCTTTAATTTTTAAATCAGTGGTTATCAAACTTTTTAAATTTTAAGACCCAATTAGAGTAGTACAACATATTGAGGAACAAAACTTTTTGTTTATTTGATTTATACCTATAGATATTTACACCATGTTAGAAATAAAGACAGAACTTTAAGAAGTAACTAACTGAAAGTGATAATAGTAAGATTATTATATAAACATTTTATGAAATATAACTATAATTTAGAATTATATCTTTAAAACTGACTAAAACACTAGGGATAGTAAAATTGCAATTTGTAAAATTTTATTAAAGAAAGCACCTGGTTTTAACCCAAAAATTCAATATATTTCCTGATTCACTTTTTGAGTACTTTTCTTAATATCAAAAAGAGCATCAGATACTCATCATATATAATTTTAACACCCCCCCACCAGCTATATTAACTGTCGGGACTATTCTATTGTAATAGCGAAAATAACAAACATAGCTCTCTGGACTTCATTGCTTAATTTGTTATTTTTGTTCTTTGAATTCACACATGTACAAAACATTATCTAGGGTTAATGTAGTATAATTTATTTTATTGTACAAAACTCTGATTTTGGCAAAAAATCCAATGTGGCTTTAACAATATATGTATTCACCCTATGATGTGTTTGTCATAGAGAAATATTGAAGCTGGAATATATAAATTAGTTTTAGTTTATAAGTCATAAATAATGTCTTATGACTTGATGTGTATAGGCTATTAAAAAGTCAAATATAGGAAACAGTATTAAACTCTAAACATAAATAATTGCCTCATAATACATTAAGCTTATGATACACCATGTTCCAGAAGTGCCCTGTCTAAATCCCTTCATTAAAGGCATATTAATTACTTCAAAAAATCGGAAAGATAATCTAACAAATTTAACAAAGTGAAAGGAAAAACTTTAATACATTTATTTTATTTTTATGCCTTTGAGCAATGCTTCTGCTGTTTTAATGTTTCAAAAAGTTGGCATCTATTGCATTCTGTAATGAAATGCCTTCCAATTTTTAAGTAACCTAGTAATCAATGAAACAGCTGAAGGGACTCCTACTAGAAATGCTACAAATTGAACAGATAAAGATTCATTGAACTATACAGACCTATTTATTGGTGTAGTTGGCCTACCTAAGCTGGTAGTTTAGCCACATAATTAACCTTATGCTCACAACCATTAATGGCGCACTCTTCTCAAGTGAATGGAGTTACAATGGTGGTCTAGCTGTTTACCTTTCAAAGCTTGACTTATAATAGAATTATATCTTTAAATATTTCTTGCTGATGTTACAATGCAATACATACATATCTATAATTTAAATATGTAAATACTATATATATATATATATATATATATATATATATATGACCACCTGATGATATTTTTCTATTGGTTTTTAGAGAAAGTGGAAGGGATGAGG
Source organism: Vespertilio murinus (assembly GCA_963924515.1). NCBI lineage: Eukaryota > Metazoa > Chordata > Mammalia > Chiroptera > Vespertilionidae > Vespertilio > Vespertilio murinus. The sequence continues at coordinate 53,696,158 of OZ004705.1, forward strand.
AGAGACAGAGGGACACATTGATTGGCGGCCTTCACTCACACCCTGACCAGGGACGGGGATTAATCCTGCAAACGGGGTACATGCCCTCGACCATAATTGAATTCGAACTCTTCAGTCCACAGGCCAACACTCTTCCCACTGAGCCAAACTGGCTAGGGCAAACCAATGAGTATTACTGCCTTGTATAAAATATCAAATATTGGAAACCAAACTATGTTTAAATGGGGATAGGGTAAATAAACTATGACATATCCATATGATAGAGTACTATACAGAATTAGAAAAACATATTTGTGTAAATTCAAAATGCACTCAGAGATATATTAGTATGTGGAAAATAAGGTAGAGAATAGTATCATGATAGTTTTATTAAAATATACAACATTGATAAAAGTGAGGTTCCTCAAGTGAGATATTTCATTTTCTGTGCTTTTCATATATTTTTCAGAATTTATTCAAAATGTTTCTACATCTTTTACACCCATAAAAAATTAGAATTTTGTCATTTATGCTAAAACTAGAAAAAATAATCTCAAGTATTTTAATTTATTGTATTACATTTAACAAATAACATACAGTTTTAGTCAAAGCACTTTATTTATCAAATTCTTCTAACTTACAGGTAGATACTGTCATTACCACTAAAGAGATCAGAGAGATACTAAGGGCTTAAGCTTGTTAACGGCAGATTCAGATTTCAAATTCAGGAAGTCTAGACCTAGAGTCCAAAATTTAATCACATGAATGACTGCTTCTTGGGGGGGAATATCAATATAGCTGACCCAGAATGACAAGGTCAGGCTTTATGCTAGAGTAGTTCACAGTTTGGAAGGTGAGACTGAAAGCCTATGCACTATATAGATGTAGGTAGGGATATGGACATAATATAGATAAGATTATATAGATGCAGATAAAGATATATAGACCTCCAATAACAAGGAGCTTGAATTTAAGTTATTCCAAATTTGCTGTCTATTTTTTCTAAGAATAAAGCAGGATTAAGGCTAATGATCTGATCCATAAGTACTTCCCTCCACAAAGGACAAAAACAAGTAACATTAAAACAACAATTATACCAGCAATGACAAATGACAATCCATCAAACCTATTCACAAACAGCAAGCACATCACACGGAAGTGTCTGTGTTGGTTCAAATTAGATGACAAATGCAAATTTCTAAAACTGGGTTTACCTGTTTTAAATATTTTGTGAAGTTCAAAAAGAAGATTTTTCTTTTGTGCTTTTCTAACTCTCAGGAGCACTGAGGCTTAATTATTCTCTCTCTTCTTTTAGTTAATTCTTGTCTAGAATCTATCACTATATTGTTTCTGGAATGCCTTCTGCTTCTCTGCTGAATTCTAGGAATTTTGGCTTCATTTTCCATAGTCAACATCCTTATGCTACATGAAAAGATTTGAATCTAATGAATTCAGCATCAGTACAATGAAAATAGTAACAACCAATGAATATATTCATTCATCACGGTAAACATTTTAGCTAGCAATTATATGAATTTATAAAGTTGATAACATACACTAGTGCTGCCACTTATTAGATTGCAGATTACACTCCTTTGTTTTAGTCTATTAATATAAGGAAATTCACTTTAAATGTTACAATTGCCACTGTATGGTTAGATCCCTATGTAGAACTGTAATTTATTGCCATGAACACGAGCCACTTTTGAAATATGAATCAGAACCCAGACCCACTGACATTAAACTGCCCAGCCATTTCACTTTTAAAAACTAGATATACTAGTATATGCTCACATAAACAATGATTTGTATGAGAATTGGGAAATATAGAAAAATTTTAAAAAATGTTTCATGTAATTAATAAGCCCTAAATGAATTATAATTCCTTCTATGGAAGGTATTTTGTGTTCATTCAAACTTTGAAATTTAAAAGATAAATGTATGCAAGATTATATACTAAAAGCAACCTTTAAGCAAGTAATAGAAAACTGCTTTTATTTTTGCAATTTCAGAAGACAGTCTAAAAAACTGCACATTATGTGATCAACAAAAAGTAAATGAGTAGAATTATAGATCTGTTCCATTTATCACTAAAATGTTTCTTTTAAAATGATCTGAAAAAGAAACTTTAACTAAATAAAGTAAAAATTGAAGTTTATAGTTTCTTCATGGTTAAATTTCAATGAGTGTAATGAGTTGTATATAATTATATTCTTCCTGTGCTTTATGATTTTCAGGACATAATTTCACATTCCAAAGGTCTTTTCCACTATTTGTTACTGAAATTACTGATGAACTTAATTATTTAGTTTAGTTTTTTGTTTTTGTTTTTTGTTTTTTACTGAATTCAAGACTAATTAATAAAATTATAAATGATAGGAATTCAGACACGTTAAAATGTAGATAATTATTTTTATGAATGTTAATAGGTACTTTTCAATTATCCTACCTAATAAAAGAGTAATATGCAAATTAACCATCACTCTGCTATACCCACAAGCCTCACCCACCAGCCACACCCACCAGCCAATCAGAGTGAGTATGCAAATAAATCCAATCAAGATGACTACAGCCATAAAGAGCAGGAGGGAGGGTTGGGTTTCCTAAATGGAAATATTTCATGCTTTTTATGGCTGATTAGTATTCCATTATGCATAGACACACACAAACAAGCACACACACTGGATGCCCAGTGCATGACATTCGTGCACCTGTGGGGCCTCCTCCACTAGCCCCCCAATATTCATGTATTTATGTATATATGCATTTTTTGTTGTTGTTGTTAATCCTCACCTGAGGACATTTTTCACTGAAGGTGCTCAAGAGAGAAACATGAATGTGAGGAAGACACATCAATTGATTGCCTCCTGCACATGCCCAGATGAGGCCAAAACAGCACTGTCAACAGGGCCAACTGCTGATGGCCCACTGGGGCTCAGGCATTGAGTGTGCTGCAATTTCTGTTTTTGTTTCCACTTCTGGTAGAGGCCCTGCTTATAGGAGCTGCTGATGTAGAGACCACTTTCTGTCCTGATCTTCTTGTCCTCCTGTCCCGACTCTCCCAGGAACCACTTCTTCTTCTGGTCCCATCTGAGCTGCTGCCAGCCACTGGTCAGGTTCTGGGCCTCATCCCCCTTCTGGCACCTGCTGCTCAAAGTGCCCCTGTCCCCACCAACACTCAGGCCCCGTTCACTGTCAAAGTCCTTGGGCCGATGGGGACATGGAAATCCTGGTCCAGCAGCCGGGCCTCCTCTTCTGCCTCTCGGCTCCCCGCTCAGGTCCTGGCTTCATGGGCTAGAGGCCCACAGGCTCTATGAAGACGTCCTCCCCCTCTCTCCCCTCCTCCTCTTTCCCAGGCTGCCATGCACTGGGCAGCTTGGGGCTGGGCCAGCCAGGCCCTCCTGCCACTCCTGCCTGCCCTGCTGGAAGCTGGCGATGGCCTGGCAGTCCTTCAGCCACTTGGCTGTATCACCTGCTCAGGTCCCGGCTAGAGGCTTTGATCTCAAAGATGGTCACCCGGGAGTGGTACCGCTTGATGCTATCCACCAGCCTCAGCTGCTGCAGCTCCTCCTCCTCGAAGCTCGCACTGAAGAGGGGGTACAGGCCCAGGACCGCGAGGTCCAGCTCCTTGGCCGGTTTGATGGAGGACACTGGCCACCATCGCACACACTGCTGCTGGGTGTTGTCAGCCCCGCAGCCCAGGCCCCACAGCTGCAGCGATGCCCCAGGGTGCTTCTCAGGCCGCATCCTCATGTCCACCACGCTCTGTGGCACCCGCCCAGCACGCCGTCCACTCTGACCCCACCTGAGGGCTCCTCCTGGGGGCGGGGAGGGTGAGGGCCCACCAGGAACAGGTGCATGTCCCGCTGTTTGAGGACCTCACCTGGCCACCAAGGAGCAGGCTGTGCCGCTTCAGCCATCCGGCCACAGGACCCGCGTGGGGCAGGGATAGCTGGCCCTTCCCGGGAAGCTGAAGTTGTCCAGCAACGGGATGCCCAGGCCCTGAGCCACCAGCTCAGTCACCATGAGGTGGAGCACGTGCCATGGGGGCACTTGGCCAGGTTGATCTGCAGGCTGTCTGGACCAGGGTACTGTGGATGTGGGCACGGTTTACCCACTGGAGTGGCCTTGGCCTGCAGAGATCAGGCTGGCTGGGGTGGCCAATCAGGGATGGGCCGGCCAGGGGGAGGGGCCATAGGTCATTAAGGGGGGCTGATCAGGTTGTTCCCCATGGCAGTGTGCATCATAGCGACTGGTCATGCCACCATTCAGTTGATTTGCATATTACTTTTATTATATAGGATATATAATAAAATAGATAGGGGGCCATATATATATATATATATATATATATATATATATATATATATAATCTTCTTTATCCACTCATCCATCAAGACACTTAGGGCAAAATAAATTAAAGCAAAAATATGTGAATGGGACTACATATAGCTCCAATATGGGGTTATTATCCAAAATACAGAAAGAACTCACTCATACAACTCAACAACAACAACACACACACACACATACATACACACACTTACACACACACACACACACACACACAATCTAAATAAAAAATAGGCAGAAGACCTGAACACTTCCCTGAAAAGACATATAAATGGCCAAAAGGTAATAAATGCTCAATAGAAAAGATGATAAACTTTACTAGCTATTAAGAGAAATGCAAATCAAAACCACAATGAGATACTTCCTCACACCTTTCAGAATGGCTATTATCAATCAAACAAGACATAAGTGTTGGACAGGATATGGAGAAATAGGCATCCCCATTCAGTTTTAACCGGAATGTAAATTGACACAATATCTAAGGATGTTAAGAAAGAAGGAAGGTGGTCAAGGATATAAGATGCAAGAAAGAGCAATATGAGCTCAAGATTGTGTGCCATGCACACACATAGTAGTATATATACACACACAAAAAAAAAACCCACAGGAAAAAGGATGTTTTAAAGATAAAAAAGGAACCTTTATTCTTAAATGCTTTCAAGAATAAACATGCTATGAAGTACAATTTATTGCTTTAAACTGTATTGATATGAAAGATTTTTATTTAGTATCTGGTGCATGAAATTCATGCATGGGGGGTAAGGGGAGTGGGGAGTAGGTGTCCCTCAGCCCAGCCTGCACCCTCTCCACTCTGGGGGCCCCTCAAAGGATGTCCAACAGCACATTTAGGCCTGATCTCAGGGCCTAAATGGCCAGTTGGACATCCCTCTCACAATCCAGGACTGCTGCCTCCCAACTGCTCGCCTGCCTGTCTTCCTATTGCCCCTAACCATTTCTGTCTGCCAGCCTGATCACCCCCTAACCACACCCTGCTAGCCTGATTGATGCCTAACTGCTCCCCTGCCAGCCTGTTTGCCCCTAACTTCCCTCTCCTGCATGCCTGGCCCTTCCCAACTGCCCTCCCCTGCTGGCAGTCTTGTGGTGGCCATCATGTATCCACATGGGAGCAGGATCTCTGACCACATGGGGCAGCAATCTTGTGTGTTGGAGTGATGGTCAATCTGCATATTACTCTTTTAATGGATAGGATAAGGCTAATATACTAAGTGTCCAAACATCCAATCGGTAGATATGATGCACAATGACCACTCGTGGGCAGGCGCTCAATGCTGCAGCTGCCAACCTGCAGTGACTTGGCAGTTGTGGTTCTCAGGTGACACAACCAAAAATCAGAGAGGAGGGAGCCCAATTCCTCGCGGGGCCACATGATTCCACCTTTGGCTATAGGTTATGTTGTTGCTGAGGCACTGTTGACACAAATCTGGTTTACTGCATATTTGCTTGCATTCCACACCCTGTAAGACAGCAACTTTGCAGAATGCTCTCTCGCACTCTGGGACCTTTCTGAGGATGCAGGAAGAGTTGATTTTGGCCCAATTCCCACAGGACGAGAGGCTGAGGGACCTCACACATTCTGCAAACACCCTTTAATTCATGTTGCCACTCAAGGTACAGCTGACAGGGGAGGGACCTTGGGAGGTTGGCTCCAGGGCATGGCCGGCTTGTCCGTCCCAGTTCCACCCCATAGGCCTCCTTCTAAATTAACTTCCTTTTAATGTGCATGAATCTGTGCACTGGGTCACTAGTATAGAAATAATCATCTTAGGGCTGATAATGGAGAAAATGAAATGCAATACCCACTAGTAAGAGAATCACTTAAAATGGAGTCAGGAGGCCATTAAGAAATGTGACCTGTCCACGTTTCATGTCTCAGTTCTTGGAACTGTGGTTAAGTTGCTGACCTATTGATGAACTCAGTTCATGGCTGAACTGCAAATATCCTGGATCAATGACTGATACATGGACGTATATGAACTTTATTTGCTCCTCATCTTCTGCATGCTTTATCTTGAAAGCAACTCATCCCTTTCAACAACCTGCATCCTCCTCTTGCCCAATGGGCCTAACCATCCCAGTTGGCATAGCCAACATGCCTCATTTACATGAAGAACCTGAGAACAGGTCTTGTAAACCCTGCCTTTCTCTGTTCCCTTTAGAGCACAACTCATGTTTGCTACCTTCATCCATACCTTCCGACTGCAGTCCCTCATTTGTTCAAGTAAATGCCTTTAACTTTTTATTACAGGCTAAGCCTTTTTATTGTGGGTTAACAGGACCCAAATAAGGTTTACTCAACTAATTATAAGTAACAAATGAAGTTATAAAATATAGTTTTAAAATTTTTATCTATGATTACATGTTAATAACCACGTTTTCTAACAAAGGTACCATAAGATAACATACATATATTGCTTTTAAAAATAATTTAAAAAGCTATAAAGCAGAGTACAAAATGGAATGTTAACAGAATTACTGAGGGTGACAATGACACTTAACTTGTGCTTTCTTATCCACCGTTCTCCTTACATTATGAGAGTATCCCTTCATAAAAAGGAGGATCCAGTCGTCAATAGGTTGCATTACAAACCTGGGAGAACTACAGAAAACAAGCCCAGTTTATTGGAAGAGATCCTTCAAATACTGTATTCAGTGGCACAGACCCTTAAACTAGTTCAGACTTCTGGCTTCATGTATTGTGACTGCAGGATGAAATTCATAATAATTAAAACAGTGGGTAAGAAGACAAAAGTCAGAGTAGTTTTACCCAATCTGACATTAAATGATTCATGTTACACTCAGCAAATCTTTTAACATCACGCTGTTTACTCTGCTTTCTAGTTTAAGCTTTATTTTCCCCATAAACGTTTCTACATAAATGAGACTTTGGAGGAGCCTCGTCACCAGTGCCTTTTTTCTCCGTGATGGTTGCTGAGATTCTGTAGAACTTCCTTTCTTTCTGTTCCCTTCAGTCCGTTAAAGGATAGCTTCCCGTACAATTTACCTTTACATTCCCAGATAGAACACATCCCCAAACCGCTGCATTTGTTTCCACACAATTTCCAAGTCCTTTTATTTTGTTTCTCCAGTGATCCTCCAGGGTTTCACCTCTGATCAAGAATTTCTAATTCAGGCTGCACCTTCCCTTTCTGGTGTGAACCCTCTTTGATGAGATCTGGGTGTCTTCTTAGGAGGAACCTGACAGTCTCCTCTATTGTGTCAATCCTAAACTGTTTCAAAGGTTTTAAATCAGTTTAGAAAGTTACTGTGTGACTGATTTCCCCATTCACTAAAAGTATTTTAAAGTTTGTGATAGTGTCTATACTGTAGTCATGGAGAACAGGTGATGCTCTGTTACCCTTATTCACATTAAAAGCTCATGAAAGATACTCTGCCAGTGATTTTATTTGTAGTGACCAGGCCAATTATAATTAAGTACTCCATATTTCAGTGTTTTATTGTTGCACAATTTACTTTGTTCCTCTATCCTTTGTAATTCCTTAATCTAGAATTTAGATTTGGGTTTGTTTGGCTTTTTAATCATTTTTTAGTCTGTATATTTCATTTTCATCATAACAGAAGGTGAATAATATAAGATTGTCCCACCCTTAGCAAGCCAATTCCATATGCATATATATTTGCAATTTATCAATAAGAGAAAAGAAACATAAAACATAATTTTCATCTTCTGAAAAGATTATATATATATAATTATTATAATAAAAATATATAACTCTCATCAGCTTAACCACTTGAATGGAATTGGCTTATGAGTGGGACAACTATATAAATATATATATATATATATATATATATATATATATATATTTGCAATTTACCAATGAGAGGAAAGAAACAAAGAAAACATAATTTTCATTATCTGAATAGTTTTTGTGAATAAAGAATAAATCCCTTAAGTCCTGTCATTATTATGCATATATATCATTATATTATTAATATGGATACACAAAGAAAAATAAATTTCAAATTTCAGCAAAATATTTTATATTAAATATTTCACTGAAAAGACCAGTAAAATACTTAAAATATTAGTTGAAAAAAACACCCTAATCATCTTATCTATATTTTTCATATTTAAATAAACATGTATTGATCAGTATTCAACACAATTTTCCACAGAATTCATGAAATTATTTTTTTCACTTATGTCCCACAGCCTTTAGCAACTACCAGCTTGTTCTCTATGAATGTTTCTGTTTTGTTTATTCATTTTTTTAGATTCCATACATAAGTAATATAGAACACTAGTATTTATCTTTCTGTGTCTGACATATCACTTATCATAATGCCCTCTACATTCATCCATGTTGTAACAAATGGTGATTTCATTTAATATTACTTTTTTATTAGTGTACTGCCATATTAAGTATGCAGACTACCGTATTTGCCGGCGTATAAGACGATTTTTTGGCCCTGAAAAATATGCCTCCAAGTGGGGGGTAGTCTTATACGGCGAGTATATAACAAACTCTGTATTTTTAGTGGAAATGTTAGGGGAAGTCTTATACGCCCAGTCGTCTTATACGCCGGTAAATACGTATTTTTCAGGGCCAAAAAATCATCTTATACACCGGCAAATATGGTATTTAAGAAGGGAAGGCAGAAAAATAATATCCCATAAAACTGTAATTTATTTCAGAAAATAAAGTTATGGTATTATGAAAAAGGAACTACTAATGTTTACTTGTGACGAGAAAGATCCACATATAAAAAAAATACAAGCTAGACATTATATTTGATAAAAATTGTTCTACAAATTTAATAACTTTATAAAGGAAAAGCATAATATTCAATAATCAGAAAAAACAACATATCAATTTTCTAACATTTTGACTTTTAAAAAAATAGCTAGACTCAGAGAAATGAATAAAGGCAATGAAGCTGATTAGAAAATACACATTCAGGGATGTTTGTGCTTGTTCACATGTTCTCTCTCATTGTTCTTGAGAACTAATGGTAGCCATAGATAAGTAAATGAATTGGAACTGAAGGAAAGGGTTTCTACTGGGAGATGAAGCATAAGGAAGGTCACAGATCTCTTCTTGAAGCTATTAGTTATAAATAGTTAGGTTTGCATGAAAGCACAAGCCTAACAAAGATGATCCCCATAGGATCCTCTCAAGGTTTTAGATTGTATTACACAATGTCATTTTGTGTTGGAAGAATGTAAGACTTAAAGACACCAGAATTTGTTTCAACTTTACCTCCTACTGCTATATCTAAGCGAGCAAAGCAGTTAGTCTTTGTTGTCATTCCTCAATGATGCATTTGACATATTCATCATAAATTTCCTAGATTGCAATGAAGATATGTATATATTTGAAATTACAATCATTTTAGATTGTTGTATTATTTGAATATTTATAATTAAAAATACTTTAATGTGAGTTATAATATAGTACATGATGCCTCCACCCAATATAACTTTATATTTGCTACATCTTCTCTTTGGTTTGTTTCCTCACTAATCTTTTACAGATTATAGTATGTTGAGATGAATCTGTAGCAGCTCCAAACTTAAAATATAGGTTAAAAATCTGTGTTTTCCTATATGAATTATGCAGACTTTTCTTCACACTCATTTAAGTAAACAATTGTGTGATATCCTTTGGTAATGGACTTAATTAATCAGAGAAGTCAAGTCTTTTAATGTGCCATCCACAGATTTTGAGAGTTTATTCTGTTACATGGGGATTTTGATGATGAATGTAGTATGTCTAAATTGAATTACGTTTCTCTTCCTAATTAAGTTTCTACTTTATTATTTTCAATCATAATGCATAGGGAATGTAACATTAAATTTGGCAAAAACAAAGAAAATAAATGTGCATCAAAGAGATGAAAATGATATATCTTTTAATAAGAGTACCCTATCTTACTTTAGTTTCAAAGACAGCTTCTGTTAATGAATAGTATCTCAATATTTCTTCATATTCTATTTCTACATTCATGTTACATAGACAACTCAATATTTTTATTCAATCTGAAGTTATATATACAATGTTAAATGATAATGAGATCATGAATATAAATCTAGAATCACAAAAGAACAGAATATTAAGTAACAATAATAATCACCAATTTCCAAATGCTATAATACAAACTGTTCTCTTTAACGTTGACTCTGTAAATTATATCAAGCACCAAATGGTTAAAAATTAACCACTATCACATTGTCTATATTTTAGTATGCCATATGTTTCAATAAAAGTGTCTTGGTTTCTCTGAGTAATGGGCAAGTAAATTTAGTGTGATCATAAAAAAGAATATTAATTTCATGGTAATGTAATAGGGAAAAATTCTTACACATATAGAGAACACATAAAATAGCTTTCTTAAATTAAGAAAGGAGACACTGTATTTATACTGATAACCAGAAAAGAAATATCCAGCATTTACCAAATACAGTTGGGGGGGGCATTCTTTGATAACAGAATTGATAAAGGCTATACAATGTGCATGATAAAGAAAGTTCAAAAGAAAAACCCAAGCCAGAAATAAGGACCCCAAAAGAGAGGACTGATTCAGAGAAGATGAAGTCAGGCATACAATGTAGCATAGGGAAGGTGATCCAGGAAGTGTGTGAGTGTTTATGTTAAAAGGAAAGGCCCAGTGAGTCCACATTCATCTATTCCATTTGGTACTCATGGAGGTGCAAAAAGGACTTCCTCTACAATTGGGACCTGTAGTGCTAAGTGGCTGTCACTCTCTCTCAAGACCTTCTTTAGAGAGCCATGGCATTTCCTCTTTCTGGCCCTTTTTATGGCACCCTTGCACAGAAACAACATCTATCCTCTTTGCACCTCTCTCCACCTCTCTACCGGTATTCTACTAATATGTTAGAGGAAATAATTCCCCTACAATAGGAATCATATTTTTGAGATGCAGTTCTAAAAAGTTCAGCCTTCTGACTTCACCTCCAAATGATTATTTCAGTGATGAATTTCTTTGACTAGAAAACTTATGCTAACTTATTTTTCTAGATGTTTCCTGAACTTTCAAAGTAGTTATTTCCTCTGTTAGCTCCTTAGTGGAAAACAATATGCATTAGCCTTTCAAGACTTTATATACTTGTATAACAGCTAAGTCATGTTTGGATGTGCTCTGTGGTATATAAAGATCCCACAGAAATGTTTACAACATGGGGTGATTTCCTTTAATCTACACTAATAAAAAAGAAATATTCCAATTGACCTTCACTTAGTGATGTCCACCAGCCAATCAGGAGTGATTATGCAAATTAACCCAACAAAGATGGAGTTCGCCCGCTCCCCAATTGCTCTGTGCCTCTGGGCAGCAGGCACGCAGGTGAGGAGTGGCTGGACAGGGTGGGACACCTGCTATGAGGGGAAGGGCAGGAGGCTGAGGGAACTACAGGAGCAGTGCTCTGACTGAAGTGAAGATTGAAGGCTCCCTCTGGAGTGAACTTGGAAGGTGGCGGCCGGAGGTTAAGGCCTGGGTCCCAGGTGCCAAAGGAAAACCGGTGCTGGCAACCAGGGGAAGGAAGGCCTATTGCATGAACCTTTGTGCAACAGGCCTCTAGTATTTGTTACAATGTTCCAGAATCAAACACATTCAATATTTTAATTTCATCTACTCTTATTATTTCAGAGTTACCATTTTTGAAAAACAACCAGATGAAATTAGAGGGATGGGCCAACCCACTGAAATTTATTCTTTACCAAACCACTTTTTAAAATTCTAGATGTAAAGATTTTCCTAATGTACTATTATTAAGAATAGCATGCTGTCTATGAAACTGAACAAATACCAACTTGAATTAACATTCTAGTCCTCATATGACATTAATTGATGTGCTACTCCTCAGAACAGCAACACAAGTTTATAAATTAAAGATAGAATTCACTACCCTGGCTGGGTGGCTCAGTTTGTTGGAGCATCGTCCTGTGCACCAAAAGGTTGTTTCTCCCTTCCTTCCTCTAAAAATGAATAAAAACATATATCTTTGGTTAAGGAAAAAATTAAATAAATAAATAAAGCTATACCAACTTCCCTGTTTGTGTAAATTAACTGAAATAGTATATTAAAAAGCAGAGTTCCTGAAACATAGTAGTGTTATATGATGCTGATTTTTGTGTGTGTGATTATGGTTAATCTGGTCTGGCTGACATAGGACTCTCAACATCACAAGCTAGCCCATTAGGTTGAAAAACTTTCTTAAGACCATTTTTACTGTTATTTTTGTTCACTGACTTTCAAAAATTGCTTTTGTATTTACTGTTTGGAGAACAATTTGCCATCTGCTGTGTCTAGATATGGGAACTAATTGTTAATGCGTGTGGCTGAGGCCCACAGGGCTGCTGAGGAGGCCTTGAAGCCAGTCTGCAAAGGGCTCTTTTCCAACTCGGTGACTGATTACTCCTGTCCATGGTCACATGTTGCTTCACCTGATAGCTGTGAAATGCACAGTGTTTTGCTTCTTAATTCATGAAATAATTATGAAGCTCAATATTCCTGCAAAAACAATGCTTCTAAAGGAAGTTCAAAGCCTCCCTTAAATTAGGGATAAAGTGTTAAACCTGCACCAGGATTGCCCACCTGCATGCCAAATGAGGCTCTTAAAATCTCAAAAAGTTTTGATACCTAGAGGTGGAACCAATCCATTATCCACAAATTCATTACTCCTTTCCTTCTCCAACAGTGGATATAGTAACAGTACACTGTGCTAAATTATGTTGTTAATACTTTTGAAGTAAAAGTAATTAGTGCTGAGGAACACAAATGTGAAAGATTTTCAATGTGTGAGAGAGGCAGTGAGTCTCTGGTTCTACTCTAATTTAAATTACATTACAGGAGATAACTCTTTTATATATTGGCCACTGCATACAGTAAATTCACTCAGATACCAATCTGACCACAAGATGAAGAGTTAATTAAATACTAGAGGGTGATCTTTCTTAGGTATTTTCCTAAAATGTGATTGCATTATTTTCTTCCAGTTTTGGTGTACCCTTTATTTTTATTTACTGTTGCAAGAATAAAGACCATCATCCACACATGACATATGTTACAGGTCATCCTATATAATAAAGAGGTAATATGCAAATTGACCATCATCCACCACACATTATAGCTGCCCCCATGAGGTCAAAGAGGGCTGCCCCTATGTGAACACAAGATGGCAGCCACCAAAATGGCTGGCAGGGAAGGGCGGCTGTGGGTGATTAGGCCAGCAGAGGAGGACAGTTGGCAGCGGGAGGGACCCAGGCTTGCAGGGGAGGGCAGCCTGGGGGGGACCTAGGCCTCCAGGGAAGTACAGTTGGGGGAGACCAGGCTAACAGGGGAGGGTGGTTGGGAGGAACCAAGCCTGTAGGGGAGGGCAGTTAGGGGTGATGAGGCCTGCAAGGGAGGGCAGTTAGGGGCAGCCAGGTTGGTAAGGGAGGGCCGTTGGGGGGGACCAGGCCTGCAAGGGATGACAGTTAGGGGAAACCAGGCCTGCAGGAGAGGGAAGTTAGGGGAAATCATCCTGGTAGGGGAGCAGTTAGGTGTTGATCAGGCTGGTTATGAGGTAATCAGGCTGGCAGGCTAGTGGTTGGGAGACAGCAGTTCTGAATTGTGGCAGAGATGTTCGACTGCCCATTTAGGACCAATTCTGGTGGGATGGGGCCTAAATGGGCAATTGGAAATCCCTCGAGGGGTCCCAGATTAGAAGAGAGGGTTGAGGCTGGGCTGAGAGACCCACAGCTCCATGCAAGAAATTTGTGCACTGGGTCTCTAGTTATTCTATAATAATAAAATCATAATATGCTAATAAGACCAGATGTCCTTCCAGACTAAGCTGAGGCTGCTGCGGGAAGCCCGGGTCCCAGGTGCCAGAGGGAAGCTGATGCCGGCAGCCTGGGAAAGGAAGGCCTACTCTTGCACACATTTTCTGCATTGTGCCTCTAGTAATGTAATAATCACTGACATAGAAAAAAAGTTGCAGGGAACTAAACAAGATTGTGGTTTACATCATAATTGATCTGGAAACCTAGAGACTGATCTTTCATATATTATTACAACTGTCCTAATCCTACCTACTATTTACTTCCACAGATAACTTCCTCTCCTTGAAGCCTTCCTTAATGCCTGGTTCTTTTCTGTGACCACTGCGATAAACTACTGAATCCTGATTTATGTTTACATATTAAATTTCCATTATATGTTTAAGATTTTCTTGATGTAGCCATATATTAAAAGGCAGATCTATTATCTCTACACACCTATTATCTATCTACCAATCTATCTTTTTTATTAAAATGAAATGAGCTGGAATCTTTAAGTATCCTTGGTTTATACACTTTTTCAAATAACTCCAATGATTTCTCTATACATTCCTCATTTATCTTATTAAAGTTTTATTGGAAAGTTAGACGCAATTCACAATATAATTTGTTTTAAATTGAGAACTTTTGTTCTTTTTTAAAAATATATTTTATTGATTTTTTTTAAGAGAGAAAGGGAGAGGAATAGAGAGTTAGAAAACATCTATCAACTGCCTCCTGCACATTCCCCACTGGGGATGTGCCCACAACCAAGGTACATGCCCTTGACCAGAATTGAACTTGGGACCCTTAAGTCCACAGGCCGGCGCTCTATCCATTGAACCAAACCGGTCAGGGCTCTAAATATAATTTATTGACAAAACAGTTAGGACAAACTGCTTGGCCAGGCAGTGTTGCCAAATAGCCACTTGTTTTGATTTAAAATATGTCCATGCCCTGATTTCTGAATCTGAGCCCTGCAGTTCTGGGAACATAGAGCATTTGACACTAAGCACAGTTTATTTTACTCAGAGGAACAGGAGCCGCAATACAATCAACATTCTTTTTGCATAAAACACTGACCAAAATATTCAGAGCATAAAAGACTAAGGTCCCTTTGGGTCCTTATTTCCAAGAAAAAAGCCCTGGGTAGGGAAAGACTGAAGTCTATGTTAATGAAAACTTTACCGGAAATAAAATATTATTCTTAGAATACATACATTAAAATGTAAGAACACTAAGAGACCACGAGAAGTCATTTTTAAAGGTTAATCTTTAAACCAAGGTTACAGCTGGAAATCTATTTAATATATTGTCTCCACTAGCAATATAAGTCCTCTGGCATAATATATTTCATCAGCAATTGCTAAATATTATCTTAGATAGCCTAGCTGCTCTAATATCTAAGAAGAAACAAAGAGAAGAAGCTGAATGTTGTATAAATACACTGAGTGGCCAGATTATTATGATCTCTGAATACATAATAATCTTGCCACTAAGTATATAGTAAGAGAAAATCAAATCAAGCAAAATGAAGACTTGGGATATAAAGCATGCATTATATGCTTTTTAATAAGTATTTATATCTTCAAGTTTCCTGATTTTTTTTCTTAAAATAATACCAAACTATCAGTCTAAGAAAACTAGCTATACCTCAGGATCTTACATGTATACTTTTCATGATAGTATTATATTAATTTATGAGTCACAATTGCTTCCCTTTTACTTCCAATTAATGTTTTTTTCTAAAGTGAGGCTATTATTCAGACTAGGAAAAACAGGCATATATTAATTTCTTCAATCCAAAGCTTAAGTATGTAGCAGAATCATTTGGTGAGTATTTTTAAAATTCAGAATCTTAGCCTTATCTCATACATATTGAATTAGAATCTTCATGTATTGATCTCAATTGAAACACTGTATGTCTCAGAAGCCAGTGTAACAATTGACAAATCAATGTAGTATCAACAGATAAGAAATGATGAGTGGTATTGTTTGGGAAGGGGCTGTCATTTATAGGGAGAATTTTACAGTTAAAATATGGTGAAAACCTCTAAATGATGTCTGGGATATTCTGGAAACATATCACAAATCTTTCAGGAAATAGTATACACAATAATGCTTTCATAATCAAAAATTTAACAATGAAACAGGAGAATGGAGAAGGGAATTAAATTTATTGAGTCCTCTTCTATGCCATAAATTCTACAGGCTACGCTATGAGCACTATCATTAAACATAACAAAAATACAAATAAAAACATTTGCATTTTAATTATTCTAATATAGTGATGGATTTGAGTTATTAATTACATTCCCAAAAGTAATGTACCTAACAATTAGACCTGCTTACTTAAGAGTTTATAAATTTTACTAGAGGCCTGGTGTATGAAAATTCATGCACTGGAGTGTGGACCCTCAGCCCGGCCTGCCCTCTCTCACAGTCCAGGAGCTCTCAGGGATGGGAGGTGACCCAGCGATCAGGTGAAGGCAACACCCCCATCACACTTCTGCTGTTGCCATTGCCTGTAGCACAAGCTTTGGCTGTCCCTGGTTATCTGAGCCTTGGGTGGCCCTGGGCAGCCCGGTAGCTGCCAATCAAGGCTTGCCAGTGCCTTGGGCTGGCCCTAGGTGGCTAGGCAACCAACATCCAAAGCTTGCCTGCGCCTTAGGTGTTGGTTGGGCAGCTGCCACCCAAGGCTTGCCAGTGCCTTGGGTCGGCCTTGGGTGGCTAGGGGGATGAAGTTGGGTCTGACTACACTGTGCGCCTGCCACACCCCCAGCAGGACTGAAAGGACTGGGGTACTCTGGCAGGGCAGAGGGACTGTGCACCACCATCTTGTGGCTATGGGCACCACCATTGTTATGATAGCATGATGGTCAATCTGCATATTCCCTCTTTATTAGATAGGATTTTATTGCATATTATATGAGAAGCCCTCAAAAGGGTAGACCTGAAACATAACTTCTTATATACTTTTATTAAAATGCTACCTCCCTGGTATGATTCAAGAACACATTCATATTGCAAAATAACACTTTACAGCTTAATCTGCTACTTGGGAATAACCAGGTGGAAAGTGGATATAAGATTTTAGGGAAGAAAATTAAATCTGAAGTCTTGGGGCTTCTAATTGTCAAATAATAGAGTTCATAGTTACTGTGTATGCTTTCTAGATTTCAAGGAATAATATAAACAAAATAACTTAAAGATAATGCTTTAGAAAACTGCAGTTATGGTCCTCTAAATGGTATTTCCAGTGTGTGTGTGTGGGGGGGGGGATGTTCTCAAAGTAAGAAATAGCCTTAAGGTAAAGATGAAATTCAGGACATTTCCTGTATTATGTGGCCTCAGGTCAAAATTTAAATCAAATGTGGGTAGTTTAGATTTTTTTGACAAAATGTTACAAAGAACAAATATTTAAGGTGACAGCTATAACACCATATTATGAGGCACCAATTTATAAGATCTGAAAAGAGTCTTAAATGTTAAGATCTGGGATACATTCTAATGAATAAATAATTTTTAAAAAGAGAGAAAGTTATCTAAAAAATCAAATTCAAATTCCAGGAATTCCTTGAAAACTATTTTAAATAACAGAATACTCTTATTAGTAAGTAGAGGACACAGATAGCTTCTTTTAACTTTTATAAATCCTATTAGTTTGAAAAAAGACAGAGTAAAAGAGAAAGACTATGCATAATATTTTCAATTAAATTAGATGGAAAGAACACCAATGAGCTGAGAATTTAGGTCAATGGGGATGGTTCTTTATATTTGAAGACTTATTAAATAAAGAGCCAAGTTATCTACACCCAATATACATACATATTTATATATATGTATGTATATTGTGTGTGTATATATATATATATATATATATATATATATAGGCAAAATTATGTTTACAGTTGTGAGCATAACCAACACAGTTTATTCTTGTAATATTATTTGTTGATTACTAGAGGCCCAGTATACAAAATTCTGCACAGGTAGGATCCCTAGGTCTGGCTGGAGATCAGGGCTGATCTGTCAGGAAACCGGTGAGGGGATCAGGGGGCCCCACTGGCACCGCCTTGGCTGGCCTGGGGCCTGCAGGCTGGGGGAAGCTCCTGAATTGAGCGTCTGGCCCCTGGTGGTCACTGTGCTTCATAGGGACCAGTCATTCTGCCACTTGTTCTGCTGCTGTTCAGGCAATTTGCATATTAGGCTTTTATTATGTAGGATTGTATAATTTCCCAAAGGTAAAACTGTAAAAGTAATTTTGCCCCACTGTGTATTGGTAAGGCAGATGTAGGTAACATGGGATCAAATAGGAGACACTGCCTTATAGAAATGTTTTAATCTCCATAGGCACATTTTTACAAGTTCCTTGATTAGGATCATTCCTGCTCTTAAGAATTGATTTTCCTTGGATTTTAATTCTGTACTCTGAGTTATCCTTCTTTTCGATAAATGGTTCCTATTTTGGATCGGAGCAGCTTTCCAAATTTTTTTTTTGGCATTTGAAGGTTTAAAGCCCCTAAATATGTTTAACTGACTCTACATGTTTTAGTCCAAGCCAATGGTGCTTTTACTGATCCAATTCTCTTAAAATCATTGTGCTAGTCCTATCAATCTTATTGGTATTCCTACCATTAAACCACAGTCACACCCACAAATTTCCTCAAGACAAACTCCTCTCAGAAAGACATGTGGGCCTGTCTCAGTGGGATTTGTGGGCTGAGTGTGAAATTGCTGTTGTACAACAGCCAAATGATTCTTAGAAGCCATTTTCCCAACGGAGAGTCTAGAAAGCATACTCTCAAGTTCCTCAATAATCATTTTTGTCTAGCTGACATACCAAGAAATACATCCTTAAATCTTTACAATGTATTAAAGAATTTTAAGGCAACTTCCTTAATCTAAACTTCTTTCAGTCCACAATTTACTCGAAGTTCCCTACATTTGATCTTTACCCTGAGGACATTACTTACTCTGAGAATACTGGGGATGGAAAGATATCTAGGATACTTTATATTTCCTATAAGTTCTGGTTAAAAAAAAAAAGGCAGTTTCTTCTTTAAATCATCTCCCCTCCATATGTTTTTAATCAAACACAGATAAAATGTCAAATGTCATTTTTAACATTCTTGCTGGCACTATCCTTAGCCAGATTGGCCAGTTCATTAAGTACATTTTCTATTTTCCAAGTCATAGCAGGTGACTGTTTTACTATACTTTCTACCACTCCTTAACACAGGCTGTTTCCATCCAGACTCTAATTTGTAACTATTTCCTCGGTATTTTTCCAGCTTCTGTATTAGTTCTTCAAGGCATTCCTGCCCACTTACTGTTATCCAGTTCCAAAAACCAATGCCACATATCTTAGGTTTCCATTTGGCAACACCCCATTCCTTATAGTCATTTCCATTTTTCTGTTACTGTGACACAAACCACCAAAACACGGCCAAGAAAAAGTTAGTGACATAGTTCTATAGCTTCACACGGCTCAGCTGCACTGTTCTCACGTGCAGTGCTAGTCATATAGCAATTGATGGAGTCATCTGAGGCTTGACTTGGCTAAATATCCAAGTTGGTTCCTGCCACTTAAATATCTAGTGTGTCTGCTCTTCCATGTGGTGTTTCCCTTCTTCCTTCCTCCCTTTCCCCCATCTCCCTCCTTCCTTCCCTCCTTCCCTCCCTTCTTCTAGTCCTCCTTTTTATTCCTTTCTCTGTCTGTCTTCCCTTTCTTTCCCTTACTTCCTTTATCCTTCCAATATGTCACAAGATCACTAGAGTAGCCTGGACTTATTTCTTTTACTTCAATAGAAAACTTTCCAATATCAAGCAGATAAAATTCCATGTGAAAAAGAGTATCCACTGGAATTATTGCCCTGGATCCAAACTAATGAACTGATTCACATGGCAGCCACTGGTAGTGAGAACAGGCTTAAAATGATGCCAAACTCTGTAACCCATTGAGTAAGCCACTTCTGTCATTTCTACAAGTAAACCTGCAGTTAGAATATAGACACAAAGCTTTGTCTAAGGGGTAAGAAAACCAAGTTATGATATTGCCACTTTTGGTGATGTCACCACTGCATGTGGCAGATTTCATATGAGTGCCTCCAAGGCCCCAGCAGCACTAGAGTCTAAAATAACATTTTTGGTTTCCCAACCTCTCAACGAAGAGGTGTGTGCAACAGATGGAATTATTCAGTTCTCAGCATTGTATCTTTTATATACATTATGCATATATAAGTGGCATTGTGAGACATACTGTAAGAAATAAAAGTTTAAAGAGGGTAGACAAAAAATAAAACTGTTACTAATCATAAATGATATTACTTGTAGAAATGAAATTTTTTGTGTATGTAGAAAATCCAAAAAATATAAAGAAATTATTAGAATAAGTATTTTAACCAGGGATGCTCAAAGAAGGTTCAATATAAAATAGAATTTGCATATCTCTATACTACCAAAATTTTAAAATATAGAATTATGATAGGATAAAATAAATGACAAGAAACAAATCTAATGGAAGATATATAAGACCTCACTAGTTAAAAATTTAAAGTAACTGCTAATAGAAATTTGGAAAATACCTTAAAAATTAAATTCTCTAGCCTTCATTTTTTTTTTTTGGAATACTCAATCATGCAAAAATATCACTTCTCAATCAATCAAAAAATTCAAAACAATCTGTCAAAATCCCAAGCCTAATTGTGTGAAAATTGATAAGCTTGTTTTTTAAAAATGACATGGAAATTAGAATTAATGTAAAATAGAAAAATAATATTAGGGTACTAATATATCAGATATCAAGATTTTTAATAAAGCTATAGTAATAAAGACATTATGTTGGTGGTAAATGCTATTGGACCAAACAAATAATTGAAGAACTGACCCTTACCTAGTCAACTGATAAATGATAAACATGCCATTGAAATCTAGTGGGGGTAAATATATTTTTGATAAAGTGTTTTGAATAAATTAAATATCCATATGTGTAACAGCAGCTAAAAACAATAATTACTATCCACATCCTATGTGTATCAATAATCTGATTACATTTTAACTGGGTGGTTTCTGGTGGGTTTCTCTGGAAGGTGCAATAAATAAGAGTCAACTAGGATTGGAGTAACTTCAAAATACAAAGTCATATTCACAAAATAAATAAAACTAATTTCAGATGAATATAGACATAGACCTATATGTAAAATAATATAGCTTCTAGAATAAAACACAGAAAATTAGAATCTTGATTTTAAATAAGGAAGTCTATATTTTAAAAAAATACAGTAAGTAGTAATCATAAAAATATGCTCAATAAGGTGGCATTAAAATGAATAATGTAAAATAATCATTTTTTAATTAAAAATGCTCTATTGATCATAAAACTATAAAGTTCAAATCATTCAAAGAAAAATCAGCTATAGGTGGGAACAGAACATTTAATATACATATATCCAATCAATGACTGTGACTGAAATATATTTATAATAAACTGATAAGCAAATACAACAATAAAAAACAAAAATAATAATTTAAATGAGTTTTTAGTAAAGAAGATATTCAGTTAGCCAATAGGAACATGAATAATTGCCTCGAGCATCAGGGAAATCAAAATTAAATTCCTGAGAAACCACTGCACCCAAATGAATAAGACACAATTAATAGAAATGATAGCAACTAGTATTAGAGAGGATATAAATCAACTGCCTCACTGTTACCATGTTAATGAAACTATAACTTGATACAAGAACTCTGAAACATGATTGGCAGCACCAACTAAAGTTAAGCACTATGGCAGGTCAATGCCATCTAAAGCCATACTCAAGAATGTTCATAGCAGCTTTATGTGTGATGACACCAAACTGGAAATAACCATCAATGAGAAAAAGTATAAATAAATTGTCTATTCATGTAAGGGAAAATGACACAACAATGAAAAAGAATGAACTTTTAGTGTAAAATGTGTATAATATCACAGAAGATTGAGTGAAAAGTAAAAAAAAAAATAATCAGAATATATATATATATATATATATATATATATATGTATTTTATGACTTCATTTGAATGAAATTGAAATAAATGCTGAAACTAATATATATGGTGGTCAGAAGGGTCACATTAAGAAATTTTCTCTATATTGATCTTGTTGGTAACTACAATAATAAATAGTAAAATTTCTTTGAATGATATATTTAAATTGTATATATAATATGCAGATTTAAACAAACCAACAGAATAAGATACTATTAGCATACATGTTAGCTCCTACTTTGATACTTTTGGCTTTTTACTTTTCTATTGGATATATAAGATCATTTGTAATTCTGAATATTTATATTTAAAAGGTGATGGAAGCTTAAGATTAAAATAAAAGGCAATTTAAACAAACAAAACAAACAACTCTGAATTAATGGAATTGTCAACTTGAAGTCTGATTTTCTGGAACTCATTTCCATATTATAAATAATGGAAGGGAACATGTATGGACTTCCATCAGGAAAGAAAATGGACAAAAGTCTTCCACATATTGCATTTGGAGAGGGCTTTTACGTCTTCATATTTATCTTTTATTCAAAGTTTCATTTGGGTAGTTAATTTAGAGTGAATAATAGCTGTCACTTCATGGTATCATATCAGGAATCTTTATATTATAATCTTTCCTATGAAACTCCCTAAGAATCATATAAATCTTATGAATTTCAAAAGAATTTTCTAGAATTTTCTAAAACTTTTGTAGACAGATGGTATTTGCCTTTTTTAAAATATCCAACATGACAAAAAACAACAACACATAGCTAATTAAAACTGTGTCCATGTATCATTTTCTTAAAGCATAATGGAACTTTTTCAAGATCTGGTGCATTGGTGTGAAGCCAGGTATGTAGGTGGTATGCTACATCTCCTATTTCTCATCAAGTAATAGGAACAAAAAATAAAGGCAAAAATGGCAATTCCTTTTTATTAGTCTACCTGTTTAATTAGTCTACCTGTTTGTGATGAAAAAAGAAACTACCAATTTGTTTAAAGTTAACACAAATAAATGGCTTTAAACTTTTCTAAATTTTCAAAAGTTTATTAGTTAAATTTTATTTTATAATTAAACTTATTGGGATGACATTGGTTAATATAATTATATAGGTTTTAAGTTCACAATTTTATGATATATTATCTGTTTATTGCATTGTATACCCATAACCCAAAGGAAAAGTTAAGAATCATTTGATTTTACTCAAATGTGGGATATAAAATGGGAAGCAACAAACAAGTAAAACAAACAAAAAATTTATATACACAAAAAGCTTCTTTAAAACCATAAAAATGAGCTGAAACCGGTTTGTCTCCGTGGACAGATTGATCGTCAGCCTGCAGACTGAAAGGTCTCAGGTTCGATTCTGGTCAAGGACATGTACCTTGGTTGCAGGCACATCCCCAGTAAGGGGTGTGCAAGAGGCATCTGATAGATAATTCTCTCTCATCAATGTTTCTAACTCTCTATCCCTCTCTCTTCCTTTCCATAAAAAAAATCAATAAAATATATATTTTTGAAAAACCATAAAAATTAAATAAACACACTGAGGAATATTCAAGTAAAAATGTTATAGCATCTTCTTCAAAACAAGAGAAATTGATTTTCTACCAAATGCCTGGTGCACAAATTTCATGCACAGGTACAGTCCCTGCAATCAGGGCCATCTTCCTTGGCTGCCTGCAGCAGGCCCTGACCTCCACTCCTGCTTTCCTGTTCATCATTGGTCAATCGGAGCCTGCTGGCTGAAGGGAGGGACTGAGAGGTCCTGCCCCCACCATAGGTCACCCAGTGTGTATGGGGCAACTGGCAGGGTGGGGGCCTTGGCCTGGTGCCACACACATTTCCTGCCACCCACAGAAGGACACAAGAGCCTGCTAGTCAGGGAAAGGAACTGAGAGGTGGTCAGTGAGCCTCATAACTGGTTGAGCAATTGTTCTTGTCATTCTGTTGTTAAGGTCAATTTGTATATTACCCTTTTATTATATAGCACCAGAAGCCCGGTGCACTAAATTGTGCACTTGGGGTGGGGAGCTCCTCAGCCTGGATTGCTAGGTGCAGGCTAGGCCAAGGGACCACATTGGTGCATGATCGGGGCCAGGGAGGGACACGGGAATCCTCCCGTGGCCAGTTAGGAGGGGCCAGAGGAGGACTCAAGCCCATCTCACTCAGTCTCTATCAGCTGGACCCCAGCAACAAGCTTACCTACCAGTCAGAGTGTATTCCCCCTGGTGGTCAGTGCACATCATAGTGACTGGTTAACTGGTTGTTCAGTCATTGTGTTGCTTAAGCTTTATATATATATATATATATATATATATATATATATATATATATATATATATATATATATTTTATAAATTCATACCTATACTCTGAAAAGTCAAAACACTTTAAATATATTATCTAGTAATTTCCATTCTATGAATAGTCACACCAATAATTCCATGGGATATCAGAAATAACATTTCTACATGTGACTAAATTTGAGTCAAGGGTATTTTTCTTCTATGATAAATTAAATTTAGTGCACACCAGTTCAAATGGTATTCAACTTTTTAAATTTTATTCCATAAAGTCATACTCTCAAATCTTAAGGAAAATTTAGCAATTACTCTGTGAGCAATTTCCAGAATCAATTATTATCTCAATGCAATAGTTTTTGTTTTTTTTACAACTCATGTTTTATGTAAAAGTGGATATATTTTTGCAAATCCCATTGGCACCTGTGAACTATCACAAGAGCAATTCTAACATAACCGTGAATATTTTTTTATGTATGTAGAGTAAAAAGTTTCCATGACAGCGTTCCCTTTATATGCCTATGTGGGAGCCTGGGACTGTTTCCAAATCTTTTAACTTGTTTGAGTGTTAACCTTTCTATACAGATTTAGCGTGGAAAGGCATAGTAAGAGTTTTCTTATTGAAAAATAGAGGTAGGGGAAAAGTAGATTTTATCTTAATTTGGATGAATTCCAGAGAAAGAAAAGTTAAAAAATGCTTTTATATTTCTGTGTGTACCACACTGTCTAAACAGACTTGTATACAAAATGGAAGTACAGAGAATAAAAGCTGTAGGAAAAGTTGGGACCAGCTAGCTTACCGCAAAAGTGAAAACCCCGTTATAAACTTCAAAACATTTGTAAAACAGCATTGTACATGGGGAAATCTAATAAAATGTTAAGGCCAGAGCACCTCAGAAACAATCATGAATTACTAAGTATTTAATTGTTAATATGCATCTTATATCCTTCTACATTATATTTTTTTAGCTCTTGCTGCATATTATATGCTTAGAAATGGGGCAAAAAGAAAATGCAGAGTATGCGTAAGAAGAGGAACCATACTTCTGCTCTTGGGTAAGATGGAGCTACCTATGATGACTGAACCCTCCACTGAAAACCAGTGAAGAAAGCTGGATAATACACAAACAACCTATGAATGAAAGCATTAGTTTGCCTCTATAGAAACCAGGGTTTTAAGGGTTAAGATCCCAGGGAAAAGGAAACACAGGAGAACTGAGCCACTGTTTTCAAGGCATTTATCTATGACAGGTGCACTGTCAGAGGCTGAATTGTCATGAAGTAGCAGAGAGGCAATGGAAATTTTGGCCAGACTGAAATTGCTGGAGTCACAAAATGGAGTTCAGGAAGTTGAAGGCTCTGAATAGAGGGCCCAATATTCTAGGATAGGGGGAGCAAGCACAGAAGAATGAGACAGACTCACTGATTTTCCCATTGAAGCACGAGCCAGATTCTTAAAATTAGTATGTCAGAAACATAATCAAAAAAGCAGAAAGCTACTGAAGAACAAAGTAGAGGCTTTGGCAATCTTACAATCTTGCTAGTAGGCAAAAATGAGAGTTGACTACTTACCTTTGAGGAGACTGAATCCAAGTGTATGGAGCCCAAACAGTTTAATAGAAATCTATAGGTTCAACTAGAGAATTAGGGCAATCTGACATTCTGTAAGATTTACAATTGGACTGTGTACTCAATGGATGCTCTCATGCGAGGATCATTGGCTTGATTTAAAGAAATCTGCATGAAAAACTAACCTTCTTATATTTTTCCAAGAATAAAATAAATGTGAGAGTGTTAACATTTTTGATTTCTGAATAATTTAGTAGATTGTGTGTCATTTGGATTTCAAAATACATATTTCAAGTGATCAATTATTAACAGTGAAAAATTTGTTTCCCTCAGTTCTTACTCAGATGTAGAATAGAAAAAACATCCACGGAGAGTATTTTCTTTTGATCAAATGAGATGTTTCTTTTGAAATATGATGAGTTAGTAATAAATAAGTGTAAAGATCATAGTTAGAAACCTCTATGTTGAATTGAAATTAATTTTTATTTTACCTAGAATACAGTACACTCTTAGTACAGGTGGTTAAGAAACCACTATCATACTGTCGAGAGTTAGAAATCTCAGCTATCCAAATATCAAAATGAAACCCAGGTACTTTTATTTTGTTTGTTTCAAAGTCTGAATTCTATTTTCTTTACCATTTTGTAAGCCCAAAGACAGGACATAAACAAATCTGAGCACCAACTGACCAAATGACAAAGAAGTCTTCCCCACCATGAGACTTTCACAATATTCTCGCCACCTATACTGGGACAACAAGCTTACTTAATTGTCAAGATCTTGTAAAAGAGTTCAGATCCCCATTTGAAGGTGATTTAAGGAAGCTTTTGCCTTGTGTCAATATCATTTTCTTAACTACTAAACATAATTAAGTCTCTAAAGTTGAGTATCTGTCTAACTCCACACATATTTCACTTTATTTCATTCATTTTATTCTGGTTTGTAAAAGGGAATTAAGAACCCATCTGCCATTAATTCTTCTGTCCCAGTGCCTGTTTTTTGCTAGCAAATGTTGGAAAGTGTTAATTTGTTAAGAGCAAACTGTCAATATGTTCATTCACTTACTCGCATGCTCCTACCAATTGTGCTATGCCATTCTGCTACTTACCAGTACAGGGAAATGTGCCACTTTTCATAGTCAATGATCATTGATGCCTGTTTTCCTGCCTATGTATACAGGGAAAATTAAAGATAATGAAATGTCTACTGAAATGACTGGAATTGATATTTAAATGTATATATATATTTTTTTCAACAAATGTTTGTTCATTTATTAGATATATAGTATATACCAAAGAGGATGTAGCATGTATGTTATAGACTGAAAAATATTTAAGATTTACCCACACAGATAATATGTTAAATTAATAAAGTGGTAGTTTAGAAAAAAAATGAAAAATCATTAAGTGTGAACTATGAGATAGGAAAGAAGGAATCCTTTGTGGAATCTAGTCTCAAGGGAAAAGACTGTTATTCTTTAAAATAATATATATATATATATATATATATATATATATATATATAAATTTAACATGAAAACTTGCTGATGATTTATTTTGCAAAAGGAATCAGCAAAATCAGCATTCCATTGTTTACTTTGCTTCGCGTTACCCACCTAAGACAATAGCTTATTTATTAGAATACTTGTATCTGTGGTAAAATTTCAGAGAAACGTTTTGTCATTTAGTAAATTAATTGTATGAAATTCGAGGCCTTAATGATCAGTCTCAAAAAAAAAAGAAATATAAATATGCCTTTCTCTAAGTAGGATTACAGGAAGCAGTAATGAAGCTAGATATTAAGTTTGTTAGTTTGCACTGCTGAAGAGGAATGTTTATGCTAATATTATATTGAAACACTTTATGAAAGGAAGTGTGCGAAGAAAAAATAATGTGTGCATAATTGAAAATAATGGATTGACTTTTGGAGATGAAGGTATATGTAGTTAAGGAAGAAACAGATTAAGATTATTCCTATTGCTTTTCTTCCAAACTATTCTCATCAAATCCCCCCCAAACCCCATTCCCCACCATATCTCTTTAACAGATTGGACAGAAAGCTATTAGGTAGTTCTCATCTCTGGTGGTAAATAGTTTTATCATGACATGTTCTTTACATATGAAATAGTTCACATTTTGTAGCCTTTTGTTTCAATGCGCATATAAATGTTTACATGTACCTACCTTGTCACATTACATGTGACTACCACATTTAAGTTGTCAATGTCTAAAGAGGTGTTTTGTTTTGTTTTTCCTTTTGCAAAGCTTTCAATGACTAAACTTTGAAGTTTTTGTCATGATCTTTAAAAAGGCTATGTGTTTCTCCATCAATTATCTTTATCGATTTTCACTCAAGTATCACAGCTCCTATATTGGCTTGCACTGAGCATGGTGAGATATTTATTAAGATGGTTTCATTTACAATTAATTCTTACTCTAAATGACTCTAATAAGGCAGCCAAGAATTTAAATCCCATAACTAAAGTATTGATTTTGAACTATACAAAAGTACACAAATTTACCCTATTTCTTTAAGAATTTTTACCCTTTGCAAAACCATGCACTACTAGAATCATTTACTACAGATAAAAGGTAAAATCATTTGCTTTCCATGTGAGTTCAGACTACATTTTTTACATAGTTCTAAAATCAATTTGTACAAATTTACCAATATAACCTCACTGTAGTTTCTAAATTATATTAATAAAAGTAGCTTTATATCCTTAATATTTGTAACTTCTTGGTGTTAAAAAGTGAATTATGTAAATTTTGCTATGTTCTTTTTGTAAACTGAGTATATCAAAACTATCTCTTTTCTTTTTAAATTTGCAGCTCTTTTTTTGACAGATCAAATATACTCAGTATTGGAACACATATATATATAGTAAAACATGTATTTATACTTAGAAAGGGAATGCACTTAATTTACAAGTATGGAGAATATTTTCAGTATTTGCATGTAATGGACATTTTCTATGACATCTGTGCTTAGATGGATGACCTTACCAGAAGGAACTGATAATTTTACAATCAATATCATCACCATAAGTAGTGTACATATACAATATATTACAACATACATGACTATTTTATCTAAATTTAGTAACCTCCCATCTTAATTATATTCTGATAAGAGATACCCATTTTTTTTTGCTTTACTTATTTATTTAAAATATTGGCCCTTCTGCTTGCTAGCTTTATTAAAGGCCAGTTTTTTAATCTCTATTAAGGTATTATATGTGTACATATCTTTCCATTGCTCCCCGTCCCCCACTCTCATACATGCCCCCCAGAATTTTTCGTCAATTGGTTTTGCTTATATGCATGCATATAAGTCTTTTGATTGATCTGAGATACCCAATATTAATAAATCTAGCATTTTTCTTTTATACAATATTCAACTCTACTTCTAGTGGAATTAAATGGAAAATTATGGTTGTTATCTGGATGAGTTAAGAAAAAAGTAATTAATTTGGCACATTTAAGTATTGAGCATATATAAGTTAGATAAAATATTACATTTTAATTGAGTGAACTTTGGATTTACCAAAAGGCACAATTTAATAAGGTTCCTCTAATGTTAACATCTTATATATGCATGATACATATTCCAAAACAAAATTAAACATTAGTATCATACTGTTAACTAAACATAGAATTTATTCTGATTTCCCAGTTTTTCATTACTTTTTCTTTCTTTCTGTTCCAGAATTCAATATAGGATACTTGTGTTCATCCTGAATATAAATTTGATGTGAATTTTAAGGAAAAGAAATTTAATTCTCTACATCAACTGATTATATGGATGCTTGTGTTTTTATCTCTTTTAAGTTTATTTACATTAATTTTTCACTTTTATTAATTGATTTTTCTATGTGGAAAATGCAAGCTAAGTTATTTTAAACCATCTTGATTAGAATCATAATGTTAAGTTATATCACTGGAGAAATATTTCAATGTTGGAGTTTATGTAAGCAGATATTACTATTTATTTTCAGTTTATTGTATCTCATTAGAATGATCTTTTTATTTAACATACCATACCTTTGCTCAAGCCAGCTAATAGGTAAGAATAAACTCTCTCAGGATATTTAACAAAAATATGATAATATAAGCTCTTGAAACTGAAAGAAAATTCTAAACACTTTTTCAAGTATAATAAATATTTTTGTGGTATTATACCTTAGAATTTCATTTGCTATTAAGAAATATTGATATTTTGAAAATAACTATACATATACACAATTAGAATAAAAAATATTACATTAGCCCAAAGTGTGTTAATAAATTGCAATTATTATTATTATAGTTTAATCTAGCCTCCTTATATAAACTCCAATGTCACATAAAGAGAACTAGGCTTGAACTAGAAAATGAGGGTTAAAATTTATTCTTCCATTTACTAATTCTTTGACTATAGTTTTATGACTTAGTATCTTTGAACTTGAAAATTTGATATGTGAAAGATAGAACAGTGAAATTATGTAATCAAAACATTCCTCACAAACCTCATCTAAAATAATAGTAGAAAGGAGAGATAAAACATGAATTGGCTAATAGACATATTTACTTATATACCTGAGCAGTCACTGGGCCTCAGTAATATACACCTTATAGTAATGAACTTATTTCACAGAAAGACTTGTTTTGTAGAGAATGAGTAAGGTAAAGGACTCACTCACACTGGATTTATTGGCATTAACTTCATGCAAAGCAGGTGGTCTGACAAAATGCTCAAATGACCTATTGACATTTCAATAACTGTGACAGCTAGAGTACAACACTTTACATTTTATATACCTTGAAACAGTGCACAATATGTAGTGCTCTTTCATCTACAGACTACAAGTCCGGGTGATGCTCCAGCAGTGGAAAGATATGTTTCATTTCTCATTATTAAATCAAATATCCTATGTGTAGTACTTTGTACTACCTCTTTTCTACCCTCAATGGTAAAAACAGAATAGAAATCTACAGGAACCCATTAAAATAAAAATCTCAAGAGTTGAGATCCCAAGTAACCTTGTTTCATTGATTAGAGATACAAATGGAATTAAGGTTACTAATCAATTGACTTATTATTTTATTTTTTTGTTAATCCTCACCTGAGGATATCTTTCTACCTTTTTTTTAAGAAAGAGAGTAGAAAGGAGAGGGAGAGACAGATAGCAAAATATTGGTGTGAGAGAAACACATCCATTGCTGGCCTCCTGCACATGAACTGACCAAGGTATGTGCCCTTGACCAGAAATGAACCTCTGACGCTTCATTCCACAGGCCTGTGTTCCATCCACTGGGCCAAACCATCTAGGCCCTAATTGGTGACTTTAAAATATGAAGGTGATCCTAGATTATCCAGGTGAACTGACTATAATCACAAGTATTCTTCCAAGTGGAAGAAAGAGGCTAAAGAAAGAGTTGAGGGACATCTGAAGATGTTATGGGGCTAGCTTTGAAGATGGAAGAAGTGAATATGAGTCAAGGAATGCAGACAGTTTCTAAAATCTGGAAAAGGCAAGGAAATTAATTCTTCTCTAGAGCCTCAGATGCAGTCCTGCTCAAATCTTGCTTTCAGTTAGATTCTGACCTCTAAAGCTTTTACATAATAAATGTGTTTTGTTTTAAGCCATTAAATTGGTGATATTCTGTTTCAGCAATAAAAATGAATACAAGCATAAAATGTTGCTTTTCAGCCCAAAAAAGTGGGTATAAGCAATTTCAACTGATTTCTTTTTACTCATCAATAGACTCCCTAGTAATAATATGTGCACCTGTTTCCATTTTGCCATTTTTAAATTTAATTTGCCTCTCTTTTTAATGTTAATTATATTGCAATGGGCAACTGTATGATTTATCAATTCTGAACTTTGTGGAGGGAATCTTAGTAAAAAATCTAGAGCTAAATTACCATTTCCAAAGTAAGGTGTATGATACAGCGGCAGGCTGATTTTCTCTAAAATATTTACCCCACATTATTTTAAGTGATATGAGATTTTATGGTATTGGGCAGAAGATTAAGATTGGCAGTTAAATTATAAATTCAATAGAAGTGAAATTTTGCCTCTCCCCATCCCCTGAAACCTCTTAATTATGTTCACTAGGGAGCTAGGATTGAGGATATACATAGCCTTAACTCTCACAACGTATCATCAAACATTATGATATCAAAGGAATTTTAAAAATGCCTGGAGACTTCTAAATTTTCTTAATGCCAAGAGAGCCTTCTAAAATCCTCCAAGCCAGACTGGCTTTTTTATTTTTTCAAGGTACTCCTACAATCTCCAAGGGCGATGGATTCTGAAATATATGTTCAGATGCAGAGAACTAAATTTTAATAAGGCTTTGATGTGCTTATGTGCAGTTAATAATGTAAGTTATTTGAACCAACTTCTACTCACACCAACTCGGAGGGACGTTAGAATAACAGTTATATTTCTGTACTGCTGGTTTAATAATCTTACCTACACAATGAAAAAAATAAATCTAAATTTTCTTTAAAGTTACAGGGGCATAAGATTTACATTTTTCTGAAACTTCAAAGAGAGATTCACCTAATGAAAGTCTTAAACAAAAGAAAGGTGTAAGAAAATAATGACCTCTATTTAGGAAAGTTTGTTTAGGCAGCAGTTTGTGTTTGCTTGTTTGTGTCTTTAATGTATTATGAGTATAATAAAAGCCAGGTTTCTCTTAGTCAGTGAAAAAGTTTATATATATATATATATATGAAACACACACACACACACACACACACACACACACACACACAGAGAAAGAACTCTTGGTATTGAATTGAATTTAGAGGTACCATTGTGAACTCATGATTTGTCAAATAGGTAGGTAGGTAGATAGATACACAGGTATAGCTAAACATATGTGTACATATACGCACATACATATAGTTTTCCCCCTAGCTCTGTCAAATAAGATACGGAAGCAATTGAACCTTTGCAGCCATGAATATAACAAAGGCTGATATCTTGGTTTTTAGTTAGCATTCTCCACTAAAGGGAAACACCACCTTTAGGAAAGATATTTCCCAGGAATGAGACAGAAAATATGGACAAGGCTGAACTATCTTGTGCCATCACTGAGAAAATATAGGTAATATTCTTGTAAGAAAATGCTCAAATAATGAAATGTAATTGAAAAATCCTAATAAAAATAAAAGCCTAATATGCAAATTGGCCAAATGGGTAGGGCCAGCAAGCAGGCAGCACCAGGCCGGCCAAGGCGCGTGCCATCGGGGGCCCCTTTATCGCCTCACTGGTTGCCCCACAGATTGGCCCTGATCACTGGCCAAGGCTAGAGACCCTACACATGCACCAATTTCATGCACTAGGCCTCAAGTAAATATATATAAGGTGTTTTGTATACAAAAAAAATTGATAAGGGTATGTCAGAAGGATACAGAAGATAGGTCAAAGGAGCTTCCACTGATTGAATCTGTGATGATTTATTTAACAATGAAATAAATACCAACTTATTAAATTTAGGAATTCTTTATTCTATAATAATATTAATTAATTTACAGGAGGGAACAAAAACTTTATAATAGGATGCTAACTAATAAGCACAGAATTTGAGTTTTTCTATTAATTACTGTTTTGGAATCTTATTGCTAATACTTAGTTCAGATAAATATCCTATACAATAAAAGCCTAATATTCTAAGTGTCTGGTTGTCCAGTCGGCCATTCAACCAATCAAAGCATAATATACTAATGATATGCTTAAGCCGCTCAATTGCTCTCTATGATATGCACTGACCACTAGGCGGCAGGTGCTCTGACTGGTAGGTGAGCTTGCTGCTGTGGTCTAGCCAATCAGGACTGGTGAGATGGGCAGGACAACCTCCCACGCCCCTCCCCAGCCCTGATCCTGCACTGGTAGGCTCCCTCAGCCTGGCCTGCACCCTTTTGCAATCCAGAACCCTTCAGGGGATGTCAGAGAGCCAATTTCTGCCCAACAGTGAAATGACCAGTTGCTATGATACACACTGATCACCAGGGGGCAGATGCCCGGGCTTATAGCTGGAGAGTGGAGCAGCAGTGGTGGGAGTCACTCCCACCTCCACCAGGGCTAAGGATATCTGACTGATGGCTTAGGCCCACTCCCCACAGAGGAGCACAGGCTGGGCTGAAGCCCCCCTTCCCCCAAGAGCATGAATTATGTGCACTGGGCCTCTAGTCATCAATAAATGCTAAAATAAATGGGTGAATATTTGATGAGGAAAAGTACATATATACAGTTTCAAAATGTCTTCCCTTTATCCAAAGGAAAAAAATAATAAACTACAGTTAGAAAAATGTGACCTCATGATCGTAAGCAAGTGATTAAAATTAACATCACCACAATGGGAAAATTCAAAATTGTGTCTGATACTTGCTAAAACATAGCATCACTTTTCTGATATCCCTGAAAAAATTGTATCACATGAGTCAAATAATGAGGAAACACCAGAGGAATCCTAGCGAAATGGCATTTTTAAAAACAACTTTCCTGTTCTCTAAACAATTGATTATTGTGTACAACTGATAATTATATTGTGTTATGCATGAAGTATCCTTTTTATAAGGATATATGCACTGAAATATTTAGGAGTAAAGGAGTATCATGTCTGTCACTCACAATTAAATGGTTCACAATGTTATAAACACACACATACATACACAGTGAGAAAATGATAGCAAAATGTTATCATTTAGATAAGCCCAATAATGAGTCAGTCAATGGGAGCACTTTTTATTATTTTTATAACTATCCTGTAATTTTGAAATCATTTCAAGAAAATTAAAAATCCAAATGTAAATTAATATAATTAAAAGGAAAAATAATAAGGTCTTAAGAAATTTTCAAGTATTTATTTCCTTTAATAATGCTCTCACTGAAACAAATTTTATCATAATGACATATTGCAAATATATTTGTAGTCTAAAGAAGTTATAGAAATGCATAATCTGTTCTAAATCACATGATAATTTGTTAAAGAATGCCCAAAGATCCTGACTTAAGTCAGATACTTCATAAATAAGAAAATGTCACAAGAAAAATAAAAGGACATTGCTGGATTCATACTTTTTAAAATATGGAAACAAAGATGGAAAAAATCTCATCTAAACTTCTAAATATTTTTCAGTTCAAACCAAGAAATATATGTATAATTTATATAAGGAAACATATCCTGACATTCAAAGTTAGATTTTTCTAGCACTTATATCTATCCAATGTTGAGAGCTTTTAACTAAAATTGAGTTAATGCTGCAAGGAATTAATATTTATCATAAATATTATATAATACTAATATAAATTTATTACACACTGTCTACCTTTAATCAAATCTTATATCATTCTCCTTATCATGTGTCTACTTTCAGCACTAACAACCTGCTGAATGTCCTGTGATTTTACCAAGAGTTACATGTCACAATCCTTGAACTTGCTCTTGCTTTTTCTAGAATCCTTCCATATACAAGACTTTCTCCTGGCTTCAAGGTTCATCAGCTCTCTGCTCAGATGCATGTTCTTAGTGAGGAGTTTCCTGACTACTCTCTGTAAAACATTGTCTTTTTTGAGTCATTCTCTATAAATTAGCCTTCTTTATCTTTGTAGCATGTGAAGCACTTTACTATACATTTACATGTTATCCTTTCAAGGACAAAGTTAGAAGCAAATAAACTGAATGTGTAAAACTGATTCTAAATTCAGTAGTTTTCTACTGATTTTGCCAAGATACTATTTAAACCCTTCTCTTGATTGTGGTGCCAAAAATTATTCAGGCATTGGTGTTATTATTTACCAGCATGCCAATAATGTAATACAATGAAGCTAATACACAGTTTCCTCGTTTTATGTTTGATTTTTGTGATGATGTTCTTCTGAGCCATGAGACTATGGCAAAAATCTCAAACTTTTTGCAAGAAAACAACTATTGAGTGAAAAGGAAATGAACCTGTGGGCCATTGACCAGGACCCGTGCTCAGGGCTGTGAGCTATGCAGTGAGTTGGAAGATTCCTTTGTGCTGCATATCTTAGTTGATAAATGAGATCTGGATCTTTCAGATTAAAGGGGAAAAATTAGCGTTGCAATTTTATTACATTGATACTAAATTATATATATATATATATATATATATATATATATATATATATATATATATATATGTGTGTGTGTGTGTGTGTGTGTGTGTGTGTGTGTGAGATTTTTGTTTGTAACTTTTGAGGGTTTCTCTCTCTCTCACACACACACAGAGAAATATTAAGAAAAATTTTAAATAACTGAAGTAAAATCAAATTTTGAAAATGAGAATATTTGTGACACAGTTTAGACATACAAAATTATATATATATAATATATTAGAGGAGCTAGAATTCAGAAAATCTAAATTATCATATAAACCCAAGTTGTTCCTGGCTGGCTTTACAGTTTGAGCCTTTGCCTTGCTTGCTTCTGCCAAATTTCAAATTGATCTTATGATGTCTAATTTATTTCTCTTGGATACTTTTGAAATTTATTTTAATCATATGGGATATTAAAACAAAATAAGATTTAAAATAATTGTCCCTCATGTTTTCTATTACCCTCTCTCGGAGATTCCATTTGCTTGCTATCATATTTTGCCTCTGTAAATCCATTCACTACAGCTCTCCCTAATTCACTGATGGAACTGGAAACTGCTTTGTTCTGTTTCTATTGAATTAAAATAGAAAGAAATAATGGGCTCTATTCACAAGCTCTGGGCTTTGCTTACAATAGGACCACCTCAGTGGGAGATCTGCCATACCTGGCTGCTTTCTCTAAGTTCTGCTCGACTATGAATTGGCTCTGCAATGTACTTCTGCACATCCAACTTGTTTTCCTTGGTTATTCTATGAATAAGCATCCAATTATCTGTGCATTTGTTTTGAAAAATTCTGCACCGCTTTTGGTTTGCCAGCCAAAAGAGTAAAGGACCTCTTCAAAGCAAAGTCTGGCAGCAAACTTGATAGCCTTTGTGAATGAATAGTGAGGTTTTATTTTAAATGATGCATGCATGCTTTGAAAAAACACTCCTAAGTATCTAATTGGGGGGAAAAATGAATGTGCATTTAGTAAGTCAATATGGTTTGTTTATGAGTTTTTCTGTAAGTGTCTGGGAAATGAGCAAACTGGTCTAAATCAAGTTATTATTTTCAAGACAGGAATATGAATTTCAATAATATAATTGTCTTGGTTGTTTTACCTAAAGGCAGTCTACTGCAACTCTCATCACATTATAGTAATAAGGTGGCAATTGGTCATATGACTATGGGGGAAAAGATTTGTTTTCTTAAACCCTCAGTAGTGTGATCCATCTCCTTACTTTATGACAGTTGAGGCTAAAACATGTAGCTGTCTTATTCTTGACTTCTTTATGTATGATTGGGATTGTTTTCTTAGTTTCCCTTGCTGATAGTTCACTATTGGTGATTAAAAATGCAACTGAGTTTTGGATATTTATTTTATACCCTGCTACTTCACTGAATTAATTTATCAGACCTAGTATTTTTTATTTTATTTTAGTGTGTGTGTGTGTGTGTGTGTGTGTGTGTGAGAGAGAGAGAGAGAGAGAGAGAGAGAGAGAGAGAGAAAGAGAGAGAGAGAGAGAGAGAGAGAGAGAGAGAGAAAGAGAGAGAGAGAGAGAGAGAGAGAGTGTGTGTGTGTGTGTGTGTGTGTGTGTGTGTGAAAACGTTTGGGTTCTTCATATACAGTATTATGTCATCTGCAAATAATGACATTTTTACTTACTGCTTTCCAATTTGTATGCCTTTTATTTCTTCTTGTCTGATTGCTGTGGGATAGAACTTCCAGTACTAGGTTAAGAGTGGTGAAAGCAGACTTCTGTCTTGATCCTAATCTTAAGGAAAATTCTTGTAGTATTTTCCAACATATGATGTTGGTTATGGATTTGTAATATATGGCCCTTAGTACATTGATGTATGTGCCCTCTATTATTTCTTTGCTAACAGTTTTTATCATAAATGGGTGCTAAAGTTTATCAAATGCTTTTTATATATCTATTGATATGATATGTGATTTTAGTCTTCATTTTATGTGATGTATCACATTTATTGATTTGGAGATGTTGTACAACCTTGTTTCCCTAGAATAAATCTCACTTGATCATAGTGTATGACATTTTTAATGTATTGCTGGATAAGTTTGCTAATATTTTGTTGAGGATCTTGGCATTTATGTTCATCAGGAATATTGACCTATAATTTTCTTTCTTTGTCCTAGCTATATCTGGTTTTGGAAATAGAATAATGTTGGCCATGTAAAATGTGATTGGGAATTTTGCTCCTTCTTGAATTTTTTAAAATAGTTTGAGAAGAATAAATGCTAGTTCTTCTATGAATGTTTTATAAAATTCACCTGTGAAATCAAACTAAAAATACAAAAGACCTGTATTCAGAAAGTTATAAAAAACTGAAGAAAGAAATTGAAAAAGATACAAATAAGTGGAAGCATATTCAGAAAAAGGAACATCATTAAAGTGTCCATACTACCCAAAGCTACACATTAATTCAAATGCAATTCCTCTCAATATATCAATGGTCTGTTTCACAGAACTAAAAACAATATTCCAAAAATTTAATGGAACCACAAAAGACCCCAAAGAGCCACAGCAGTCTAGAGAAAGAACAAATTTGGAGGACTCACACTACCTAATATCAAGCTATGCTAATCAAAACAACATGCTATTGGCATAAAAATAGACATATAGATCAATGGAACAGAATAGAGAGCCCATAAATAAACCCACACTTTTATGGTCAATTAATATTTGACAAATGAGACAAAAATACAATAAGGTAAAGATAGACCGTTCAATAAATTATGTTGGGAAAATAGGACCGATATATGCAAAATAAAAATGGGACTAGACCAGCAATTTACACTTTATATACAAAATTAAATTCCTATTGGATTAAAGACTCAAATGTTAAACTGAAAACCATAAAACTCCTAGAAGAAAACACAAGTAGTAAAATGTCAGACATTTCTCACAGAAATATATTTCCTGATATTTCACCGTGGGCAAGAGAAACAAACAAACAAGAAAAAAAGGAAATTAGACCACAACAAACTAAAAATTTTTGCATAGCTAAGGAAACCATCAACAAAATGAAAAGATAACCCATTAAATTGGAAAATATATTCACCAATGATACATCTGATAAGGAATCAATTTCCAAAATTTATAAAGCTCTTATACAACTCAACACCAAACAAAACAAAACAAAACAAAAATTCCAATTTTTTTTTAAATGAGCAAAGGACCTGAATACGTACTTCTCCAAAGAGTATATACAAATGGCCAACAGACATATGAAATGATGAAAATGTTATGAATCATCAGAGAGATGCAAATTAAAACCACAGTGAGATCTTACCTCACACCTGTCAGAATGGCTATCATCAATAAATCAACAAACAATAATATTGGTGAGGATGTGGTGAAAAGGGAACCCTCGTGCACTATTGGTAGGAATATAGATTGGAGCAGCCACTGTGGAAAGCAGTATTGAATTTCCTCAAAAAATTAAAAATGAAACTGGCATTTAAACCAGCAATTCCACTTTTTGGAATATATTCATGGAAACCCAAAAAACTACTTCAAGTGAATACTGGGTGTCCCCCAAAATTATGCACACACACTTTGAATAAGTATAAGGATGGTGTTCATTAAAATACATTAAATTTTCAAAATTGAATTACCAGCTATCCATTTTGAGGATACCTTGTATATGCACCCTTATGTCCATTGCAGCATTATTTATGATAGCTATAAGATATGGAAGCAGTACAAATTTTCATCAGTTGATGAGTGCATATAAAAAAGTTGTGGTCCATTTACACTATGGAATACTGTTCAGCTGTAAAATAGAAGGAAACCTTACCCTTTGCAGCAGGATGAAAGGACCTGGAGAGCATCATGCAAAGTGAAAGAAGTCAGTTAGGGAAAAACAAGTACCATATGATTTTATTCATATGTGGACTCTAATGAACAAAATTAACTAACAAAATAAAAACAGACTCTTAGAGAACAAAGTGACAGCTGTCATGGGGAAGAGGGTTGAGGTCTGGATGAAAAAGGTAAAGAGATTAAGCAAAAACAAATGAACAGCAAAAAACTCTTAGACACAGACAACAGTATGGTGATTTCCAGAGGAGAAGGGAGGTAGAATAGAGGAGAGTGATAGATGATCATGGAAGAAGACTTGACTAGGGGTGGTGAACACAATAAAATATATAAAAGCCTAAGTGACCATTATGATGGAATGACCAAACAACTGGTTATGATGCCCACTGATCACCAGGTGGCAGACTCTCAGAGGAGGAGCTGCCCTCAGCCCACAGGCCCTGATCACAGATGGGGCCCTCAGGCCAACCTTGTGAAGGATGTGAGCATCCTTCTCCTGGGCTGGGACAGGGAACCCTGGGTATGTGACAGCAACATGACCACCTTTCCAGGGGTGTTGAGGGCTAGCTCCCTCCCTGCAGTGGCAGTTGACCCTTTCCCCTAGCCTGCAGGCCCTGATCGCCTGATTGGGGCCTCCAAGGCCAACCTCCTGGTCCAATTGCCCTGGGCTGGGATGGGGAACTGGGGGTGGGTGGAGGTGGACTCAGGCAATGAGGGAAGGAGAAGGTGGGGCAGGGAAGGGGAAACCTCGCAGTGGGGTGTGCAGGCAGTGAGGGAAGGAGGAAGCAGGGAGGCAGGGAACCTTGCAGTGGTGGTACATGGGCATGGGCAGCGAGGGAAGGAGGAGGGAACTTGATCAGCCCTGATTGCCAGCCAGGTCTAGGGACCCCACCGTGCATGGATTTTGTGCACCGGGCCTCTAGTTACAGAATTATATACTAGAAACCTTTATAATTTTATTACCAATGTTTCACCCCCAAAAACTTCAATGAAAATAAACAAAATCTGCTTAGAAAATTTTTAAAAATATATATATTTTTTGATTTTACACAGAGAGGAATTGAGAAGGATAGATAGAAACGTCGATGAGAGAGAAACATCGACCAGCTGCCTCTTGCACACTCCCCACTGGGGATGTGCCCGCAACCAAGGTACATGCCCTTGACCGGAATTGAACCCGGGACCTTTCAGTCCACAGGCCCACGCTCTATCCACTGAGCCAAACCGGTTTCGGCTGCTTAGAAAATTTTAATGAAACTGAACCAAAACACTTGAAAATATAGGAAAAGTCAGGATTCTTAGAGCTTGTTCTAATGAAGTATACATTTTGATATGTTTTTTTTAAAAATCATTTTCCCTATTTTTTAATATTCAAAATGCCACCCTTTATAGTTCAGTTGGCATTTGAAATAAAGAGAAATCAGTTCTTTCCAAGTGAGCCCAAGGTTGATTAACTCTCGGAATGAACTATCACTTTATCTAAGCAACAGTAAAGTCTAAATACCCTTTTCCCCCATTGACCTACATCTCTTTTCCAGCTTATTAAGTGTAAAACGAGCAATTCAATAATTTTTTTTATCCATGATAACATGCTCTTATCTAATACTTGCCTTGTGGATATAATTTGAAAGGGAGAATTTCATTAACATTTAAACTCAGTGAACACATAAAAAATGCAATTTGTTTTTGATAAATATTCTAATTTCAGTAAATGTCCTTATTTTATCTGTAGATTTCCATCTGTGGGTACATATATGACTGCTTGATGTTACAAATAAAAAACACAACACTGTGATATAGTTTTAGATACTTCAAGTGCAACATTCCTTGTTGATATTTGCTAATGCAATTAACTGAGTTTAAATTCACTGATATCTTATGGTGAGTTAGACAGACATATAAAATGTTCTAGAACTTTCCAAAACTGTTGAGGATGCAGGAAAAACTTCTAAAATAAGGCAAAATATGTAACCAACATGCACAAATCAGAATAAAAGACAAACTGGTCAGCATCTAAATATTTTTGATGTAACAAATAGAACTATTTAACTACTAGAGAAGTAATTAAAAAACTGCGTCACCTCTAAATGCATATAATACCATGTTTCCCCGAAAATAAGACCTACTTCATGGAAACATAATCCTCCAAAAATAAGGCCTACTTCATGGAAACATAATACATCCCCTGAAAATAAGACCTAGCGCATCTTTGGGAGCAAAAATTAAAATAAGACACTGTCTTATTTTCGGGGAAACAGGGTAGATAATTGTTCTTAGTAGAAAAAACAAACATGTTCATGTCAGTAATTTTAAAATAAATTACAACAGTGTACATGACACTTGTTAAACTTGCCAATAATAAAAAAAATGGTTTGTATTTTAATGTCAATAGAAAATGCCCCTTCATAAAAACATTATTATTAAAAATAAAAATATTAATATAGAAGAATGGAAAAGAGAGTAAAAAAAAAAGAATGAAAGAGGCCAAATAATATTTGAGAAGATCTCAAACTCAATAGTAGTCATTACAATATAAATTAAAATAATAAAATGTGATTCTTCTCTTTTGGATTCCTATTAATCAAAATTATTGGTTCTTATTACCGTATTTGCTGGCATATAAGATGACTGGGTATAAGACGACCCCCTAACATTTCCACTCAAAATACAGAGTTTGTTATATACTCGCTGTATAAGACTACCCCCAACTTGGAGGCATATTTTTCAGGGCCAAAAAATCGTCTTATACGCCGGCAAATACAGTACATGTTTATCATTTTTCCATTAATGACACACTTTTATTTAGTGAGTTATTTAACACATTTGGTCATGAAAGTTAATAATACAAAACCAAATTTACAGTCTGAATGTAACTCATATGCAAAATTTGGTGGCTAGTGCCTCCACTCCATCACATCCCCATCCTTTGCTCTCCACAAAGAAACCCTTATCAGAAGTCCTGCATTCAGTTTGCCTCTATATTAAAACCAGGAGCCCAATGCATGAAATTAGTGCAAGAGTAGGCCTTCCTTCCCCAGGCTGCCAGCACTGGCTTCCCTCGAAGCCCTGGCTTTTTCCAGAAAGTCATCCGAAAGGACATCTGGTCTAATGAGCATATTACGTTTTTATGATTATAGATGCATCCCTTAAGTACACAGTGCTATTGTTTTTAACTTTTAAAAAATGCAGAATAATTCATGTAATAGGTTTTTGTTCATTTACAATTGCTAAGATTCACCTATATTATACATTTGTTCAAATCTATTTTGTTCATTTGTTTTGATATAAGAATACTTGCACATTATGCCAAAGGTCATTGTTTATTGTTACTACAAAATGTTATACTTGGTCTGTTTTATGAAAAAAAAAAGTTTCATTGAACCAAATAGCAGAGTCTAAATAACCTAAAATAACCCAGACAAATAAAGTAACTCACACTATTTTGGTACAGGTTTAGATAACTAATGGGTGAAAAAGCCTATTGACATGTCTTTTAAAATAAATATGTATTAAACTAGTGAAAAGTACATATACTTCTAAAGTACTGAAAATATTCTGGCCTCTTTTAGCATATCATTTTTAGAATAAAGCTGCTACTTTTTCCATATATTTATTTCAATGTTTTGTGTTTCTTTTTCCCCCTTTTATTATTTTCCTAATTTGCAAGTTACAAGTGTGATTTTATACATTTACAATACTTCCATAATTTAACAAATGCTGAGAGAGAAAGAGAGAGAGAGAGAGCACATGTTCATGCAAGTGACAGCACATCCTTCAGGTGAAGTTCCAGACTAAAATTACATAAATATTTTTAAAACAATCCAGTTTCTTGAACTATTATTGCTTAAATAACTGTCAATCATTGACTCACATTTTGGAATAAGAAGAATGGAGGTGAACAATGCTTTCCACAGAAGACAGTTCAATATAACCACGTCTCATATTTTATTCCCCAAAATAATGATATGGCCCTAAACTTTTACATGAGTCTTCTTTAGACAAAATTAA
This sequence comes from Vespertilio murinus, assembly GCA_963924515.1. Classification (NCBI taxonomy): domain Eukaryota; kingdom Metazoa; phylum Chordata; class Mammalia; order Chiroptera; family Vespertilionidae; genus Vespertilio; species Vespertilio murinus. The sequence continues at coordinate 53,740,140 of OZ004705.1, forward strand.
ATTAAGGAAACTCAAACTGTGGGAACACTCCTGTGAAAATCAGCATACATAAAAAATAAATTCAAATATTTCACCAAATCTCCTTTGTGATGAGCTTTTCCACTGCTAACATAATCTACCTCTTTGTATTGCAAATGCCAAATTGTGCTCAGCTGAGATCTAATATAACCTATTTCTTCAATGACTTTATAAGGAACACATGTATGCTGGGTCTCTGCAAATTTACTGAAGATTCTGATTTAGTACCTCTTAGTAGGATCTAGGAGTCTAAATTTTAACAAACATACTTCTGATAAGCAGAAAATTTGGGGAAGAATTGTCTTATTAATATAAGACAATACAATCATTATCTGTTACTTGGCAATTTCTAAATTGTAAATAATTTAATCATTTCAAAATACTGTAATTTATATAACTCAATTTTGAAAGTGGAAAAACCCAATGTTAGAGTGATTAAAATCTCTTGCTCATGGTCACCTACTATATAAATGGGGAATCATTTTGCCCATAAAGTACACGCTTCTCTGACTTAATTGTCATGTGTATCATACAGGTTTTGAAAAACAATTTTAAGCATTTATTTATCATTACTGTAACTTGGAAACACAAGGTAATGATGAGATTTAATTTACCAAAAAGTTTCAGCCTTAAGTCATTCAGACCTGGGGAAAGTGTCTCAATTTCCTCAAGGATCAGTTTAAAGCAAACCTGAACATACCTTTTCAAATTCACACTCTATTAATGCTAAATTTCACACTGTACACTAAATCTATGGGGCATGTCACTTGCTTGTGCATCTAAGGTTTTAGTTCTGTTGAACAGCATTAGATATCTGCAATGTGTTTTGACCATTAAAGAAGTAACAAAAACCTTGGAAGTGCTTCTTTGTCCTACCATTAACTGATCACGTTAAAAAAACAACAACAATTCTTAGATCTGTAAGGGGAGTGGAGTCACAGGCAAACCACTGCCCCTCACACTGGAGAGTCTGACGGACAAATACAATAAGTCACCACTTACCAGAACAGCAAGCCTTGAGGAAGGATCACAGCGGCCAGTGCCAGGGCAGGGACATCCGAATTGTAAAGGATGAGCTGCTGGAGACTGAGTGTCCACAGGTCTGTGAGATAAAAAGTCCAGCTGGACACAGTCATCAGAGTCCCACACCTTTGCGAGTTTCATCTCCTAGAGCGCTACCAGATTCTCAGCGTATGAGAGAAAAACTCCCAGCGCTTTGGCACTGAGAAAGGAGGAAGAGAGCTGTTTTTATATACGCCAGCCCAGAACATTCTGTTCTTAATCAGGCCCGCCCTCAGGAGAAACTACTTAACCAGAGCCTAACCTGCCGAGGCTTCATCAGAGAGTAAGACCTGTGGGGGAAGGGAAATATCCAGGCCAGCTGGTCCCAGCCTTCCCAGTGAAAGAAATATCAAACCCAGCTGGTCCCAGCCTGCCCAGTGGAGGAAGAAAAAACATCTAACTAGCCCACTCCAGCCACCCTGTCACCCTAAGGAAGCCACCCTGTCACCCCTAAGGAAGGTTGGGAGGGACTTAGAAGGAAGCATGGGTGAAGTTCACACTCCAGAGGCACAGAGACACTAAAAGACCTATTCCTCTTCCTCCCTCTCCACAACTACTACCACATTTCTTGAAGCTTATTCACAACAGTTCTTTTTACCAAATACATCATGCCTGACTCTACAGAGAAAATAAATGCAAGACTTGCTAAAAGGCAGCTATATATATTTGTCGTGCGTCTAAGCTTTTTGTTATTTCATACATACATACATACATACCCTGTTTCCCCAAAAATAAGACAGTGTTTTAGGTTAATTTTTGCTCCCAAAAATGTGCTAGGTCTTATTTTCAGGGGATGTCTTACTTTTCCATATAGAAGAATATGGTATACATTTATTGCTAAATGAAAATAAAGGAAATTTATTACCTATGTATGGTACGGTAGTATGGTAGTTGTCAACACAAACTAGCCAAACTGTGAATCCTACAGTATCAATAATTTACTCATTTATTCAATGACAATCATTTCATCATCTTCTGGAACATCATCATAACAATCCAATTCTTGAATTTCCTGGTGAATTTCTTGTGACTCCATTTCTTTCAGAATCAGTGGACCAAATCTCCCATGTTTAGCAATAGCACTGTCTTTAAATGAGTACTTCTTGTCAAGGTAGCCTGCTCCCAGTGCATTTGCAGTGCAACTGTCAGTGATTTTCTCCCATGAATTCGTCACCCAAGCCACAACTTCTTGCAGTTTAGGTTTCACAAAGTTTCCACGCTGATTTCTCTCCATTCTATTTTCAATGTAGTCATTAATTTCCATGTGCAAATTGTCTTTGAGTGGCTTCTTTATTGCAATATCAAGAGTCTGGAGATAGGCTGTCATTCCTTTGGGAATCATTATCTGATTTATTTTTCTTTGTGAAGAAATGTCTTCATGTCTTTAGCTCAGTGAGTGCTGGCTGCATCCCAGACTAGCAGACCTCTTTGGCTCCCTCGAATAACAAGCTGCAGCATTAAATCAACCCACTTCCTTATAACTGCTTGTGTGGCCCAGGCTTTTACAGTTTCAAGAATAAAAATGCCCAAAACACATACAATCTTTTCCTTCTTGCCCTTAGAAATGATTCAAGGTGGGATTTTAGTGCCATCCAGATGAATTGCCAAAATATAGGAAACACGTGCACTTTTGTAAGCAGTGGAGGGAATGTACACTAAGGAGGTACCCTGCTGTTCAATTGTTGTTTGAGATGATTGGCCCATAAACACTTCAGTTTCATTCATAGCAATCATCTTGGAAAGATTATATTTAGAGAAGTCAGCATCATCAATAAAGGACTTGAATGCAAGTGCTCGCTTAATAACCTGAGTATCTTCCAACCTAAACAATGTTGTAGATCTTCTCAAAGACAGTTCACTTTGCTAACGGAAATTATCCAGCCAATGTTGTGATGCTTTGAAGTCTTCGGGGTTTATGTCAAACTGTGGTGCCATTGCAAGGGCAAAGTCTTGAATCTGAGCCCTATTCACAACCAAAGCCTTTGCTCTCCTGTCAACAACCCATTCACAGATCAGGTCTTCCAGCTTGGAAAATAATGGTTGCCGACCTGATCCACACCTGTGCTGTTTAGCATTTCCCTTGTCCACTTGTTTAATGAGGTTACCGTACTCTGCTAGCCATTTTCGGACCAATCTCCGATACTCAACATCTTCTCTTTGCAGAAAGCAGTAAGATTTTAGCCTCAAGAGCCTTCCATAATTCCTTCCTTGTACTCCACAGAGTAGCTTTTTCTTTTTGCACTCATTTCTAGGGGTAAAAAAAAAAAAAAAAGGAATTGTGGTATCAAGGTGGGAAGAGGGGGATCATTTAAAATGACACAGGGGGGATGAGAGGGGGGAATCAAAATGGCACAGAAGAATCAGAGGGGGGATTACCATTTTAGTAACCCCTTTTGATCCTCCTGTGTCATTTTGATTGCCCCTCTGATCCTCCTGTGTCATTTTAAGTGATCCCCCTCCCTCAACCCCTGGGCCACTGAACAACTTCATCAGACATCCCCTCTACCCCTTTATCAGACATTTACCCTCTGGGGCTTGCCTAGGGACTGTCACTGGGCTTGCTGGGTCCTGGATCTGGGCTGGAGCAGGGTCTGCCATTGACTGAGAACCTTCAGTCATCATGAAGGTGGCTGCAAGCATCATGAGCATCACATAGTGTCACCAGAGACAGACCAGCACTCACCACCTTCGCCAAGTCCTGTCCGCTCTAATCCTCCCGTTCTTCTACATGCATCTGTGAAAGTCTCCTCCTCTCTCTTGCCCTGTGCTCACCGCTCACTCTGACCTCTGCTCTGCCTCCACACAGCAGTGATATCAGGACTCTGTGTAAAGTAGGTTGCTAGATGCCAGTTGGGGCGGCCCTAGTGACCAGTTTACGGTAAATTAATTTTCATTCTGAGACAGAGCCTAGGGGCCTTATTTTCGGGGAGATGCCTTATATTTCACTCAGAAGGAAACCTGTACGTAGGTCTTATTTTCAGAGGATGTTTTATCTTCAGGGAAACACGGTATATATGATGTTGAAATTATCAAATCAGGAATTAAAACAAATGATTACAATGTACAAGAGACCTACTTAAAATGTAAAGACACATGTAGATTAAAAGTAAATGGATAATGAAAAATATGCTATGCTAATACTAATCAAAAGAAAGTTGGAATAGATATATGAATTCCAAAAAAAAGCAGAATTCAAAGTAAGGGGGAACATTATATATAGACGGGAGGGGGGGGTGATGAAGGGAAAAATTCTCCAAGAAGACAGAAGAATCCTTAACATGTATGCATTTATTAAGAGAGCATCAACAGAAATACAAATTTCCAAAAAAAATTGTCATAACACAGAATAAATTAAAACACTCTGGGTACTTTTTGAAAAATTATTGCACTTTAATCATCACATCATATTTTAAACAATTGAATAAAATTTATCAAGGACAAATAAATTCTCAGGTATTTGTAAAATATCTATGTACACTGAAAGCATTTGAAAGAATGAGGGAAATGGTCAGTCATTAAACATTCATCATGAATATCTACCATATACAAGCAACTATGCTAGGCACTTTTTAAAATAAAATTTAATTAGATCTCTTTGTTTCTTTCTAGGTACTCTTATTCTAGTGAAGGAGAAAGATAAAATAAAAAGTATAATGTGACTACCATCATAATACAATGAGATACAAATCACAATGAGATACTACACTGAGAAGATATTTATTCTGGACCACAAAGGAGGAACCAGCAGTGTTGTCCTTATGATGGTGGGCAGGAGTGGGAGGCATTGTTAGTGGCCACAAAGATGATGATTCATGAATGTGGTGTCTGTGTGTTTTCAATAGCAGTCTGAGAACTGGTTTACAGGATTTTAATGTATTGCTTTTAAAAAACTGACAGCTTTTTACTCAAAGCTGTCCCCATTAGGAAGCAAAGGTCAATTGGTTCATAAAAATGACAACTAAATCTACTGCTTTTGTGCTGTTGGGTAAAATAAATAAATGGGTCATTAATAAACAGTGAAAAGGGTAATGTGCATATCACAATTCACATAAAATTTTTAAAAATATTTATTTCATTGATATTTTACAGAGAGAAAGGGAGAGAGATAGAGAGCTAGAAACGTCAATGAGAGAGAAACATCAACCAGCTGCCTCTTGCACACCCCCTATCGGGGATGTGCCCGCAACCAAGGTACATGCCCTTGACTGGAATCGAACCTGGGACCTTTCAGTCTGCAGACCGATGCTCTACAACTGAGCCAAACCGGTTTCAGCATCACATAATTTTTTTTAATAACTGGTAAATTTGTAAAAGAATGTGTTAATCATTTATGCACAGAATATGCTCTGGCTGGTGTGGCTCTGTTGGTTAGAGTGTCATCCTATACACTGAAAGGTCGGTCATAGGCTTGATTCTGTCAGGGCATATACTCAGGTTGTGGGTTTGATCCACAGCCAGGGTGCATGTAGGAGGCAACCATTTGGTATTTCACTCTCACATTGATGTTTCTCTCACTTCCCCTTCCTCTCTCTCTCTCTCTAAAATAAAGCATATCCTTGAGTGAGGATTAAGAAATTATAGAATAGTGATGTTATCCTGTTCTAGTCAATTAAAGAAAATCAAAACAATTTTTCTAGATAATTAATGGGCCTATCAAATAATCAAAAGTCACAGATAGGTTATATGCTTAGACAAATCCCCACACCAAAATGAAATAATTTACAAAGCTCACAAAAACACCTAAGAACCCAGCTGGAGTGGCTCGGTTGAGTATGGTCCCATGAACTGAAAAGTTACCAGTTTCATTTCCAGTCAGGGCACATGCCAGGTTGTGGGCTTGGTCCCCAGTTGAAGGTATGCAAGAGGCAGCTGATCAATGCTGTTCTCTAATATCGATGGTTTTCTCCCTCTCCATTCTTCTCTTTCTGAAACCAATAAAAACATATCTTTTTGAAAAGTTAAAAACTTTAAGAATAGTCAATACTTTTGATGCATGTCATCTACTTACTAAGCATCTCTGGTTTACAATGAATAAACCCCTTCATGTCTTTTCTATGCCTTTTTCCCCAAGCATTCTGCAATACCAGCATATGTGTAAATACATGCTTGAGCTTTATCATTTTCAACACTAGGTCTACAAAAAGTGTCTAATTTTTCTAAATTGTGCTTTAAAAAAATCTGTGCTGAAAATTATTTGAACAGTTGAAAAAAGAGAATATTAGTATTTATAAAGATAAATGCATTAAAGAAAACAAATGCCAAAGTAATTGGGGATCAAGTGATGCATTACAAATGTCTGCAGTGGGGAAAATAAACATTGGAAACCAATGACCAATGGAGGAATGGGGGAAGAGGGCTTTCTCAGGTTGGAGATAAGGCAAAAGTCTAAGGTAATATTAGGATCCCTGAGCTTATAGCATCACTGAAAAGGTGATCTACATAAACTTCTCTGGCCAACAAAGGAAGATTATAGATAAGCAATGTTTTCTGCCTTCTATACAGAGGTAAAACTTACTCACTTAACAAATACTGGTTGTTCCCTGCTAACTGCTAATAGTTGGAGTTCACTCTAAGAATGACCCTCAGTTAAAAGGAATTGCTTTGACCAAGGCACACCCTGTCCCCTTAGTCGGCTAGCATCAAATTACAGGCAATTTAGGAGCAAGAAGAGGAACAATTGGCTAAGAGGAACAATTACCAATTAGCATCCTGGCCTCAACTACAAGAGAACCAAAGGGACACCTCAGCTTCACATCTCATGAAGTCACCTGAAGACTTTGAAAATGAATTGAATTTGTTTCCGAAATCCTGCTTTTCTCTCTTCTTTTAATGTATTGTTGCCTCCCAAATAAACTTACTGCCTACAAATCTCCATCTCAGATAGCAGACCTATGACTACTGGTGTCAGGAATGAAAAATAAAGCTCCAAATTACATTTTTGTTTTTTGATCAACCTGCTAACCAGATGGCAATGGGAAACCCTTTACTGATGGTTTGTTTCTAACTTGCAAGACACCTACATATAATGACTATGTAAAATAGGGAAACTATTTAAAAATTATATAGAAAGATTGGCAGACAATGTTATAAAATAGTATTACTTCTATTTTGGTCGAAGGAAAAATAAGCTGTCTTTTTCCCATTTATTTATCATTCTTTATTATTAATGAGAATGGATAAAATAAATGAAAACTTAAGGTAATATTAAAATTCAAGCTTATTTATATTATTAAATTTATTGTTAGTATTATCAGTATTTTTAGCATGCAATAGTTTTGAAAAGGCAATCTACACAGAAAGTCATACACCTTTAAATTTATCTCTAGAAAAACATATATAATTTTATTAAGCATTAAAATGCACATTTAGGTAACAGCTCTAGATTTTATATAATTTTAGACACTTTAATACTTTACAAATCGTGTAATATGTCCAATCACAAAAGACTGCACAAATATCGTGGAAGTAGCTATTTCGTCTATTCTCCAGTTTGCAATGAGTAACCCCCTCCATGTCTTTCCTATGCCTTTCCCCCTAGGGATTCTACAATATTTGTGTAATATAATTATTGGCTAAGAGGAACAATTACCAATCAATAATCTCTTTTCATACTCTCCTCTCCTTATCATCCTAGTCCTTTTGTGGCATACAATTAAATTTTCTGCATAAAAGATTATCAATACCACTTTTTTTTCTACTTAGTAATTTTTCCCCTTTATTGATTAATGTATTACAAATGTGTGCTTATCCCCCCATTGCTCCCGCCCTCACCCTTCCAATCCTGCCCTCACCCTCAAACCCTGTGGTCTGCATCATTGGTTATACTTACATGCAATCTTACAAGTCCTTTGGTTGATCTCTCCCCCTTACCCCTCCCCTCTCCTACCTACCTTCTGACATTTGAGCATCTAATCGATGCTTCTCTGTCTCTGGATCTGTTTTTTGTTCATTGGTTTATGTTGTTCATTATAATCCACGAATGAGAGAGATCATGTGATATTTATCTTTCTCTGACAAAAGAAGGATCATCTTTTATGCCCTTAGATTAACAGAATATGTCAGTCTTGAACATATTTCATTCATTTTTTGTTGTTGTTTTGTTTTGTGTGTGATCCAGCAGCCTTGTCTATGCTGTCTTCCAAAAGCAAACTCAACTTTGATACCCAGAAACAGTTAATTATTCCATTAAATGCTTAGCTAATATGTTTTCTTCCTTTTACTTCTTAGCCAGTGGTCTAAGAAAGGACATTAATCTTCCTGAGGACTAATTTAATATCCTTCTTTTATACTTCTCTTCCACCCTTCCTTCCACACACCACACACCCCATCACTCACCACTGCTTGTACCAGACTCACATTTAGGTGTTGTTGTTTTTTTCTTGAACTTTCAACTTTATTAAGGAGCTTTGATTATAAAATATCCCTATACGATGAGTGCAGGTTTGTTCACATCAGCCTCTTTTCAAACTATTTACTAGCTCATTCATAGAAGTTGTAGTTCTTCACTATAGAGATCCAGTTAACATTCTTTTCCCTGACATATGATGGCATTCAGCTATTGTCTGCTTCTTGTCCCAGAATATTTCAGGTACTCCAATTCTAAAAGTGAGATAGCATCTCCTTTCTTCTCAAGGTGAACTCCTCAAATATCTTGTCTAAGTATTACCTCCCCTATGATGCCATTCTTTTTAAAAAATATATATTTTATTGATTTTTTACAGAAAGGAAGAGAGGGATAGAGAGTTAGAAACATCAGTGAGAGAGCATCATCGATTCAGCTGCCTCTTGCACACTCCCTACTGGGGACGTGCCCGCAACCAAGGTGCATGCCCTTGACCGGAATCGAACCCAGGACCCTTGAGTCCGCAGACCGACGTTCTATCCACTGAGCCAAACCGGTTTCGGCAATGATGCCATTCTTGATTCTCACTGGTTACCCACTAAACACATGAATCATTACTTCTGGTCAGTTCCATTAGAATTTTTACAATTTCTAATTTTCCTACTTTCAGTAATATTATTTAAATAGTTTCATGGCTAGATTTTCACATCTTAACTCAGATGTTATCCCCAATGGAGTTTTTCTTTGACTTAAACTGGTACGATCTTCAAAACACTTTTCAGTGTTTAAAATGATATTCTTTTGGAGAAGAACCAAGGTGGCGGCCTAGGTAGTCTCCTAAGCTGCCGCCTCATCAACAATTTAAAAAAACAAAAACAAAAAACAACTAAAATCAAAAAGGACTTCATCAAAAACACAGGAAAGCTGGCTGAGTGGGATATCTACAACTAGAAAGAAGGAGAGGGGCTCATGGATCGGACTGGGAGTCACAAAGCGCTGCGGTAGGCAGACGCTCGCACAGAGAGTCGGTGCAGCCGAATGCCTGCCTGGCGGTAGGGGAGAAATTCCCAATTGAATGGAACCCTTTCCTTTCCGACTGTACTGAACCCAAACCCTGGCCAAAACCCCATAGACCCAGGCTCATACGGGTGGAGTATGGACTATAGAGAAAGGCACCCAGAGACTCAGAGACTGGGAGACAGGAAACCCGGGAGCTGCAGCCTCAGGGTCTATGGTCGCGAGCAAGTGAGTAAGCACTTGACCTCCGAGGCTGCCGCCGCCTCTTAGTAGTGGAAGGAGTCAGAAGCTCCAGACTACAGAGACCAGCCCAAGTCCGGGCGAGCCCCTGGGGCACCCAAGCTCTTGCACGGGGAACCTGGGATGGTCAGGTGGAAACTCAGGGAAGCCAAAGAAGGCAGAGGTCGGGCTGAAACTCAGGCCAGTGCACAAGGGCAGGGTGGAAGCCAAGACTGTCAGTTCAGCCCTGAGACTCCACCCCATCCAAGCTGAGCAGAGACTTCTGTAGTTTTTCAAGTCTGATCCTATAAGACTGTCTCCAATACAGAAGTTATCCTAGAGTAGATATGGCTGATACCCACATCCAATTGGCCTGAAGGTCAATTCACAACAATAAAGACAGCTACAACAAGGCTGTGCACACAGTCCACAAAGGGGAGCACCAAGAGTGTCTACCTCAGGTAACTGAGGAGGCTGACCCACTGGGCCATATAGGACACCAAACACACAAAGCCATCCTACCAACTCTGAAAAACAGCGAAAATGCTGAGACAAGGAAATAGATCTCAAACGAAAGAGATGGAGGATATAGAGTTCAGAACTATGGTTCTAAGGTTATGGAAGAATATCCTAGTAAAGGTCAATAAACTTCATGAGACCCAACTAAAAAGTATACATAAACTGACCTAATTGGAAAATATTATGCAGAGATCCAACAGCAGAATGGAGGAACACAAGAATCAGGTCAAAGAGCAAAAAGACACTCCTCTGGAGAAGGAAGAAGAAAAGAGAATCCAGAAAGTTGAAGATAGTGTAAGGAGCCTCTGGGACAACTTCAAGTGCACCAACATCAGAATTATCGGGGTGCCAGAAGAAGAGGGAGTGCAAAATACTGAAAACATATTTGAAGAAATAATATCAGAAAACTTCCCTCACCTGGTGAAAGAAACAGACTTAGAAGTACAGGAAGCGTACAGAATCCCAAACAAGAGGAATCCAAAGAGAAATACTCTGAGACACATCATATGCAATATGCCAAGGGCAAAAGACAAAAAGAAGATCTTACAAGCAACAAGAGAAAAGCAGTTGGTTACCTATAAGGGATTACTTAAGTAATACTGAAAGGTATTACTTAAGAAGAGGAAGAAGATCAAGTGAATTCAAAATCTGAGGAATAGAATAAACTGGTGAATATATTAAAATCAGGGGCAAAGAAAGGGAGTGGATTGATAATTAGCAGGGTGAAAGGGGTGTGGGATGCAGAAAGAGACTGGATTAAAATCATATAACCTATGGATGAGGACAATGGTAGGTAAGGGGGAGTGGGAATTGGGTGGAAGGGAGCTAGGGGGAGAAAAAGGAGAAACTTTTGTAATAATCTGAGCAATAAAGATTTATTTAAAAAATAAAATGATCTTCTTTTGCATTTTTTTACCTATAAAAAACCAATAACTATCTCATGAAAGCTCTACAGGAGCAGAAATCTTGATGTGTCTGAGCGCAATATTTTGCATCTTATACTCTGGCCTTTTATTTGGATTCAGAAAGAACAAAACTAAAAAAAACCAACTCTAGCTTTCACTTGAGTTTCATTTTCCCTATTACACAATAGTAAATATAATAATACCTACTTTATATATTTTTCATGCAAATAAAATGAAATAATATATTGCTTAGCTCACTCAGCATATAATATTTGAAGTTACATTTGGCAATTTGTAACTTTGAGTTAATGGTGCTAAAGAAGAGGTAGCCTCATTGTTCAAGAGGTGGAAATACAGTGTGAAAATCATGATTGGCTATTTATGCTTGAAGAAATCCTCATTGTGCTCAGTCTCTTAAGTTTTCCACATAACCAAGTAGGTATATCATAGCTCTAAGAAATAAAAAGATTAAATTAATTTCATTTCATAATATTATCTGAGTTGTTTCTCCAATATATTGATTCACTAAAATGCTATACAAATCACATATGGATATCAAGGATTGTGTATACAGCAAAAGCAATACTTCCCATCATTTTTAGTTATTTTAAATAAGATCCATTCTTATTTCTAAACTATTTTGGGGACATTTTAAACATAACTAGTTATTGAGTTTATATCACCAAATTAAAGAAAAACAAGATACAAATTAATCGTGCTCTATGTAATTCCCAAAGCACATTTACCATAAACACACACACACACACACACACACACACACACACACAATAACTATTAAACTAGTGAGGGACAAACTATAAAAGTGTAAAGGGTAGTCTTCCCATTCTAATTTTATATTTATATATGTTTTATATTTATAAGGAAACACATTATTTTATACCATATAAATTTAATTATGAGAGAAAATTCCTTGATATATACCTACAAATAGCTCCCAATGATTCAAAGTGCTTTTTAGTAATAAGATCTTGGGGCCATTGCCAGCTTTTAATAAAGGTCTATTTGAGATTCTTAAGTGTTAGGAATTATTACTAGAATAATTTCAATAGAATTTAATGTAAAATCTTAAATAGTTATGAGTCATCTGCTATTAAAAAATACCTCCAAACCTTAGTGTATATTTAGAAATATAGAAGAAATATGTATACTTAGATGAAAATTAGCGACTCTCCAAAGTAAGTCTAATTCAATATATTGGAGATTTAAGATACTCTTAAAAATGTGGGAATTCAAGCCTTTGATAAAAATTATTGAACATTTTACTTTTATCATGCGTATCTTCCAGGTTTAACATTCATGCTATCCAACCAGCTCAAAAATAAAGAATAAAAATTTCACCAAGGCCACTTCCAGATAGTGTTTCCTTCAAACCCAGAGTGAAATATATAGCAATATTTAAAGAAAAACTCCCTGCATGGAATAACTTTAGATAGCACCATGCCCTTCCTTCTTGGAGATATAGACCCTTAAAATAATTGAGTTTTACCAAAGATGTCCAGAAGGTTCTCTAAATATACTAGAGTGGGACCATTCTGACACAATAACATATGCCACAAACTACCAAAGGCTGTAAAATGTGCCACAAGTATAAATTGTTTTAAAAACAGAGTTGGGCAAGTATTTGGAGAAGAGAAATATTGAAGGGCAGACCTGCTAAATCAAAAGGAAGCAATGGGCCATAAATGCCAAGCTACTGAGTTCTTGTAAGATTTACTGTAAATTCTTGCTGTGCAGTAGCCTCATTTTTTTTCCTTGTGAGGAAAATGAAGTTATTACAAGGTATCATGCCACATCTCATGAAATTCCATGACAAAAGCACTAAAAAATGGTTACTTTCTGCAGGAAGCTCCAGAAGGTGGTTCTTTAAATAGCTATAGTATTAAAACCCCAGTGACCCACAGCTGTTTTTAGATAAAATGTTGAGTTACTCAATGCGACTTAATTTCTTAATATAAAACATTTTAGTATTTAGTATCTTTTCGATTAACACTTTTTCAAAGACTTCCTGTACTTCCTCATTGTTCATGCAAACTAACATTATGTTTTAATGATGAAGATGTTATTGACTCCTTCCCAGATATGCATGTATTTAGCTTTGTTTTTCCAGTAAATGAGATGTGTTTCAGTTTTTGTCATTTTCCTTTCCCATGTATTACTCTATGCACTTATTTATGCTGGCTGACAACTGAAATTTAATACAATTAAACTACCTAGTCTATGCAGAAATGTGGCTCATGACAAAGGTATTATAAATCATATACTCTAACATTTTTACCTAAAACTATTCTGTCAAATTCAATAGGTCTGAAACAGAATTCTTTAAGTCAGATACAACTTTCCACCAACAGATACACTGTCATTATTTCTGGACACCCAATGACAGGTAAACTGTCATTGTTTCTGCACACCTCTTCTACTGAATCGCTCCAGAATCATATTCTCAAGGTGTAAATGTTAGAGTCAACCTTGGATGCTCTTTCTCCCTTAAACCTTCTGTGATGGACTCAAAGATGCTCTCCCAAACCTCTGCAGTTTTGTTTCCCAGGGCCTAGGAAGGCTGTCCACAGACAGGTGTCAACTGTCTGCCCCTTCAGAAATTGCCTTGGAATCAGTGAGCTGCCTCAGCCAAGGCCCTGCTATTGTGAGTGTGACCTGCATCCAATGGTTAGGGAGTATAAAAACTCGTTCATTTCAGCCCAGTGCAGGATATCTCTGACCACCAGTCTCAGCCTCAGTACCTCAGACCTCTTTTGCTCTGCCCGTCCTTATTTCTTTCCCTTTTCTAGAGGTATTGACACCATCCCAATCTGTGACAAAAGATCTCAAAGTCTGCTTCTCAGGGAGTCCTATTTGCAATGCTCTCATACATTATCATTTAAATATTTTCAGTTATACCTCTCATTCTATAAAAATGCATCTAGGCCTAAACTGGTTTGGCTCAGTGGTAGAGCGTCGGTATGCGAACTGAAAGCTCCTGGGTTTGATTCCGGTCAAGGGCATGTACATTGGTTGCAGGCACATCCCCGGTGTGGGGTGTGCAGGAGGCAGCTGGTTGATGTTTCTCTCTCATCGACGTTTCTAGCTCTCTATCTCTCTCCCTTCCTCTCTATAAAATATCAAAAAATATTTTTTAAATTCATCTAGTTTTATCATCTCTATTGACAATGCCAAATTATGGTCTTCATTATTTATACACTATGTCAAAAACATATCTCCTAACTGAAGTCACCTTTTCTAATACTGTCCTCTTCAAGTACACACTCCACACTACTCTTTAATGCAAAATAGACTGTGTTTATATTTCTTCAGTGATCACCCAACAGTACAAGAGCAGGCTTATTCTTTCTTTCTTTCTTTCTTTTCTTAAAAAAATATATATTTTATTGCTTTTTTACAGAGAGGAAGATAGAGGAATAGAGAGCCAGAAACATTGATGAGAGAGAAACATTGATCAGCTGCCTCCTGCACACCCCTCACTGGGGATGTGCCTGCAACCAAGGTACATGCCCTTGATCAGAATCGAACCCAGGACCCTTCAGTCCGCAGGCTGACTCTCTATCCACTGAGCCAAACTGGTTTCGGCAGGCTTATTCTTTCTAACACTGCATGCTGAGTCTTCCATGTTTAAGTCATGTACTGCTTTTTTAGATGCCACACCTTTTATTCAAACTATTTCTTCTTCCCTAAATGTCTGCTTTCTTTTGCCATGTACATTTGCCATTGTTTTCTCTTCCTAAAACAACATTCTTTGTTTTTCCAATTTGTCTTCCCAGATTCAGCTGAAACAGCACTTTCTCTATGAAAAGAAAGTCTCATTACTTTCTTTTAAAATAACCGCCCCCCCCCTCTGATTTCCCAGACTGAGTGGGGTGCCCCCCTTCTCAGTTCCCAGAACGCTCTTTATGTTGTATAACTTTATCTTATTAAGTAATCCATTGATTGTGTTTATTAGAACTTGGGTTTCAATAGTAGTGAATTTCTTTAAATCTCTATCAAAGGCACTGACACATAGGCACTTTATAATTTATATAGGTCCTTAATGACTAATGAAGACATTAAATATGTACTTTAAACTACACTTCTTTCCTCAGTTTAAAATAATTACGGTTAGTAGAGAAACAATACAATATTGATGTACATGTGCTTTTATTTGCACTATAAACATGCGTATACATTTTCCTTCTGAAGGGCACTATAAGTGGACAATTTTCTGTGGGATTTTTATCTTTTACATATTGACTAAAAGAGGATTGATAAAGATAGCATTTGGTCTGATGTAACATAAAGTTATTTCTTATAGTCCATTTATAAAAATTTGGCTAACACTGAAGAAAATTTTTAAACATAAAAATTGTTTCCTATAAAAAATAAACTTAGTAACAATAAATAATTTAAATAAAAAATAAAAAGTAAAATAAGCTTATCGAAGACCCAATATGTTGTGTCCAACGTGTGTAGGTTAATAGAACTGAATGATATACTGTATGTTTACATTCATATTATATGAATATAATTTAACTCCTACCTCTTTTAATAATAAAAACTTAAGTACATACATGCATATATATATATATATATATATATATATCTTTCTACAGTTCTAAATTCAGAATGAATAAAGAGCAAACTACAATTTCTCTGGTTTACCTTATTTTTAAAAGCTCTTTTTTTTCCTATCCATCTTATCTGTAAATTAACTTCCAGGGTTTAAATCAATATTTCCCCAAGGTTTTTGTTACCTTATCTTAATTTGATGTTTTTGAACTAATGATGGACATTCAGTTTAGGGTTAAATATTCAACTTGAAACTACTGAAGAACAAACATATTTCTTCAGACTATTACTCATTCTTACTTTTAAATATCAATCAGATGCATCCTGCACACTCCCCGCTAGGGATGTGCCCACAACCAAGGTACATGCCCTTGACCGGAATTGAACCTGGGTCCCTTGAGTCCACAGGCCGAAGCTCTGTCCACTGAGCCAAACCAGTTAGGGCTTCTTCTTTATATTCTTAATTGTAGGACTTCTGTTCAGCTAAATTTCAGGTGTACTTTCTGAATGATAATTGTAAACAAATAAGCTTTCAAATATTTCACACAATTTGAAGTCTTCCGGATACTGCTGCTTTCAAGGGAAGATATGTAAAACATGAATTTGTCATAGCACATTTGCTCACCATTTAAAAACCAGAATGAGACATGCCCATACTGGCTTATATTCCTTTTAATATGTTTCCCATGCCTCACATTATATTTTAGCTAAATTTTTAGGGAAACTCAGCAAGGACAGACTTTTTTCCTTAATTCCACAATCTTTCTCATCCACTATCATTCTACTCTTATTTCTAAAGTGTTTGGCATATATTCCATATTGTTTGTTTTGTAGACATTACTGATAATATGCAATGTTTTACTTTTTACACAATTCCTAAAGAACCTTTTGTAAAAAAAAATGTGGTCCTTTATCCTCTTTCTCAAGGACATGTGGAGGGAGAGGTGAAAGGAAGAACACTCTGCCAGAAGTTCCGAATGCCCAGTGCAGCTCAGTGATGTCCCTGGAGATTTAACTGAGAACATCAATGGTTAGCTGTGACATAGGAGGAAAATAAAATCTATACTCCATCTATACGCCAATAGAAAAAAGATGAAGAGCTCTATTCCCTATAGGTTTCCTTCGGCTTTTTGTGAACTTGGCACAACTCAGCTGAGTGAGAAGTCTTACCTGACTAATTTTCCCGCAAATTGCAGAAAGATCTTTTGTCCTGAAATCCCCCGCTTCCTTGATTTATATCACCTCTAGTCACAATTCCTGTTTGAAGCATTTATTTACACCAAAATTTCCTCTCTTGCATCTGGGCCCCCTTAAAAGAATGTGACTAGAGGAACCTAGCATTGGAAAGGATATAGGAACATCTTGAGAAATTCCAGAAAGGATTGTTAATCTCATTAATGGGATTTATACAAGACAATGGTCTTAGCATGTTTCCCTAACAGGGGGCCTCACTGAGCTATTCTAGAAGTCCCCTTAAGAATTACCCTCACTCCTCTACTTACTTCACCAAGCTGTGACCTCTCCTGCCTTGTGAAATCTCAGATTTCAAAATAATGAAAAAAATGGCATCAAATAGGACCAGTGAAACAAGGCCAGTTCACAATCAGCTGTTTTATAATGGCTTTGACCAGGTCTAAAATACCAATACTTGCTGAAAATATAGGGGCGATTATTTTATTTTGTTTTAATTATTATGTTTAATGTACATTTAAAGGATTAAGTTATGTAGCTCATGAATATTATAATCATTAACTTATTCAAGACCTGTTTTTTAAAATTTTTATTTACTCATGCACTTTTCTTTCTATTTACCACTTCCTAATCCCTAACTACTCCAGCAGGCAACACGCTAATGTGTTTGATGTATATCCTCCGTTGGTATGTATCATGCTAAAATAGATGTCCTTCTTTAGTTTAATAAAAGTTTTACTAACATAAATGATCCTGTTTAATAATTTCCTATATATTTTTGTTTGTTTCATTCCACATTCCATTTATAGATTGATCGGTTTGTTGCTTTACTATTTCTTTGTTTTAGTCCACTATCCTATATAATAAAAAGCTAATATGCAAATTGTCCCCTCCACTAGGAGTTTGACTTGGAGTTCGACCAGAGGGCAGAGCCAGCCAACCAACTGCCCATGGCCCCTCCCCCGAGTCAGCCCATCCCCAATCACCCCAAACCCCAATCGAGACGGGCTGGTTGAACCCCACCCATGCAAAAATTTGTGCGCCAAGCCTCTAGTATGTTAATATACTCATCAAGTTTCTTGTATTCAACTGTGTACATCAGCCACATTATCCTAGGTACTGTTACAGTGATGGTCACCAGCGTTATATTCTACTTCCTGTCATAACAAACAACACTGCAATCAGTATCCTGGCTCATACCATCCTATGTTTTATGTTGTGTGAAAGACAGTATGTGCATTTTATTTAATGAACAACTATTATTTTTACTCCATGAAAGAGCAGTGCTTGGGGTAGTTACTATTTCCTCCTTCAAAACAAAAGCATGCACTATTTCGCTCTTTATATTTTTGTCAGGCTAGTGGGCATAAATTGATTATCTCAATGTTTGTTAGCATTTTATTAGTTTGTAATTAACACATAAACAGAATATATATTGTATACAACGAAAGGTTTTGACATATGAAGTGATCACCACAATCAAGATAGTAACAATATCCATTACACCTAAGCGCCTAACAGGTTCTTCATCTCCCTTTCCAAGTTTTCCCTTTCCTGCCTGGTTACTCTTATTTCTTTTCTTTCACATTTCACATTGGGTTGAACCCCCCTCCCCCCACCCCATATTGGCAAGAACTATCATCCTTTTATTGTTCCTGATCTTAGGAGACAGTTTTCTCAAACCCTTTATCAGTTTGAGGGAATTCTTTCACTTTCCAGTTCACTGAGACTTTAGCAGGAAATAATGTTAGATTTTACCAACAGGTAGTTCTGCATTTGTAATTTATATAGTCATATGATTATTCTTTCTTAGATTGTAAACATGACAAACTATATTACTTGATTTTTAAATCTTGCATTTTGGGGGATAGATACAAATAAAGCATGATATACTGTCCTTCATATACTAGTATAGATTGTAGGTTTTTTTTATTACATTTTTAAAATATTTGCATATATGTTTATAAGATATACTAACCTTTTGTGTTCTTTTATATACTAGTACCATCAATCTTCTTTTAAAGTGCTATCTGAGGTGTTTTTCAGTCTCTGTAGTTAAGTACACCCACCATGGTTGATGTCAAGTTATCAAAGATTCATCACTGAATCCAGAATTGGGAGGAGAGGTTCACAGCTGGCTACTCAGGAGTAGCTGCAGACTCATTTCAGCCCACTACCAGATTGGCCACTCTGACAGAAAGCATATTGAAGAAGTGATAAAACTAGGCAAACATCCTTCCAGTTGAGTTGGGAGAATGGAGATAAGCAATAATAAATCTTAGAATGATGACGACTGACCCCCCCAAAACCACCATAATCCCAGTTAGGATCACATCCCTTTGCTATTTCCCAAACAGACTAATAATTCAAGTACTCATTATCAAATTCTTAGAAATATGAAGAATTGGAAGGAAACGGTCACCTCAGTTGTAAACCAATATCGCTGAAGGTGAAGGGTATAACACGTTTGTGAAACAAGAACTCAAGTCAGTTTGAGCAGTCTTCAAATATTGTTCATCCAATCAGGGTTTTGCCCTGCCTGAGAGGTCTGATATGGGAGACCTGGAAAGCTGCTCTCAAATTCTGTGGTAAGGAAATTATCATTGGAAAGTAATGGTGGTATGGGGAAATGGGCAGAACCAGTCTTCTCGAATTCCCTTCAAACACTACTCTCACTATTGCCCCTAGATGTGATGTGTTTCACACCAGACTGCAGCAGTAAATTCTCCCCCAACACACACACACACACACACACACACACACACACACACACACACGAGGTTCCAATTTCCTAAAGGTTTCTAATTTTTTGTCATTATTGTTGATTGTCTCTTGAATGCTTTTGTCTCATTTACTTGGGTTCATAAACGTTGATCTTGAAAGAGGAAGCTTGCAACCCTTCAAAGCTTCTCCCTAGAACACCCTTTAAATTAGACAAACGTGAATTGCACCATGATATGAAGGCTATATCTATAAACATTCTGGATAATCAACATATCTCTTTGTATATTGACTGTTTCCTACTCTATGGATATTAAGAGAAGCTTAAAATTCAATTGAAAGATAAATATGGAATCAAATCTAATTCAGCTGTTACTAACATTTTAGAACAAATAAAAAAGTAAGTATTGACTGTTACAAATGAGGAAATATCAAGAAAATATCCCTGTTTCCTTTTCCTTAGACTCATACCCTGAAGCTGTCTGTGTATTAAAAAGGAAATAATTTATTTTAGACTGAAATGTAAATTTACAGCACAATTCTGCAAGAGGGCCTGCATACAAACCCCTTTAGCAATTTAACTGGGTATCTAGAGCTGTGTGGCTACTGGGAACAACTGAACGTATATATAAAACTGAGACATATAAGAAAGACAATTTTGAAGCCTGAATGCATGAAGAATCAGGCTTCATCTTTTACCTGAAGGACAATTTACCTGAACTTGAAAGAATCTTAGAGCTAACAATGTATATTTGATCATTATATGTGAGGTTGGATTTTAGAGCTCTACTCTGAAATTTCTCACAAATTTGAAAAAGGAATAAGTTATCTTGTGCAGTAATAAAGTGATTCATCTCCTTGACTACAGCTGCATGAAAAATATCTGAAATTGGTGACTTTGAATATCTGACTAGTGTCTTTAATAAAAGACAAAGTGTATTTTTAAAATAAATCCCACTGCATGAATCATTTTCCTTTAAAAATAACAAAATGCAATTTTTGTTATTATCAATTTATTATCTTTTATAAATATAAATTAATATACGTGATATAAGAAGAAAAAATCATACAATTATATAAAATTAGAAAAGGTAAAAAGTGTTCAACAATGAGAGAATATCCAAATGTATATTTGCATTACTTGTCTTTGCATCCATATAATCAAAGTTATTGACCAAATAATAACTTTGATTGACAACTCAGCTGTTAAGCAGATTCCCCTCCTTTATGAAAATTACTCACTTACTTTTAAATTTTCAATATTTAGTATAGCTAGTAAAATAGGAGAATATTATTAACTATTTCCTAAAATGTGTTTGACATCTGATATTAAGAGAATAATCAATAATCAACAAATTGAAGCTATACACAGGGAGTCAAAGCTCATCACTAGTAGAGGCCGATGCATGACATGTGTGCAAGGGGAGGCCCTCGCACCCCCAGCTTTGTATGGAAGGTGGTCCGGAAGGTCATCTGGGCTGAGGTTCCGCTGTTTGACCGTTTGTTTGATTTACATATTATGCTTTCATTATTATAGGTAATATTTTTCTTTTAGAAAAAAGTCAAGATTAGCACAAAAACTGTTTTACATTTCAAAATAATCATTAATATGATATATGAATCATATTATAAATTATGTGGGCAATTCAAAATTTGCCAAATCTAGCCACTTACAAATAATTATGTTTCTATATTTAAATTCCTTAAAAGTTTAAGCTTGCTAAAGCATATATGTTAAAAGATCCTTTTAAAAGTGTAAAATTTACATTTTTAAAATGATTTATTTGGCCACAGACTGACAGCACTTTAAGATTAGTGACTATGGCCACATGTGTTTCATAATTCAATCATTTTCTCATCTTGCTAAAAGCATCACTTTTGATGTCATTTTACTCAGGTACTCCTCAATTTTTCTCTATATCATCAAAGGAAATGAAATTTTCATATATATTTAAAATATTCCAACTTATTTTTAGAAATTCTAAATATTCATATATATCACATGCCATAGCTTAATATACTTGCATGTGCTTTAAAGACCCCCACCCACAAAAACAAACTGACAGCTCAATTGTTTATTTTTAATATACACAAAATGACTAGAATGTCAGAATATCATAATTAAATATTTTAGCCAAACTTTTACAGTAAGCAAAATAGGCTAAGAAATCCTTTCTCCGGCAGAAAAATCCTTCCATTTGGAGCATCCACTCCTCATACTTGGGGATGGATCTCAGCTTATTTCCATGCCAAAGTGAAAATATTTGTGATGCTTTTTGTAAACTAGGAAGTTCTTCCCCAGCCAAGTATAAACTTAGTTTGCTAGAGTTGTCTTCACCAGTAAAATATATTTTAGGGAAACAGAAAATATTTTGCATAAAAGCAGCAAAAAATTAAATCAGTAACAATGACAAACAGGTTAATAACCTGACCCAAGGGCAATGCCCAAACTTGTTCTTATATCAATGAAATCCACATTCTCACAAAAATGACAATTTTTTGAAAATGAGTAATATCCATATAAAATGAAAATATTTAATATTTTCCTTGGACTTCTGTTCCCTTCACTGTAGACATTCTATTCATCTTTTTACACCATTAAGTAATGTTCACAAAATGATGGAAGCTTCACAGAAACTACCTTTTTTATTGTAAAACATTAAATCATACGTTTCCAAAGTGGTACAGCTTCCTGGCAAAGAGACAAGTATTTCTGCTTAGTAGCAGAAAAACCAGAATTTAGATGCATAATGTGCTATATATGTAAATGAATAATATTGGACTTAATGAAGTAAAGTTATAATCATTTCTTGGACTCTCCTCAGTTTATGTTCTTTGCTTTTATGCCTAATGTCAGTAATCCCTAGTTGTTTAATGACCTAAAATGCCTATCTTCACATTAAGATGTTTAAATGATTAAAATTTATAAAACTAACATTGTATTAAATATAAAACAATTTTACTTTATCATATAATTTTATTGAAGACTAAAAGCCTGATGCACGAAATTCATGCAAGGGGCTCAGCCCTCGCAGCCATGGAGGCTTGTCTTGGCCCTCACAGCCCTTGCTTTGTCCAGAAGCTCATCCAGAAGGATGTTGGAAAGACATCTGGAAGGTCATTCAGCTGTCCGGTCTAATTAGCATATAACACTTATTATTATAGGTAATATAAGAAGTGTGTTGGCATGAGCTGTAAACAAGCACATACAGTGATTTTCTATGACTTCAAATGATTGGTTAACCACACTATCAACAAAAGAACTACCAAGGTAGTGTTACAATATGTTAAAGTGAAAGTTTCAACTGGTACCTAAGATGTGTTACATATAAGATATCAAAGTGAGATGGGAGGTGAACCCATATTTATATTTAGAAACAAACAAAAAAATTACAACTATTGAGATGATTTGATTTCTCTCATTAACTGCCTGAATATACAAAGCACTCAAAAGTATATTTTGTAGGGAAAGTTAAAAAAATATATTTGCAGAAAATTACTTTGTTGTGTGTCTCAACATTCTCAAGGAGAAACAGGAATGTGTGCCCACCTCATAGCTAATGAGAAGGGCACAGTGACATAATTCAGAAAGATTATACTCATCTCCCAGGTTCACTGGGATGCTTTAGGTTTTGGCCAGAAGAATCTAAGACTAGCTTCTACCACTATTGGGATGTGGTAATATGGAAGGGGCTGGAGAGAAGGAGAGAGAGAAAGGGAAAAAGGGAAGACAGGAGGAAGAGAAAGGAGAAAGAATGTTTTAGAAAGTATCAGCATCATGGCAAATTGTACTTCCCATGGACAGACATGAAATATATAAAAACGATTTTAGACTTACTATTCAAACCCCCTAAATTTTATGATAAGGGAGAATGAAAAACCTCCTAAAGAGCTGAGGAAAGGGCAGCAGCTAGAGCAATGAAATCTTAATTGTCTGTCAAATGTAAGTGACAGTTGGAAGGGAATAGTACAGAGCCTGCAAACCCAGAAAATGTATTACATGAGAGTCAAGTTTAAACCCTAACCTAGGCAGACTATCTGAGGCTATCTTAGGTTACTACAAAGTCAAATAAATCTTTTACTGATCCTATTTTCTATCCATAATCTTACTTACTGTGGTGATCATTTCACAATATCGAATCATGCTGTTAACATGAAACCAACATAATGTTATATGTCAATTATCCTACACTAGAGGCCCGGTGCACGAAATTCGTGCATGGGTACGGTCCCTAGGCCTGGCCAGTGATCAGGGTTGATCAGGGCATTCTGGTTACTGGCCAGGGCCTCCCTGCCCTGGCTGCCAGTTGCTAGGTGCCAGCCTGGGCTTCCCTAACCCAGCTGCTGGCCACCCATTAGGGCCTTCATTCTGCGCCTCTCCCTGGTGGTCAGCGCACATCATAGTGAAAGACTGGCCTCCTGGTCGAACTCCTGTGGGGGAAATTTACATATTAGGGTTTTATATATTATAGATAATAAGGAGGTAATATGAAAATTGAATGTTATGCCCTTGCACAAAGATGACTGCCCATCTTTGTGCAAGGGCATAACATAAGGGCATGTGGTTACAAGACACCTGGCAGGGGAGGACAGCTGTGGGTGATAAGGCCAGTAGAGGAGGGCAGTTAGGGGCTACCAGGCCAGGAGGGGAGGGCAGTTACGGGTGACTGGGCCAGCAAGGAAGGGCAGTTGGGGCTATCAGGCCTGCAGGAGAGGGCAGTTAGGGGCAACTAGGCTGACAGGAGAGAGCAGTTGGGTGTGACCTGACTGGCAAGGAAGGGCAGTTTTGGGCGACCAGGCTGGCAGGGGAGGTCTGTTGGGGGCCACCAGGCTGGCAGGGGATGGCAGCTGGGGGCAATCAGGCTGGCAAGGGAGCAGTTAGGTGTTGATCATGCTGGCAAGGGATGTTTAGGGGACGACCAGGCTGGCAGGCAGAAATAGTTAGGGGTGGTCAGGCAGGCAGGCAGGCAGGCAAGCGGTTGGGAGAGTATCAGGCCTAAAATGATAGTTGGACAACCCCCGAGGGGTTCTACATTGGAGAAAGTACAGACTGGGCTGAGGGACACCCTCCCATGCACAAATTTCATGCACGAGGCCTCTTGTATCTTAATAAAAATGAAAAAAAAAACAACAAAACATAATGATTTGTCCCAAAATTTTGTACTCACTGTTATAACAAACATGTTCTCTATTAGATAAATTTTAAATGGTCAGTGGGAAAGAATAAAATTTTTTAATGCTATTCCATGATTCATGCTCGCTCAATTGTACTGGTTATAGTAGAATATAAAAAAAAATTCATCTGGGTATCAAAATATATACAAATATCCATGATGGTAAAAATATTTTAGTAACACAAATATTAAGTTTGCTCTCCCAACTTAAATTATTTTTCTTATCTGGCAGACAAACATTAATGACAGAAATCCTAAATTCTCCACACAAAGCAATCCAAAATATGCTAAATACATCCCTGATGCCAGGAAAATCTCTGGGCAATAGAGGTTTCCAGTGCAGAAGCAAAGTAGATGAGAGAGGACTAGAATCAAAGCAGCTTCTCTTCAGAGAAATCTGTAGATGTTAAAGGGATTTCATTTTTAGGTATATACTTGTTCTTTGTATGGTTTCACAGTAATCACAGGAGTCCAATCAGTAGAATACAATGATTTTCACATGAGACTGTGAAACTGAAGACTTTATAAGAGCACTCCGTGAAGTCTTGTTAATCACTTCTTTCCTATATAACTCCCAACCCACTCTTTTTGACATCTCATTTAGAAGATAACAAATACGTCATTACACTAGAGTTATAAATTCAAGCTTAATGATAACTCCATTGATACAGTGGCGTGAGAAGCCATAAATATTACTTGCACACTTCTTACTAACTTGTAAGTTCAACTGAGAGGAAAGGTAAACCATTCTTAGTTCCTAGGCAACAATAAAGAAATGGGCAGGGGAATTATATAATTTCCTATGAAGTGGAAAATTGGAACTGCTTTTTGAACCCGTGCTTCTACTTCTGGGAATATATTCTAAGAATTCAGAAAAAGTCACAAAGGATACTTACACCCTGAGTTCAATGCAGCCCAAGTGCCCATCAGTACCACAGATAAAAAGCTGTGGTACATTTGCACAATGGAAAACTATGCAGCTGTAAAAAAAAAAAAAAAAAAAAAAAAGAAGAAGAAGGGTTTCTTATTCTTTGACACAGCATGGATGGACCTGGAGATTATTATGCTACAATTTTAATGAATCCCAATCGTGAAAACAAAGATGCACTCTGAAAAAGGACTGGTAGGGATACATTCTCTGGCCCTTTCATGATCGTTGTGATACTCAGGGAAGACTTGTATGATGGGGACTGAGACATTAAAAAAATTAACCATAAGAAGTAGGATATTTGTCAAGTAATGCTTCATTTACATGTACAAATCTTGTGAATACAGAACTCTCAAAAAATCATTAAACATTGTTTTAAAAAAAATAGAGACCAGCCTTGAAACAAAGAATGTGAGGGTCTTATATACTGAACACTATTTTCTAAAGAAATAGGACCTATTTATTTATATGAATACTTTCACTTTTTGATTTTTTTCTTAACTAGTCTTATCTTTAGCCATTTTGTGAGTTTCTAAAATATATTATCATTAAAATAAAAAATGAATACATTTATATTTTATTTAAAATATGAAAAGGAAATTAATTATGCCTAACAATGTGAAAAAATGTGTTATCTGTGATTTAAAAATATAACATGTAGATAAACACTTTGAGCAACAAAATCTCATATGTTCATTTTCTGTCACATTTACTCTTCTCAAGAGTAGTGATTTTCATGGTAAAGGTCAATAGCTATTCATTTAAAGATAAAGTTTGCTCTGCATTATTTGGATAAACTGCACAGAATTTCATTAGCTTCTGAGAATATGGTTACTGAAAATACTAATTTAATTGAATTAAAGGCCATCATGAAACAAACTACTATATATATATATATATATATATATATATATACACACACACACATATATATATATACATATGTATATATATATATACATATGTATATATATATATTTCCTTATATATAATCACTGTTCCTTATCAAGATAAGTATTTTAATTAAATAAAATTGAGTAGTGCCATAAAACATTAGATTATCAAGAAAGCCAAATCAGTTAACATTATTAGTACATAAAATGCCTTGTTAAATCACACCTAAATTTAGAGATAAATGTTATTAACATGTCTTTGGACTTCATATTTAACAGGGCTGAATAGAGTACATTACTGTTGATGGGTTAATGCCAAATGATCTAGTTAGCTGCTGGGGGCGTTGTAGCCACAGCTAGTGGCTCCAAGTTTAGCACACCATCTGTGACCTCTAGACCAATGAGTATTGGGTGATAAATGGCAGAATGAAAATCTAAACTGGGATTACTGGAGAAATCAATAACAGAAAGACATGTAATGTCAAGTATATATTTTTATATGAAGGATCAAAAACTTTTACAACTGAATAAACAGTTTTGAGATTTAATATGAATAAAACTTAGATATTGTGACCAGTTAATTAGTTCCTTACGATTTATTCAATGAACTAGTCTTCATTCATGTATTTTTAGAAAATGATTTTAATACTATCATTTTAATTTATTTTAAATCATTTATTCATTTCAGTACTTTCTGAACAATTTTATTAGCTTTTTACTATTTCACATACTATTTTTATACATGAATTACTGAAGTAGAATATTAGAAGTAAAGAACAAATTAAAATAGTCGGTATGAAATTAAGTCAAACTTACGATACAGCAATGAGACATTATAATTATCATCCTCAAATATTTAAACTATTTAAGTTCCTATGTTTTAATATTTACTACCATATTAGTTTACTATTGCAATATCAGGGAAAATGTAGTTATTATAATAATAGCCAATGTTATAAAAATTACATGGCCTATAATGAATATAAATAAAACAGCATTATTTCTAAATGGCTCTTAAGAATTAGTGTTCCAGCCAGAAGTAGTAAGCAAAAATTGCCTCCTTATTCTAGAAGGCTATTATTTGTTTCACCTATTCAGAGTTCAGTACTGTATTCAAGCCAGCTATACATGATGTCAACAAGTTTTTTCCAGCTGCATGATCAGTAGCAGTCTTTTTTTTTTTTTAACATAGATTGATGTAAAAATAAACAAATATGAGAAAAATATCAAACATTTAAAACATAGTCATAAAATGTATACAATGCAAACATGCATAAATAAATACGTATGACTTACTGCATATGTACAATGGGCTATTGATTTAACACATTAAAGAGAAATGAGCTAATCAGACTACATATTTAATATAATTTGTTGTCTGTATTTTTAAAAATCCACTTAGAGTTTAAAATCTTTTTTTTAAAAGATTCCGATTTAAAAGTTCTCTCCTCCTTAAAATAACCTCCCAACCCACTTAGCTTCTTTAAGAGACAGTCCACATTTTAAATGTCAGTGTTAGAAGCTGTTAAAATAATATTTTGTTCAACCTGACATGTGCAATTTGAATTAATCGATGGCTACACTTTATAAATTACTGTTGGTGAAGCACAGTGAAAAGAAAATTGGTCTACAAATATCTATTTAACTACTCAGGTAGTAAATACCTGCTGTCATCTATCTATTCTCAAGTGCGCCGGCTTCATTTATCCTGCCTGAGATTCAAGACAGCCCTGAAGTTCATTTTAGAGAGCAGTGAACCCAAAAATCCGCCTCAGAAAATTTTGAATATAACTCCCTTCAGCAATACAATTTCAGAATCTATTAAACTGCATTAGCTCTCACATTTCTTCTATGAAATATTTTGAAAGAATTTGACAAAATACACAAAAACAAGCAGAACCAACAGAAGTGAAAATATAAAGTACAATAGAAGTTATGTTTTACTCTTTGCACCAATTTGCCCTCTATCTTAATTTGATCTCCGGTAGGTCAGGTAATATTCTTTTCTTAATCTTGCTTTCCCAATTACAGTAACTGAGCTTGCCAATATTACCAGATGAAGTGAACCAATAAATTGAATTGCTCCACAATAGTTTACTCTTAAAGTGATATATATGACATTACTCTTTGGAAACTTTTATCAGAAATAGGTGAAGCTTAAGAAGTTTCATATTTCAGATAAAGGACTGTACTGAAAAATTAGATTTATTTAGCCTTCTGCACATGAATCATTATTTCTGGCCCGGCCAGGTGTGGTGCAGGGCACATGCCCGGGTTGTGGGTTCTATCTCCTGTGGGGGGGTCTGCAGGAGGTAGCTGATCAATGATATTTCTCTTTCAGATGTTTATAATTCTCTATCCTTCTCCCTTCCTCTCTAAAAAAATCAATAAAAATATATTTTTAAAATGTATACAATCTAAATGTATATATATTTGAAATAGCCTTACACATTTTGTTAATAGCATGTCCTTTCTCTAACAAAGCAACTGCATTACTTCTTTTATCCTGGGCTCCCAGAATCCATGGGTACAGTCCATTTGAGGATTCATTATTTAATCACAACTATTATTTAATGTCTACAGAATTAGACAGAACAGTAGAAAAGCTTGTGAACAAAGACTAAGTGAATTAAAAGAACTAAACCACTTTATTTCATTTCTTTGTGTATTATAGTTCTGAGTAATAGTAAAGGATAAATCTGTACAAATAAGTAGGAAAATTGCTTAAAAACTTTCAGGGACTTTTCCTTTAGAAAAACATGTTTGTTTATATGGTGTTCTCCCCTTCTCCAAGAGTGCTTTACAGCCTAGAAGCATGAGAAACACTCTATGTAGGATGGAATGATTTGAAAGAAGGAAACTGAAGGAGTTTACAATTTTCTCAGTAAGCAGGCTTTGAAACCTAAGGCAATTGTATATAATAGCATGATATTTTAATAGAAGTAAAATAAAGTGAGTGTTTCTCAACGTGGAATTCTAGGCTATTAATTAAACAGTTTCTGTAGGATTCTCACATTTTTATGAATGTGAATGACAGTTCAATTTAATGGGAAGGTATATCCTCTAACACCAAATAAATTAAATCCACACTTAGCAATTTTATACTGAAGTTCTCAAATTCTTATGTAGTCCTTTTTACTGCCTAACAATCCTCTTTAACTCTGTGTATAATATTTATTTCTAATAATTTCATTTCTTATTCTTGAAATTATTCCAATGGGTGAAAAGATTATAATGTAAAATATATGAATCACTCTCCTAGGGTTTAGAACCTTTTAGTAGATGTCAAGTCTTGAAAATGTCCTGGGGGTATAATTATGCCACTATGTTCACATTTTGAGTTTTATCTCATTGTTTAATCATTTGTTTTTAAATGGATGGCCTCATCATATTGATATAGGAATTTTGGACTGGAAACGTGTGGTGTTTCCCTGGGCAGAATGGTCTCCCCAGCTCTTCATCTCCGGTGGAGATAAAGAATGAAACTACGGAAGAAAAGTGGTATAGTAAAGGTGGAAATTTACCTAAGAACAGGTACAGATTCCCACATGAGGAGGGGAAAAAAATCTCACAGCACAGACTCTGACGTGGGGGCGGGGGGGAAGAGTCCCACTGAGTTCCTTTTCTCTAAGCAACGGTGGGCAAACCACAGCTAGTGAGCCACATGCGGCTCTTTGGCCCCTTGAGTGTGGCTCTTCCACAAAATACCACGTCCTGGGCGAGTCTATTTTGAAGAAGTGGCGTTAGAAGAAGTTTAAGTTTAAAAAATTTGGCTCTCAAAAGAAATTTCAGTCGTTGTGCTGTTGATATTTGGCTCTGTTGACTAATGAGTTTGTTGACCACTGCCCCATGGTTTATAAAGGCTGCAGATCCTTGTGCCTTTATATCCCCTGGGGTCACTATCCCTTCAGATTTGGTCACTATGGCAACTCCTAAACTCAAAGGTCAAAGGTCACCTGGGACAAGTGAGGCCATCCTCCCTCATTGTTCTCAAATTCTCTCTGGGCTTCCTTCTTCCTTCTTTAGTTTGTAAATATAGATGTGTTGCTGGTCCCAGAGTTCCCTTATCTTATGTGAAAAGTAACTGCTGCCTCTCCCAAATCCCTTGTCTTATGGAAATATAACTTCTCCCAACTCCCTTGTCTATGGAAATGTATCCTTTTGCAACTCTGTAGCCCTCTGTTTTTTCCATGGACCCCTTGATTTCTTTCAACCCTAACCCTGACTCTTTCAACCCTAAAGACTTCAATTTTACCCATAAAAACTCCTTTAAATATCATAAGCTTCTCTTTGCATTGCAGTCCATATTCCTAAAACATAATGAAGGTGGAACAAAGAATAACTGATGGACTTAGGGTAGAATGTTAATCGATCTCTATTTAACCTGTCACCTCTACAAGTGCTGTATTTGCCTTGTGAAACTATCCAATTTTTCTATCCATCTCTCAAATAATATTGTTTCTATGGCCCCTGAAATGACTGACACTTGAAAGAAAGATCAGAAATGCAACAAGATGAGGGTTTCATTTATAACCACTCTCCTCTGTTTCTCCACATTCATACCTTGGACCCCTAAAGAATAAGCTCTAACTTGGATGAACAAAAGTTCCTGTGCTTTCTCAGCATAAAGTGCTTTCAATTTTTTCTCCATTTAAGTGTCAATACAATTGTATTTTTATTCTTTATTTTTTAGATAAGATGGTCATTTTTTTAAAACTAAAGTTTGATTTATCCTTTGATTCTTATTCTTATTTCTTAATGAAGTGTCAGTTCTCCATCCCTGGATGGGCTGAAAAGGCTCAGGGATATTGCACTTTTTTGAAAGCCTACTTACAACACACGGGAAGAACCTGACACATGCTTATGAGATGTTGCTTTGAGTTAACAGATAGATTGTATTTTTGAGAGGCGACAGCCTGGGAAGTAACTCCTCTAACAATTCTGACAGACCACCTACAGACATGCATAGCAATCCCAAGTGGTTGGGAGAGCAGGGTCTGTGGGTATGAAACTGTAAAGGTGCAGAATTTTCAACACCAAAATATATTTATTGACATGATTGTATTAGGCAAATTATTTTCAAGAAATAAAAAGCTCAGGAAGAGCTTTAAACTTCCCCTTAATTGCCTAAAAGAATTTAGACTGCCGAAACCGGTTTGGCTCAGTGGATAGAGCATCGGTCTGCGGACTGAAAGGTCCTAGGTTCGATTCCAGCCAAGGGCATGTACATTGGTTGCGGGCACATCCCTGGTAGGGGGTGTACAAGAGGCAGCTGGTCTATATTTCTCTCTCATCGACGTTTCTAGCTCTCTATCTCTCTCTCTTTCTCTCTGTAAAATATCAATAAAATATATTTAAAAAAAAAGAATTTAGACCAAGGGCCTATTTCAGGAGAGTTATCTGCAGAGATAACTACAAAAAAGAAGGGCTAGGTGTGTAGGGGGAGCTCTTCAGGGCTGCGAGACCAACTTTCTGTGTCCCAGCAAACATTTATTTACCAAACATTTGTTTTTGCATCTTCATGCGAGCTGCCTTTCTCCCATTTGAAGCCCCATACCCCTACCCTTTCTCTTTAGTTCAGAAAGGCATTAAAGCCTCTACTGCCTGCCTGTCTGTGGGACTCCAATTTTTATGGAGCCCCATATGTACAAAACGTAAGCTCTATATGACTGTTAATCTACTCAGGCCAATGTAATTCTTAAACCAGCCAGAAGAACTTAACATAGTAGAGGAGAAATTGTTCCTCCATGATGAAACCAAAGAAATAAAAAAAAACAAAAAATTGATACTAAACAAAATATCCAGTGAAAGATAAATATAATGGGTAAGACCTCATTCATAGAAGACAAAAATGATCTGAATTATATCCTCCTTCCCTTCCTCCCTCCCTCCCTCTTTCTCTCCAATCCTCTCTTCCTTTCTCCCTCCCTCCCTTCCTTTCTTTTTTGAAGTCGATCATCTATCTATCTATCTATCTATCTATCTATCTATCTATCTATCTATCATCTATCTAGCTAGCTAGCTATCATCTATCTATCTTACTATCTATCCATCTCTCAAATTGTATATATTGTAATCTGTCCTAATGTTTATATAATGACATGCAAATCCAAGCACACAGAGTTGAGCCTCATTCAGAGATAACTACAAAACATCTGGATTGTAAGCTCTGTATGCTTGAGAAGTAAATCAGGGCAAAAGGTCCCCTTAGAATCCTCCTGTGATGGTCACTGGGAGCTGGCAGTGTACAGTTCCTGGAGGTACCTCAGGGTTGCTGTTATTTGCTAGAGGATAGCTGTACCCTGGTGTGGGCTGGGAAAAAGCAACATGGGAAGTAAATAGTACAGAATTTTGAGAAAGATCCCCTTTTATTCTTATAGTTTTAGGATAAATATATCATGCCTTTTCATCAGTATGAGCCCAGAGTATACATAACTACTAGTTTTTAGAAGGATTTTGTATATATGGATATGTTTTTGCAATCAAAAGCAAAGGAGCATTTGTAAATTGTATTCCTAATATCATTTTAGAAGTGCTGATAATCAGAGCCTGATATATAAGCAGGTAATCATGGCTCTTTTTACAGTGGGCTCTGGGTCTCTCTAATAGGGGAAGTATAGTGGGTGATATTCATGGAACTAGGGAAATAGAAGTGTTTAGAGGAATTACTGACCACCTGTTAATTACCAACAGCTTATAGCAGGACAGAGAGCAGCTGGCACCTTTTTTTTATTTTTTAAGCAAATATATATATAATTGATTTTTTTTTTTTTACAGAGAGGAAGGGAGAGGGATAAAGAGTCAGAAACAGCTCAAACCGGTTTGGCTCAATAGATGCCTGTGGACTGAAAGGTCCTGGGTTCCATTCCGGTCAGGGGCACGTATCTTAGTTGCGGGCACATCCCCAATAGGGGTGTGCAATAGGCAGCTGATCAATGATTCTCTCTCATCGATGTTTCTAACTCTCTATCCCTCTCTCTTCCTCTCTGTAAAAAATCAATAAAATATATATTTTTAAAAAAGAGCCAGAAACATCGATGAGAGAGAAACATTGATGAGCTGCCTCCTGCACACCCCTCACTGGGGATGTGCCCACAACCAAGGTACATACCCGCGACCAGAATTGAACCCGGGATCCTTCAGTCTGCAGGCTGACACTCCATCCACTGAGCCAAACCAGCCAGGGCAGCACATTCTAAGAAAAATCCATAAATCTTTCTCCTTCAGTAAGTATTAAGACATGGCAAATAAATAGTTTCTACAAATGTTGTTCTCTTTGTACAGGTGTAATAAATAATAGGTTTTCATTTACAAAGTATTTTTCAACCATAGTATAAATGGCTTTTGCACTGGGATTTGGTTTTACATTATTTTCACTCTTTTCCTGGAGGCTTTAAATTCTTTGATTTCCTCACTTCCCAAAAACAAAGACCAAATCAATGTTCACACAAATAAGAGCTGATTTATTAGAATAATAAACTTGAAACCAAATCAAATGAAATGCTGCCAGACACTAGATTTTTCCCCTTAATAATTCAAAAGAAGAAAAATGAATTACTATTTTACTTTTCATTTTTATGGTCAGTTTGAATACTAATGATTGAAGAGCTTCAAATTTACTCATAATAAAAATCATCCCATTACAGAAAATCATATTGCTAGCCAGTATGCATTTTTTATTGGTTAAAAAATACATTTTGCCTTCTGCAGTCAAACAAAATGCAGCAGGTGATTTTTACTAGAAAAATCACTTACCCAGGTGGTTGTGAATGAGGTGGCAATGGACAGGAGGCAGTATTTGATAGAAACCACCCACAAATCATATTATGACCATCTTCTGTGTAAATCAGTGGTTCCCAACCTTTTTTGGCCATGCCCTACCAAAGCATCTCTAAAATCCAGATGTGCCCCGTGTGACATATAACTCTTATTATTCAAAAAGTAAACTCCTAGTCATATGAAGGAAGCCTAAAGGCCATTAACTTAGTCTTAACAAGCTTCCAAAGAACATGGCATCCATGAAAGAGAAAATTAAAAGAACGGAAGGATAGTTGAAGTACTGAGGAAGAAATCACTAAGAAAATGTTTTTTAAAAAATAACAGTAATATGAAATGATAGAAAAAATAGCAAATAAAATTTCAAAATATATAATAGAGAACTGAAATGCATAAATATGTCACAATATATATTTATATTTATACTGTATATGAGGCCTCTAGAACCATAAGAAATACAAAAAAAATTCACTGTTAATAACTAATTCTGAAATTGCTCCCCTTAAAAATCAAATTTCCCCCTCTGGGGCATGTGCTCCTAGTTGGGAACCACTGGTCTAAATAGTACTATCAACATTTCTAAAGTTGTGAAGTAAAAAATTCAGAAAATTCAATGAACATACTAGAGTTAGAAAAAAAGAGAAATGATGTCAAAACTACTAAAATCTAATAGTTTAAAACCTGAATTGGACACTATTGTTCAGAATAAAATTGCAGAGCTTTGCTTTAAATAAGAATAATTAAGAACGCTACTTTCTAGGACCAAAATCTTTATTAGGTTTTTTAGGAGTGCCATAATAATGTAACACAAACTGGGTGGCTTAAAACAACAAAAATGTATTGTCTTACAGTTCTGGAGGTTAGAAGTTTGAAATCAAGGTATTGGATTAGGAGTCCACCCTACCCTATTACAATGACATATTAACTAATTTTATCAGCAATTATCATATCCTATCTAATCAAAGAGTAATATGCAGATTGACTGTCACTTCAACACACAAGATGGCTACCCCCATGTGGACACAATATGGCAGCCACAAGATGGCTAGCAGAGGAGGAAAGTTGTGGGTGATCCAAATGCCAATTTAATAGACATAGAGAAATTTTGCACATGAAACAAAGCAGGGAATGAACTGTTCTTGCTATTATATGTTATATATACATTAGAAATTGAGAATAACTTATTTGTCACCATGATACCAGATATAGTGAAAACATTAAATTTGGCTATATAAATAATTTAACTGGTGGAAATTTAATCTTCTTTAAATATAATTATAATGAGTTTTTCTCAGAATAATTTAATATTCTCCCCAGTCTTCTCTCTCTTGCTGTGATTATTATTACTATGTTATAATATTGTGTTAGTTTTTCTCATGAACACACAGACTGATGGTCAATTAATGCCTAGGATGATATTAACTTTGAGCCTCTTGCTATTACACATTTCCATGTCCTTAGATAGAAGTGGGTGGTAGGGAAATATCTAAGCTGAGAAATGACTGAATTTTAAAGACAGATATGGTTTGTAAAAGTGATACTATCATTTAAGTTTTTCCTAATAACACTGCTTACAATGTTTTGACCATCTCAAAATACTTTCTTTATCATACTGAACTTTTGGGGAGTGTATTAGCTTCATGCACAAAAGAATCATTATATGCAGCATTAAAATATCCATTGTTAGCCATAAGCCACCAAAAAGACCCAAAATGATAAATAATTGTGTTGTTTCCCCCTCATCTTTCCATGTTGTTCCTATTGGAGAAGCTCATTCTTTATCCTAGATATGGAGTCCAGCCTTCAAGGCCTCATCTACACTAGAATCAGGTGATTTCCTGCTGCAAGTCCTCAGGTACTTGATTAACATCCTTCTGCAATCCTGTCACTATCTGTTCCTCACACCCACACAAACTATGCCTGCTCTCTGACCAGCTCTGTAAATTTGAAATGTTAGCATCATTACCCACTGAAATTTAAGAAACCTTCTCCATTTCCTTCTTATAAGCTGTCCGCTTCTCTAAGGAATCATATTTATAAAATGCTGTCTGATACACTAAGACAGTGTTTTAGAAGAAAAATCAGATGTGTATACAGGTTTGAAGTTTAAAAAATCTGATGTGTCCTTTGAAAGAAAAAGGAAGAATAATGACCATTGTTAAATTAAGTTCCAAAGTGACTATATAAATCACAACAAATAGCAAAATTCAGAAAGTTGCAAATACTATGAGATTATATTACTTAACTCCACTGAATTAAAGGGCACAAGAAGTCTTAAGAGCTGAGGTGGGAAGGTCATCCATATTTGTTAATTGGCTTTGCCCAAAGGCAAAGTAAACTTTCTCATATCCGCATGACAGAAGATAGTTTTACATCTTAGAGCAAATGTCCACCAAAATTAGGATCCTACATCCCCAACAAAGATGGAGAAACAGGTGCACCATCTTCCTTGTTGATTGCATTCCAAAGAGGGAATGATCCTAAGTCCTTGAGAAAGACATGCATTCATGGGTTGTAAAATAAGCTCTTAGAAAGGTTTACATTTCAAAGGGTTAGAGAATGAACCTAGAAGTTCTAAAACAAATGCTCTAGCAATAGGGAGTTGAGTGTGTAGAGTCAGGAAGACAATCTAAAGATTGTCTAATCTTTAGTCAAGATGAGGGGAAGTGTTAAGGCTATCTTGATCACACCTCCTCCAAGGAGAATAGGGAAGAAAGAGGAGTCTGAACAGAACTATAACATTTAAAAAATACTTTTACAGAAGCATGTACCATGAGCACACATTTCTAGGGCAACCTCTGGGCATTTGAAGGTACCTGCCTAAATGAAGGCTACTGAAGTTTAAGTTTCTTTACCATCCCAATATATCTACCACTGTGAATGTACATGGGACACTGAATTAGAGTGGGGTCCAAATCCCAGAACTCTCATGTATGAAATATTCTCTTGGGGGAAGAAAATATACTTTCTCTATCTGTTAGATCTACTTCAATGGCAAGCTGTAAAAATTTGGCTATCCAGATGGTTCTTACTTCTTCCCTTCTGTATTTGCAGCTACTATGCTGGTCTAGACATCATGATCTTTTACATACAGCAAAGTTCACACCACTGGGTTACTGCACTTCAGATAAGACTCATGATCCCCACACCACAATCTGAGCATTTTCACAGCCTGACCCCCTACGGAATCTGAGCATGACTTATGTTTTTAATCATCATCACTATAATGAAGAGAAATATTTAAACTTACTTTGATTATTAGTGAAGTTAAATATATCTTTATGTGCATATTTATCATCTTGAATTATTTTTTCACATAAATGTTCAGATATTTTAGCTTATTATTTCTATTGTGCAGAATTTTCAAAGGCTTTTGAGTAAATGTATATGTCTTATTTCACCAATTTTCAGTTTTCATGGTTTTTATTTATTCTTTAAAATTACTTTTCTATATTTAAACAATTCTATAATTTTAATATCATCAAACTTTCTTATATAATTTCTAGTGTTTTTCTTTTTTTGTTTCTAACCATCATTGCATTTAGGTTTAGAAGTAGTAGGAGCTTATATGTGTTCTCTTGTATGTGTCCTATTTTTCTGAGAGAAATGATAAGAATGTCATTAGCTGGAAGTTAGGATGAAAAGAAACTGTTAGTGTTTTGAGAAAAAAAAATAAGGTAAGAAATACTTGGCTAGGAAAAGAGGCAAAGGAAACAGTGGGTTTGCTGGGCTACACTAATGGAAAATTCGACATTGATGTATTTAACAAATATTTATTGTGCTCTTTATATATTCTAAGTGTTCCTCTGGGCACTTGTTCTTCAGCAAAACATATTTCTAATCTTATAAATTTTAAATGAGACCAACAGTAATTTTTACCAGCAAAGTCTGTTGAGAAGATTCATTCACAAATAGAGAGAACATGGAATTAACTAGAGTTGAGATTTTGCCAGATATTGACATGAGATGAAAGAGGGTAGGCAATTATGAGTAAATGGGGGAAAGTGATTTTAATAATTAACTGTGGACTTTTAGCTGGTAAGGAGGAAAGCGAAGATTCCAGCATTGTGTGACAGTAAGAACTGGCAGTATTTATGAAAGGTAGATCCTGATGGAAATAAATTGACTGCTCAGTTGTGGGCATTAAAAGAACAAGGCTATATAGAATAAAAATGGAAAGTGTGAATACATATATATAAAAATTATGACTTTAAATTCATTAAGATATTTTCCAGTTGCTTTAATGTCTTAAAAATATACCCCATTATAGAATATTGAACAGATACATGAAAAAAAAAAGAAAAGAAAAGAAGAAACTAGACTCACCAACTTACACCATACACAAGAATAAACACAAAATGGTTTAAAGATTTAAAGGTTAAAACCATAAAAATATAGAATAAAGCATGGGCAGTAAAATCTCAGGCATTTCTTACAGCAATATTTTTGCTGATATATCTCCTAGGGCAGTGGTTGGCAAACACATTAGTCAACAGAGCCAAATATCAACAGTACAGCAATTGAAATTTCCTTTGAGAGCCAAATTTTTTAAACTTAAACTATATAGGTAGGTACATTGTTATTAACTTAATTAGGGTAAAAACTCAAGGGGCCAAAGTACCACATGTGGCTCACGAGCCACAGTTTGCCAACCATTGTCCTAGGGCAGTGCTTCCCAAAGTTTGGTATGCGTACCCCAGGGGTATGGGATGAGTTTGGTGGGGGTACGCATTGCACTGGAGTTTAGTGGGGATATGCACTGCACTGTGCTTAGCTGCGCCTAATTCTACATTCTCATGAGTCAAGTCAAGACAGCCTTGTGAGTCGTGAGATGGTCTGGTGTGCAAATAAATGTTATTTATAATATAACTTTTATTTATATTTTATTATAAATAATTTTATTTTTCGTTTATTATTATTTTGTGTATGTGCCAAAAATAAAAATATTTTGATTGTTATTAAAATACATCCATTTTTTTTGACGAGGGGTACTCAGTGTTACAAAAATTATAGAAGGGGTACACATGTGTCAAAAGTTTGGGAAACACTGTCCTAGGGCAAGGGAAACAAAGGATAAAATGAGACTACATTAAACTGAAAAGCTTCTGCACAGCAAACCTAAGCATCAACAAAATGAAAAGGGAATCCACTGAATGGGAGAATAAATTTGCCAAGGATACATCTGGTGAGGGGTCAATTTCCAAAATATATGCAGAACTTATAGAACTTAACATCAGAGAGACAAATGACCCAATTAAAAAATGGCAAAAGATCCAAATAGACACTTTTCCAAGAGGACACACAGAGAGCCAATAGACAAATGATAAAATGTTCAATCTCACTAATCATCAGAGAGATGCAAATTACATCCACAATGAGATATCACCTCATGCCTGCTAGAATGGCTATCAATAACAAATCAACAAACAAGTGCTGGGAGGATGTGGAGAAAAGGAAACCCAGCTACACTGTTGGTGGGAATGCAGGCTGTTGCAGACACTGTGGAAAACAGTATGGAATTTCCTTAAAAAATTAAAAATAGAACTGCTTTTTGGCCCTTTGCTAACACTTTTGGGAATCTTATCTAAAAAAAGAGGGAATATGCCAAATGACTCTCACACTGTCTCAAAGATAATGGTACTGATAAGAACAGTAAGAAGGGAATATGCTAATTGACTGCCCCCCCCCCCAAGATGGTGGTACCCACAGCCATAAGATGGCGGTACCCAGTTCCCCTCAGCCCTGCCTAGTGGGACTGGCTGCTCTGTGTGCCTGCCTACAGAGTTCCCCAGGCCCCTCAGCCCCCAGCCACCCAGAGCTTGCCTGAAGCATAGGCAAGTCTTGGATGGTGGTTGCCCTGCTTCCCAGGGCTGCCCAAGGCTGCCCAAGGCTCAGGTAACCAGGGCCAGTCGAGGCTTGTGCTGCCAGCAGTGGCAGCAGCAAAGGTGTGATGAGGCATCCCCTTTCCCTTTCCGCCAGATCACCTCCCACCCCCTGAGGGCTCCCGGATTGTGAGAGGAGGCAGGCCCAGCTGAGGGACCCACTTCCAGTGCATGAATATTTTAAGAATCCTAAAATGCTAATTCAAAAGATTATATGCACCCCTATGTTCATAGAGCATTATTTACAACAGCCAAGATCTGGAAACAACTCAAGTGCCTATCAGTAGATGAGTGCATAAATAAAGCAGTGTTACATTTACACAATGGAACACTATTGGGCCATGGGTGCACCTGGAAATTATTAGATTAAGTGAAATAATCCAGCCAGAGAAAGACACTAAATGACCTCACTTATATGTGGAATCTAATGGACAAAGTAAACTGACAAACAAAACAGAAACAGAGACATGAACAAATTGAACAGACAGCTGTCATAGGGGAGGAAGGTTGGAGTGCTGGATAAAAGGTGAAGAGATTAAGCAAAAGAAATCAGCCTATACACACACACACACACACACACACACACACACACACACACGACACATAGACACAGAAAACAGTGTGATGCTATCCAGAGGGAAATGGGGTAGGGTAAATAGAGGTAGTTAAAGGGGAAATAAATATAAATGGTGACAAAGACTTCACATTAGGCAATGGGTGCACAATGCAGTGTGAAGATATTGTTTTTTTAAGTTGTACACTTGAAACATGTATGGTTTTGTGAACCAATTGTTATAATTGTAATTAGATAGCTATTAATAATAGGGAAAAAAAGTAAAGGGAGGTCAAACATTACAAGTACAGTTATCTGGGTAATTTCACCAGGAAGCTGCAACTTTACACTCCCCAGGGGACCACTGGTCCATTCCCTGCAAATCAGTGGGGGGAGGAGGATGGGCTCATGTGAAGCGAAGTTGGGGTGACCTGGGGGAGGTGCTTGCCTGTCATTCTAACCTGGGAACACGTCATTGGCTAGAGGGGATGAGCCACTGCGATCCCTCCAAATCTTAGAATGTTAAAATCTGCAGACAAAGGAATTTTCTCTCTAGGTCCTCCTTCCTCACTCCTGCTTCCTGGAACTCACCCCGGCTCCTCCCACAGCCATGTGGCCTTAGAAGTGGCATGGCCCATGGCAAGCAACTGTTGCTGGGAACACAAGCGAAGCCAGATGGACTGTGCTTCACTATGGAATGCGGGCTCTGGGCAGTGGCTTTAATCCCTGCTCTGCTGAACACAAAATGGAACTCTTTCCCGGATGGGACAGAGGGAGATGGGGCCTTGGAAAGTCAGGGGTTTAATTCCACAGAAATAAAACTTTCTACGATACTTCATCCTCCTGTGGGGGCCTCAGGAAATTCTTATTCCAGAGGCACCTCAAGAAGCCTACTTCCAACCAGAGGGGACATGGAGTGTACCCTACCAATAACACAATGTCACCCCAATAGATTAAAAATAATAAATAAATAAAAGATATCCCGTTACAGATGAAAATGTGGCATTTAGTATTAAAAAATAAAAACATATAATCTCATAATAGAAGTTACTACTAAAATTTGTGATTCCGATGAATATCTGTTGTGCTCATGTTTATCAAGTAAAATGTCATAAGGTAAAAATATGTCTTTATGTAATTCCGCCATAAATAAAGGTGCTCTGTAATTTAATTAATTTTTTGTGTTAGTAGTCATATCAATATTGGTGTTATTTCTACACAGTGGGGCAGGAAGGCTAATGATATCCTATTTTATTCATGCTTATTTTTAATTAAAAGACAGTGTAGGAAATCTGCCTAAATGTATTGTCTCATAATTGTGAAAACCTCAAGACAGGAACATGCTCTGTGGCACTTTATCCCATTAATTGATCATTTCTCTGACAGGAGAAAATGTTTAATTATCCTCAAACTTGATCTCCCATTGCTGCTACATAGAACATTGTACTCAGAGCTGGATAAAGAATTAGCCATCTAAACAATCTATTTGCATCAGCTTTGCCTCTTAATCTAATGTGTAATTTAACTTTCTTGCAGTCTCTCTCTTAAAATACTATTGACTTTCTCAAGGGGCTGGCAAGAACAGGAGAAAAAGTCCCAGTACCTAACACATGAATCAAGTGCCAAGAGTTATTGGTATTCCAACAGTTCCTCCAAACCTCAGAGATGACGAAAATAATTCTGTCAGGACCTGTTACCTTTCTTTACTGATTTTTAACTTGCATATTGATTTTCAAATTAAGATAGACAGAAACTAGGTTAATTTAGTGATAGCTTCAACATATCAGGATACTTCATTTTGCAAATGATATTCAACTATAAATATTTGAAGAGGATAGATACAAAAAAATAGCTGTGCTTATCTTAATATCTTTCTTTTTAAAATATGGAGCACAACTGAATTTTAGGATGAATCAGCATCATTTGACTCTGCTTGTAACTTTATAACTCTCAGTGATAAAATTAAATCTTGGAACTTAAATATATATTTCTTATATTTATTTTCATAAAAAGCTAAAAGCAATTTGTTCATCCTAGCAACATTTCCTTTTTATCTCTACGAATATCAAACCATAGAGGCTCTTGTGTTTCCTGGGAGCTTCTATCTGGGTACCTCATTGAAAGAAAATGACAAAGCACATACCATAATGGACATTTAGAATAATGCATAACAAGTTAAGTTTGAGTCAGCACCTTAATGATCCTATTAGTGGTATATAAAGTATGCAAGAAAAATTTATACAATTCAGGACAGAATATGATGTGCCTGGTGTTTATCTGAAGTGCTTCTTATGAGAATTGCTAAGAGGGTTTTCTTAAATGTAAATTAATATGCTCATGTTAATGTGATAATTCCATTTACCTTTGACTGACAGTCATGATACCTATTTAACCAACAGAAAGAATTTTATTTGGATGTGGCATATGGAATTATAAACATAGGCATCTAGTTTAAATCATAATTTGGTAGAATAATACAATAATATACAAAATCTCTAAGGATTAATTCAGTTAGAATTTGTTATAACTCTCTAAGAAGAAGAATAGAAATCATCCTAAAATCTATATTCCCCAAAATACATTTCTTAAATTGAGTAAAAATATTTTTTTTTTAAATTTACCATGGACAAATACAAGAATGATCACGAGAAATATGAAGAACCTATTCTCATAAAAAACCAAAAATATTGTGCAAGTTACAATAATCCATTCATCTTGCCAGTAAGTGTGTACTTAAAAACGTTATTACAGAAA
This sequence comes from Vespertilio murinus, assembly GCA_963924515.1. Lineage (NCBI taxonomy): Eukaryota > Metazoa > Chordata > Mammalia > Chiroptera > Vespertilionidae > Vespertilio > Vespertilio murinus. The sequence continues at coordinate 53,783,669 of OZ004705.1, forward strand.
ACAGTCATTCATTCATTGGAGCACTTTAAAGTAATGTATTAGATCTTCATTGCCATCTAAGCGCTGGGGATACAGAGCTGTATTATGCATTCCTGGAACCCACAGCCCTAAGGGACAAGCCAGGCAGACATTACAGTTTATAAGTAGCTTAGCCATATTTTGCATGGGGTGTTGTCATACCACAAAGGTTGAATTTCAAGCAGTCTGAGAGAGAAATGGATTCAAAGAGTTTATATTATAACTGAATCAAGTCAGAAAAAGAAAAAAAAATATCTAGAATGGAAAGGAAACATTATTTTAACAGAGAAGTACACATATTATACTTGTTCAAATTTTATATATTCTTGTAATAGATAATTAAGGTCCGGAATTTTGTCACTTTTATTTTTACGTCTCCGACTTTGTAAAATTCTTACACACAGTTGGTGTTCAATCAAGATTATTAAATATGCTGAAACCAGTTTGGCTCAGTGGTAGAGCGTCAGTCTGCGGACTGAAGGGTCCCGGGTTCTATTCCGGTCAAGGGCATGTACATTGGTTGCGGGCACATCCCCGGTAGGGGGTGTGCAAGAAGCAGCTGGTCGATGTTTCTCTCTCATTGACATTTCTAGCTCTCTATCTCTCTCCCTTCCTCTATGTAAAATATCAATAAAATATATTTTTTAAAAAGATTATTAAATACATTAAATGTTAAATAAATAAATCCATGCAACTAGTCACTGAATATGCAAATATGAAAAAATGCATTTACTAAAAGAAGATATACATTGAATGAAAATGTAAATTAACAAAGAAGATTAAAATTGAAAAAAAATGAGCAATAAAGAAGTATACTATGTTAAATAAAATTATTAGAAATGATGTTGATGTATGAGAAAAATAGGAGTTTGGAGAAACACCAAAAACTATTTGATTTGAAATAAAGCAGAAGTAAAATCACAATCTAGAAGTAAGCTGGAGGTACTGTATGCTGTATTCCTGCTATTGATGAAAAACCTCCCATACCAGTGTTAAGCAATATGAACGAATATATAAAGTGATGGTGAGTCTCAGATGCATGATAGATGAGTGTCATTAACATATAAGAAAATTTATTAGAAAGCTGAAGTGTGTAATGAGTTACCCTCCCAGAAAGCAGAAACATAAGGTATTCATCTATCTACAGCTCAGGATAAATGCTGCAATTAATGAAACAAGAGAGAAAAAAAAATAATTAACTCCTCAACTTCTATTTTATTTCTGACTATTCTGTCCAGAAGATTACTCATAAGGCTGTAAAGAACATAACAAATTGTATTATATTTGGGGAATCTTTAGTCCAAATCAGAATAGAGAGCCTTAAGAAAGAGACATATGGATTAAACACATTGACAGGCAAATTACATTCCCACAAGATTATTATTATCATGTAGACAAAATATATCTAAATTGAGGTCAGGGAACTAAGATATTAATGAGGAGTGAGGGAGCTAAAGGAAGACTGAGATGAAAAAAATAACCTTGATTAAAATAGAATACAACCTCCAAAAAATAAAGTTTAAAGTTGCTAGTATTCTTAACAAGAATTCTATAATAAATAAAGTAGTCTTCTCTTTGGGAAGTGTTGCCCTCATTAAATACACCCTGAAAAAATGTGACAAAAGAACATGCATAAACAATAATAGCACAATGAAATAAATATGAATAGAAGTATCTATAACATTCTACTGAAATAAAAATAAGAACTTATTCTCATGAACCTGGGAGGAAGGTCAAATAAATCGAAGGTAATGTGAAATCAAAGAGTACAAGAATTTTTCAAATGGGTCAAGGTTTTAGTTAATGTGATTGGCAGAAACCATTCATTTTTATAACAGATACATGTGGACCTGGTTTCATAAACTTTAAAAGAAACTTCAAAAGGGTAATTTTAAAAACTATATTTTATGTGCAGTATTCAATGAACCATTAAATTACATAGTCTCCTATGTTCCATGATTTAGTTCGTCATAATTATAATTTGATGAAATTTCTCAAAAACCATAGATTATTATTAGAGCACTAGCAATGATAATCCCAAAGAGAAAATTGTAGCTGAAAGCTAGCAGATGATTCAGGGGTCATATTGGTTAATAAAATACATCAATTTTTGATATTGAAAAATAAATGACAAAAAATGATATCCAATGGGCCTATGAACTGTTAGCTTAGCTTTCATCTTTTAATATTTTACTACTGTACATGTTATACCCCCAAATTGGCATGCCTAAAATCAAGGCCTATTATTAATTTATTCAACTATGAATACATAGGTAGCACTGGTCAAAATTCCTCATAGCAGCCTGTGATTAAATTCAACCTCAATAATTAGAGGACTCCCATTTTTTGCCACTGAAGGTTTTCTTCAGGTATTGCCATCTCCATAGTTAGTTAAAAAAGAAGTTAGTGAACTACAATTACCAATCTAAAAATATCCTTAGAGTTGTATATCTATTTTAGAAAAAAAGAGAAAAACATAAGAAAGGGAGATCAAAGAGTAAAGAAGAAAATGTAAGGAAAGAAAAGAAAAGGCAAAATTATAATCCTACAAAATAGCTTAAAAGGATTTAATTTAGAAAATAATGCAAAATAATAAACTAATTAACCATTTAATAGTTTTCTCAATATACAAATTAGGTGCCATAAAAGCAAATACATCCTCTATGAAATTAATTTTAGTCAACTGTAATGGATATTTTTTTCAAATAATACTCTAGGAGGCCAGCTATATAAGGAAGTAACAGCTATAGTGAACCAACCATAAACTTACATTGGTTAAAATTCATTTGGCCACATTCTTTTAGAGACTTATATAATACCTTAACTTTTAAGCTATTTTTGAAATTCAGGTTTTAGTTAGATTGAACTATTAGTGGAAAGTGAGCAATTAACATTTATCTTTGTGAAGGTTTTTATAATACTAACCTTCACCCATTTTATCTTTATTTGAAGACTTTGGTCACCTTGGGAACATTTAACAATTCTTTCAAAGGCTCTGAAAAATCTAATAAAGCTCCTTGTCTCGGCCGCACACCTTGTTCACCTTACTTGAACTACATCTACTCGAGCATGAGAAATAGGATTTCATATTTCATATGGGAGAGAAAATGAGGGGCAAATACTTTAAAGTAAAAAGTACTCCTTCTTTGATTAGTTTTGTACTGTACCCAAATGAAATGGAACAGATTATCTTGTCTTTCATGAAGCTATGGATAGCTTCCTAAATTACCTTAGAACTAGAACTTACAACACTCATTTGGCATAAATCTCTTGGCTGTCAATGCCCTTTGGATTTTAGCTGACTAGTATAACCATATTTTGAAAATATGGCTTTAACAACTCAAATAAAAAATCAAAAAAAGTCTGTCTTAAGAAGGCTGCATGACATCAGAACATTCATTTTTGAATCATGCCAAGTAGGAAACAATTTTAGTACTTCCAGTAATAGATAAATCTTCTTGAACAAGTGACTTCAGTTTTCTAAGTTTTAGTTTTTCATCTGTAAAGTGGGGGTGACACTTATCTAACAAGAGTTTTTGAAAACAAAATAAGATAATAAATGAAAACCATAATGTCCCACCCATTAAATTAAAAAAAAAAGATAACTCAAAACATGGTATTCATCTTCAATCCTAGCAGCCAAAATGTAAGGTATGTTTATTATGCATCATTTTGACTTAGAAATTAAAGGAAAGGTATGTATATTTTACTTTAGTAAGCCAACCACATATAATATTTTGAAGAGAGAAAAAAAGCTACTATTTTGATGTAAAAACTCTTAAGAATCAGCAAATCTAAAAATCAGATGATGTCTAATTGACTGACTTTATTTATACTGAGTCTCCTCTTGATGTTCATTGTTACCTTTCTTAACTTAAAAAGTTACAGTTTATAAGGACCTCTAAAATATACTTTGCTTAAAAAATGAGTCTTATGGAAAATAAAGTAGTAGAAAAAATATAAATAGAGATGAAAGAAAAGAAAATTTAGACTCATAGAAAAGATTAAAATTAATCATAATTCATCAAGGGAATTTTTTTTTACTAAAATAATTCACATAAATAGCTACTTGTTTGATGTAAGAAATAATGTTTTACTGATGTTTGTTTCAAATATTTAAAATTCTATTCCCTTTTGAAATAAAACTATGGAACACTCATATAACTTATATCATGTTATTGCATAACAGAAATTTGGTTAAATGGTATTTAAAAAGCAATACTAGTAACTTTATTGGCAGTGTTAAATATGTTTTTAAAAGGTTGGTATTAATTCATAACCTGCAATTGTTAAATGTGTGTGTCTTAAACATTACAATCTCTTATTTTAATATAGTGTTTTACAATTACAAACCAACACTTTCTGCTGGCTTCACAAACCAGAGAAGTAGCAATGATGTGCTAGAGTTAAAAGAAAAATATCATCATATACATTTATATATTTAATTTTAATATTACAGTTATACAAATATATGTGTATAATAAGCTATATCATATGTATATGTGAATATGTATATTGCTAATAGTGCAGGTGTGTTTTCTAATGCTGGTAAATTTTTACAAATATTTCCCTTTTATAGAGCTCAGATTGAGCTACTGGATGCTGAAAATCTTTTTTTCTGGGTTAAAAGCTTGTTTCACCAAACCTTTCCTATTAAATGCTAAATTTTTGCTGAAAGTTGGAATAATTTAGTTTGGAGGAGCTGTAGCATCTAATCTTGTGTCGCAGGTGGTCACTCACTCCATTAAATGCAGACAATATATCACCCAGCATCTTCCTTGTTTACACCTTTTGTCAGCAAAGTAACAAGTCTAGCGTTATCATGGTCAGTGTAAAATGGTACCATTTCATTATTTCTTTTCCAGAACAGCTTTGCTGGAGGTACTACTGAGATCTGGCATTCTCCTTTGGCTTCACTGGGTCTCCCTGAAACACATTTTTGCTTTCTGGTTTGCAGATAAACAATGGTGTTCTGTGCTCTTTGGCAAGGATGCCCAGCTGCACAGTAAGGGTGGCTTCTCCTGCTATGTCGATGGCAGCACATACATAATTCCTGGCTTCTGAAGATCAGACCACTTAAAAAATGAGTGAACAGAATCCCTTCTAAGGCAATAGCACTTTGTAAAAATCATCTGATTAAACTAGTCTTCCATTTATACAGCAGGGCACATCAGAGTTAGCAGTCCACCCACTTTGATGTCCATTCTGCAATTTTTTTTTTCTTTAATGGACCTGTTCACTTCTACTTGAAATAAATGTGGTGGGTAAATTTTTTCCTGGATCAAATCTGCTCATTCACATCTCCTCTGAGAATTGTCTACTTCTGGGGACAGTAACTTCCCTTGTAAAGACTTTTGCTGCTACTAACATCATGCTATGATGACAATATATACTTATTAAGTGAATTCAAATGCAGGTAACTATTAAGTGTAGCTAACCATGGAAGGCATTTTCAAGGCAATGGGTCTTAGACAGGGAAGACTTAGATGTAGAGAATATATATCAAAGTATGAAGTAAATTTGAAAAGAATATTACAGATGTGAGAAACAGAATACTACAGAAAACACCACATGAAAAATACACAAGGGAATCAACTTTTGGGGGCCAGAAAGCATATACTTAATTTTTTTAGGTTAGCCCTGGTGGGATTATTCAATTGGTTGGAATATTTTCCCCTATATCAAAATCGTCCTGGGTTTGATACCTGGTCAGGGCACATATAGTAGGCAACCAATAAATATTTTCTCGCACATTCATGTTTCTCTAGGACACTTTATTACCAAGAGAACTACCTCACCAACAAAATTTATTTTCCAGTGTGCTATAGTAGATTTAAAAAACTAGCCATAATCATTCAGTTCATGCCCTTTTAATGTGGCTTTGAATTTCTTCCCATCAACGAGTGGAGTGGCATTTTCCATTTCTTGAATGTGAGCTGGCTAGGTGACTTGGTTGTCCAATAGAATGCAGTATAAGGAACAGCATGCCAATGCAGGGCCTAGGGCTCAGGACTTCAGAGTCATTTCAACTCTGCCCAACTGCCATGTAAAACGTTCCAACTGGCATGCTGAAGAGAGAGAGAGATGATAGAGAACAGAGACATTCTTCTAGCTGCAATAATTCCACATAACCACTTCCTGGCTGGCTCTACTGTCAAACTCAGACCTGTTCGTGAGCCCCATTGAGACAAGAAAACCTGCCCAGGAAAGCTAGAACAAATGCCATAACTCAGAATGAGTTAAATAAATGGTTGTTATTTTAAACCACTAAGATATGAAGTGGTTCGTTATACAGCAAAAGCTAACTGATACACATGGGCAGTACCTGACAGGGGAATCAGGTTACCTTAGTTTATCACACAAGTAATCAACATGCATTCCTACTCTATATAAAATAGGTTTAATTGACGGTTTACTCAATTATAAAATAAACTTCTTTTTCACCAAAATATATTAATCAAGCTCAAGATTTCACTCTTGCTTCTTTGATGTCTAACTTAAAATAAATATGCATTGTGATGTTAACCTCCACTGAGTTCTGAATTCTGATCCTGATATATGAACACCAGATGGCTTTGGCTGTCTAATTCATCCATGGAATAACCATTATAAAACTGGCTTCTGGTTTTAAATCACTTTATATTAGAATACCACACAATTGTCTAAAATGTCAAAGAAGAAATTAATTTTCTGCGTAAAACATTCTATATATTTTAGGTAGGCTTAGTGTAATTCCAAACTGAGAAGCTTTCTCAGATTTCACATAGTTGCCTTTCTTTGCACAGACTGTGCATCTGTGTATGTGTGCATCAAATAATGAATGGTTCTATAAAGCAAACTGCCTTTCCTATTGTCCAATGTTAATAAAAGCCAAATGTCCCTTGCATAATGCAGCTAATGTATTTTAATTAGTCTGTCTTGTGCAGATGTGAAAAAAAGAAACATGCACTTATTAAAGGGGATAAAGTACACGTTGTACCAATAATTATCCACAATGTGAAATACTATTGCTTTTCCCTGGGAGTAACTGAAGTACTTGCCAAATAATCCTCTCTACACTATTTAAATATATAATGTAATATTTATAGAAATACAGTAATGTAAATAATTCATTCACAATGGAATACTTAGAATTACCTTTATATTAAGTTTAACTGAAGCATGTTTATTTCCATTTACCTTTCTTCCATAGTTTTAAACAATGCAAAACTACAATTTTTTTAATGTTTTCTACTGGCTTAAATTTTAAACATAAAAATGGTTGTCATTTTACAGATAAAGGAGACATAGTAGTAGTTATAATTAGCTTTGAATGCTAACTATTTTTATTCAAGTGGGACAATCTCTTTATCTCATCTATTAAATCTGCAATGGTGATGGATGGAAAGTGGTTAAAATATTGAGATAAACTGTATAAAGTATACCAGCCACAGATGGTATTTCTTACAGTACTCAATTATTAGGAAACTAGAGGCATGATGCACAAAATTCTTGCAAGAGTAGGCCTTCCTTCCCCTAGCTTCCAGCAAAGGTTCCTCTGGCACCCGGGACCTGGCTTGGTCCACAAGGTCGTCCAGAAGAATATCAGGAAGGACATCCACTTTAATTATCACAATAGAGTTTTATTATTGTAGATAGAAACAGAATCCATTAAAATACATTCAAATTTTCAGGTATGGATTGTTTTTTTATATATATTTTATTGACTTTTTACAGAGAGGAAGGGAGAGGTATAGAGAGCTAGAAACATCGATGAGAAAGCAACATCGACCAACTGCCTCCTGCACACCCCTACTGGGGATGTGCCCGTAACCAATGTACATGCCCTTGACCGGAATCGAACCTGGGACCTTTCAGACCACAGACTGAAGCTCTATGCACTGAGCTAAGCTGGTGTTTCGGCTGAATTGTTTCTTGATCTATCAATCTTGTTATATTTATTTATCTTTCAACTTGATTACCAGAGAACACTTTCTACCTCTTAGAATACTGATGTTATATGATGAACATCTGAGGACCTCACTTAATCAAATGCTGATATATCTGCATTTATACCTTCCACTAACACACTTCACTCACCCCTGGCCTCCAATAAAATCTGATTGCTGTATCCACATCCCTTAAATACATCCCACTCTAAATAAGTCTAAAAATACTTTAAATAGTGCAATACATTTGACCACCACAGGATTTTCAGAACTATTATCCATATAGGTTGATAAATTATTTATTTCAGCTCTACTTACTGAGGCAATTGCTACGGTTAAAAATAATTGAGAATGAATGCGGATAAAAGAACTTCACATTTGGAATCCAAACTTTATATTTGATTATGCCTACATACTTATTATTTTAAATTAAGTTTAAATTCATTACCTATATAATCAAAGTGGATGGGGGAAAAACCTCATTTAAAAATTGTATACTATAAGAATGCTCATTTATTACATTCATCAGTTATATAATAAATGTGTGTACATGTTTATTTAATTTTACTTCATATGTAAATATTATATGAATATTTATCACTAGAGTGAAGAGTTTTACATTAAAATAATTACCTTTTCTATTATAAGCATGAGAATTTAGCTAAATGAGTGTCTCTGTACAATGGCACTTGATTAGGCATCCATGAGTCCCTGATCATAAGAATAGTCAGGAGGTCCAGGGAAGCATGGAGATGCACAGCTGAGACCTTTGGGATACTACAGTGTTGACACTGTTGGAGTTACATGACTGCCTTCTGACTAACTGTAAGGGGAAGTCAAGGGAAAGGCAGAGATGAAAAGCACCCAGCGGGGCATGATGCTCCTGCTGATTGCAGCCAATTCTGGCACCTGAAGGGAGCAAAGAAGGAGAAGGGATTTGCATGTCTTTCTGCAGGGCTGTGTCAGCCAGAAGCTCCAAAATTAAAGTAAATATTTCTGGATTTTGTAAGTTCCAACTCCTAATTTGGTATGTTTGCACCAACTATTTATATAGCCATTGTCAAGCCCACAAGTTTAAGAATTGTTATTTGCTCGTCAAAATAATTGAATAACATAATCTGTATCTTCAGCCATTAAATAAAAATTAACATAGTGTTAAATTAATGCTATTAATGAGTGTGCACTTAGAGTTTGTAGAGATAAAGTTTCTGGTAGTAGTTTTATGTTATTTTGAACTAGGATATTAGGAACATTTCACCAATCACCTCGATGGCCCTCACTGAAACACACACACACAAACAATGGAGAGATATATGAAAAAAATATCCAACTTAAATTCCAAATTATTAGCACATAGAATAAACCCACACTATGACATAGGTTCTGTTGAAGGCAGTAAACGGTGTGATGAAAACCCTTACTTCCCTGTTCCTTAAACTGGCTTCATCTTCTTCATCTGCTTCCCTACTGAAAATCAAAGTAAAAGCGCAAGTGAGATCATCAGATATGTATAGCCTTCAGCAAACCTTAATGATATGAAGTGGATGATATACAAAAGGAAGTAGAAAACATAAGAGAATGGAATAAGCCCATTGGCTTCAGGACAGTGATCTTACCTAAAGAGTAAGGACTCAGACAATTTAATTAGCAGCTTGTCCTCCACAAAGAAAGTGCTCGGGAGAGGTGGGAGTAGAAAGCAGAAACACTATTCTATGCCCCTGTTTGCCCCTCTCCCCTCATATGATATATTTCTATCCTTAAGTTCATGTATGTATTAATTGATAAAATCAACTTTCCTAGAATAATAGCACATAGGCTATTTGTATATAAGTGTATAGATTTAAAATAAATCTTAATTATATTTAATTAATTATAATATAAATAGCACACAGACTTTTTGTATCCACTTTTACAAATTTAAAATATACCTTATGAAACTGTATCGTTTCTAAATAAGAAAGAAAAAAGACACACTGCAGAAAAAGACCTTTAGCGAAGAGATATAAAATTTTAGCATTTTGCTGTCTCATTTTGAACTTCATTTCTGGACTTTAGAAATTCCAAATTATTCCTCTGATTTGCAGACAAAGCAAAGTTCAGTGAGGTAGTGTTAAAGAACACAAGTCAGTAACAGTCTGGGCCAACTGGAGAATAAAGAAAAGCTATTTAAAGGAGCACAGGCCTTGTTTTAAGATTAATCTGCTTTTCGTGATATAAAATTAATAATTTAAATGGCAGTTAGCCACAATTATTTTAAGTGGGCAAAAGCAAACATAATGTTGTGCAATTTTATGAGTACTAAATCTAATTTGTTTGAGAGAAATCCAGATACTTGCTGAATTGAACTATAATATTGAGGCAAAAAAATGTTTGGCTGCAATTGAACTCCTTTTTAAATTGCAAAATGATCTTTTTTTCTAATTTTTAACATTTTATTATGAAGAGATTAGCCAAATAACTTATATGCATACATGCATAACCCATGAACACAGACAATAGTGTATGAGGAGAATTAATGTAGGGGAAAAAGAGAGATATGTACATAGATGCAAAAACCAACAAATACCAGGAAAATACCTGATCGTATCTGAGCAATGTTAATAAATTATAGTTATTTTATTTCATTCTCTTGTTGAGTTGCATGTTTGTAATTGCAAATTTGGGCATGGTGGAGGTTAGGGCTGATTTTAAGAGACATATACAAATGTATATAATGATCTTTACTAGTATTTTATGTGTAAATAAACGTAATAGCCAATGGCAACCTTGGATACACTTAGTAATTATTAGGGAGGCTTGTTTTGTGGTATATTCTGCTATATTCTAATGAATTAGTGAAGACAACTTAATAAATGTTCAGAGTTCATCCATGTTCTTTCAGATATTTATTTTTCCTAATGCCACATGCAATAACAAAATCACATTTAAATTTTTTTTAGGTAATGCTATGCCCTGGCATGCTTTTTCTGTTTCCTCCATGCTCCACGTGTCCACATATTGAGAACTGTGTATGTCAGTTCTCGATAAAAATTTCCATTTATGGGGAAAAGAGCATAGGATAAAGTGGCATTTTTTTTTCGACCCAGGATTCAGTGAAGAGTGAAAATCCACCTAAGTGAAATTGAATGTATCATTTGCAAAGATATTTTTCTTTTGCTAATCCTCACCAGAGAATATTTTCCCATTGATTTTTAGAGAGAGTGGAAGGAAAGAAGTAGGGGAAGAGAAGAGGGGGAGGCAGAGAGAGAAACATAGCTGTGAGAGAGACACGTGCATTAGTTACCTCCAGCAGGAACACCAACTAGGGCTAGGGATTGAGTCTGCAACCCAAGTACCTGCTCTTGACTGAAACCAAACCCATGACTCTTCAGTCTGTGGGCCGATGCTCTATACTCTGAGGCAAACCAGCTAGGGCTGCAAATATTTTTTTAAGGTATATATTTTTTTAAAAATCAAGTAAATCATTTACATATGATTAATGGTTGATCATTTCACATTTTTAAGTTAAACTATTTCTAAACACTTGCTAATGATGAAATGCTGTACTCAGTATTTTATATTTGCCACTCCCCCCCCCCCCCAGCAATTGTATTCTAATGAGAAAATAGAATAATATGTGAGCATAGAAGAGAGACTCTTTGCATACTCTGGAAGGTTTCATAATGCTTTTTATATGACCTTTTCTCATACATAAAACCTATCTCAAGGGAAAAAAAGTATCATTACTTGTTTAAATGTATTGTTTTCAGATTGTAAGGTCCATGAGAACAAAAAGAACTCTTACCTCCAGGGTCTAGAATGGTATTTAACAACTGTAGGTACTCTGTTCATTAAATCAATCACAAGTAACATGAGTTCTGCTGAAGCTGTGATTAGAAGGTAAGTTGAATTAGCTGGGCCAAATGTTTCTTGGGAGGGGCAAGGGGGAAGTGAAACAACGACAGGGATAGGATATGTGTGACAAGGCTACGTTAGACTGAGCAAAGATCACAATGCAAGCCATGAAGTAGATAAGTGGGGAGTGCTGAGTGTGATAGAGTTCCTAACACAGCATTTCTGCAGATGAAGCTGGAAGATTGGACACGGTGGGCACCAACATGTGACAGACTAAATATCCCTTGGTAAAAAGCTAGCATCCATTCCTGAAGGATAAAGATGGCATATACTTGTATTTTTACTATCACTACCTGCTCAAAGAAACCACAGACTTATTTTCTCACTGATCAAAGGACACTTTCACACTAAGTGAAGATGATCTCTTGAACAAATAATGGATTTAACCCAAGAATGAAAACCTTTTGCCATGCCTGTTCGGGATAGGTTGAATTTTGCTAGTTTTTCACTAGGGACAGAGTAGCATTAAATCTGTGATTTAGCCATTTTTATGGTAGGAGATTGACAAGAAATAATGAATGCAGTGTGGTAGTTTATGAAGCAAATCTAATAAATTAAATGATATATAAATAAATATCTATTAAACAAATAGGATATATTCAGTCTTGTTCTGTATCTGCTATTTTATTCATTGCCATTTTTATTTAGTTTTACCTTCTAATATTATATTTCTCAGTTTATATTTATTCTCATTTTTACTACCTAGAACCTAATACATGACATACTTTTAAATTTTTTACCAGTATGAGAGGTGAGAGAGTTTGAGATTTTTCATTTAAGGACCATTTATATACCTTTTATGTGTATATATATGTGAAATTCCTGTTCATACATCCCCCCCCCATTTTTATTTTTGTATTTTGTTCCTACGTCCATCAGTTTTTAGGACTCTTTTATATATTAGATATATGAAGACCTTGTAGTTAATATTCTATTTATTTTCTCCTGTGTTTTTCTATCCTGTGATTTTGTTTTCGGTGTTATTAGTGATGCTACCTTTGAGTATAGTAAAATACATCAATATTTTATTTTCTTGTCTTTGAATATTTAGTAATAGCTTAAAAACTCCTTTTCCTACATCACTGTTAAAGAGGCACTCACCCAGGATTAATGTTGTACCTGTATAGTTTAATTATATTACTGTAGATCTATAATCCACTTGCAGTTTATCCTATGTGTGGTTTGAGATATAAATCATAAACAATTTGTTGAAAAGATTTTTTGCTCCAATAATTTGGGATTCACTTATATGAGATACAAAATTTTCATATTTTTTTTATTTCTGGGCTTTTTATGTAAATCCAATAATATATTTTATTTCTATGTATCACTACTTAAGTTCTAATTATAGAGACCTTATAGTATTTTTAAAAAATATTTTACTGATATTTTACAGAGAGGAAGGGAGAGAGATAGAGAGCTAGAAATGTCGATGAGAGAGAAACATTGACCAGCTGCCTCTTGCACACTCCCTACCGGGGATGTGCCCGCAACAAATGTACATGCCCTTGGCCGGAATCGAACCTGGGACTTTTCAGTCTGCAGACCGACGCTCTACCACTGAGCTAAACCAGTTTCGGCCTTAAAGTATGTTTTAATATTTTCTAGGTCTAGTGCCTTTTCTTAGTTTTTCTTTCTCAGCGTTCTAATACGAAATTTATTATCAATATGTCCAACTATATACAAAAATGTTGGTATATAGTTCAGGATGATGTTTAATTTACACAGTAACTTAGGGAAAATTTATATCTTTACAATGTTGAATTATCCTATGAACATATGCAAAGTTTTGTTGGGATAGAAACCAAAGAAATGTAGCAATATTTGAACCATTAATTGATGTCAATTATTTAGCTTTCATATATTAAAAAATATGTCTTAAATGACTTTCAGAACTTTCTGAGTATTTGTTAACTGTTCTTGGTGTTGTTTTATTTTGTTGTTGTGTTGGTTTTTTTTTGGCTGTTAATGTAGTTCAAGCAATACAAAAAATGCTTACTCGCTAATGCTCATAAATAATGCAAAGTATTTACCTACAAATATTGGATGGTCCAATCAATATTCCAGTTGAAACAAATAATCCTAGATTAGCAACTGATTGTCTTAGCCTTTTCTAAATTGCTACCTTAAATTTTAATGGACTCTGGAAATAAAATGAGAGTTTAGAAATGATCAGGAAAGGGATAAATTTAAACTATATGTTTTTCCTTATTACTTCTTTCATCTTTTAGTATTTGTGATCACCATCTGCTCAGTTTCATATGACATTTGTTTTCCTTTTTAATCTGACTCATAATTCAATAATTATCTCACCTTAATTTAAATAGGAGAACTTTATTAACATTATCATTAATGCTAAATGGTAATTTCCTTGGGACATTTATATTGCATTTGAAAATAAACATAGTACTTCAAATAGCTGTTTTTTTTTATAGAAATATATTCATGCCAAAAAATAATCAGAAAGTTTTAAATTCTATCCTAAGAATATGAACCAATTACTATCAGTTGAATTTAAATTGTGGTTATATGGCAGAGGCAGGCCACATAGATTTTTTTTTAATTTTATTGATTTTTTACAGAGAGGAAGAAAGAGGGATAGAGAGTTAGAAACATCAATGAGAGAGAATCATTGATCAGCTGCCTCTTGCACACCCCCTATTGGGGATGTGCCCGCAACCAAGGTACATGCCCCCTTGACCTGAATCGAACCTGGGACCTTTCAGTCCGCAGACCGATGCTCTACCACTGAGCCAAGCCGGTTTTGGCAAGGCCACATAGATGTTTATTTGCTTTATATACTCTGTATGTTTTTGTGCAAAATATTTAGAGTAACTAGCCATCCAGGTTTTCCCAGAACTATCCTGGTTGAGCACTGAAAAGCAAATCCAGGAAACCTCTCAGTTTCAGGTAAACTGGTACAGCTGGTCATCATATATTCTATAAAAAACTTCTATTTTTATAGAATATTTAAGTGATATTTTATATCACTTAAAATTTAAATACTGCATTTCAACATTAGTAATCTAGTCAGTATAATACAGTGTACCTACACTTTTAGAAAAACTGTCTATGAAGTCCATATTAAGAATTATTTCAAACTTATTTTAGAAAGCACATTGGTTCAAAGAAAGAACTTACTGCATTATAACAAAGTTCTACAATGCAATCAAATGAATTTTATTTTTCTAAGCCACTCTCTCTGTAAGCCTACGCTGAATCAATACTTCTTGATTTGCTTTCAAGTTTAAGGCTTTTGCAACTAATGCAACACAAGAGTGCAAACCACAAAGAAACAAACTTCTGAGGTTTTTAAACAACTCCAGAGTTTAGGGAAAGGTTATATGTTATAACCATTGCTTTTTAAAAAGAAGAAACTTCTTTTCGTATCACAAAAAGAAGCAGAAAACTCCACAGTGGTTGCTGAAACATTATCTTTTCTCAACAGCGTCTATCAACTCTGATGAGATTATTAATATCTATGAATTTGCTAGCATACAATATCACATTTTTGTATGTCCCTTGTGAAAAAGATCACCTTTCACAACATAGTAAAATTCAAGGAAACTGTAAGACATGTCTTAGGAGAGTTTCAAGAAAACAGGAAAAAAATTAATGGTAAGCAAAAAAACTTAAATTGGACCTTTTCCTTAAATTTGGGGCTGAGCAATACTGCATAGACAAATAACCTGTTTTTTGAAATACTGCCACACTGGCAATTATTTTTTTTAAAGAAAAACCTTACTGCTGCAAATATTGAAGAATTGTTTCATCTGTCTTTTGGATCAAAGCACATTATTGAATATGCTACAAAAGATTCCACCTTGGCTTGACAAAAAATTCAAGATTGACAGTATACATAAAATTACTAAACTCAAAACTTCATGTATCTAAAGCAATCACATATGTTGCAAAACCAAAACACTTTGCATAGCATTGTGCTAGAATCACTGGATGGTAAATTCTCTGTGGCATTGTCCACCTTGCATTTCTGTTATTAAATTTTCCATTTTTTTTCTACTGAATCCCATCAACCCTACTTTCTAGACAGCCTTCTACCAATATCTGTAAACCGCCTTGACATCTCCCTCACTCATGTGCTAAGTGAAATGTTCTGAAATTTTAATATAAAACACCTTCTATGCTATATCTCTGTAATTATATATATATATATGCATATCATCATCACATATTAATAACAACTAACTTTCATTGAGTACATTACATAGCAAACATTGTACTAAAACATTTATTTTATTTTTAAATAAATCTTTTATTGTTCAGATTATTACACGTGTTCCTCTTTCCCCTCCCTCCCCCCAATTGCTCCCCTCCACCAGGTTCCCATCCCACTCTCTGCCCTTTCATCATCCCCCATTGTCCTCATTGTGCACAGTTTTTGTTCAGTCGCTTCCTGCACTCCCCACTCCCCTTTTCCCTGAGAATGGTCAGTCCAATCCCCTTCCATACCTTGATTCTATTATATTCACCAGTTAATATTGTTCATCAGATTTTTTAATTCCCTTGTTTTTTAGTTTCACTTGTTGATAGTTACGTATTTGTTGTTCATAATTTTTATCTTTATCGTCTTCCTCTTCCTAAATAACCCCCTTCAACAATTCATATAATTCTGGTTTGGTGGTGATGAACTCCTTTAGCTTTTTAAAATTTTTTTATTTGTAAAGCTCTTTATCTGGCCTTCAATTCTGAGTGATAGCTTTGCTGGGTAGAGTATTTTTGGCTATAGTTTCTTGCTATTCATCACCTTGAATATTTCTTGCCATTCCCATATGGCCTGCATGGTTTCTGTTGAGAAATCAGCTGACAGTTGTATGGGTGCTCCTTTATAGGTAACTACCTGCTTTTCTTCTGCTGCTTTTAATATCTCTGTCTTTTGCTCTTGGAATTTTAATTATGATGTGTCTTGGTGTGCTGCTCTTTGGATTCCTTTTGTTTGGGGTTCTGTGTGCTTCCTAGACTTGTAAGTCTATTTCTTTCTCCAAGTGGGGGAAGTTTTCTGTCACTATTTCTTCAAATATGCTCTCAATATCTTGCTCTCTCTCTTCTTCTGGGAACCCCATAATTCTGATGTTGGTTCACTTGAAATTGTCCCAGAGGTTTCTTACACTATTTTCAACTTTTTGGATTCTCTCTTCTTGCTTCTGCAGAGGAGTGTCCTCTGACATTTTGTGTTCTAAATCTTTGTCTTGATTCTTGCAATCTTCCATTCTGTTTTTAGGACTCTGTATAATATTTTTTATTTCAGACAATGTTTTCTTTATTTCTAGTTGATCCTTTTTATTTCTAGTTGATCCCTTTTCATATCCTCATAGGTCTCGTTTATTTTATCGGCCTTTTTTAGGAAATTCTTGAAAAACCTTATAACTGTAGTTTTGAACTCAGTGTCCATTCTTTCTTTCCCCCCATGTCCTTCCTTTAGTGTCCTGCCTCTTCTCTGTACTTTAGTTGTTTCCTTGATTTGATGGAATAGTTTTGCGTGCTAGGTGTTTGGATAGAGCCAGCAGCACATTCTTCCTAGTTACCTGAGGTGGACAGTCTTGGTGTAGCCCTTTGTGAGCTGTGTGTGCAGTCTTGTTGTTAAGCCTTGCTTATTGTTGGTATCACAGGGATACGTTAATCTCCAAGCCAATTGGCTGTGAGGATGAGCAGTGTCTCAGCTATGAGTGCTTCTGTACTCTGCTTGGATGGGGCAGAGTCTCAGGGTGGTGCAGACAAGCTTTGGTTCCCTGTCTGTCTCGCCTTAGGAAAGCCCTATTTGTGGTGAGTCACGCAAGATTGGTTGTAGGCCCACGCATCTCTTTGGTAAAGGCACAGACAAGCTTGGGATTCTGGTCAGTCCCTCCTTAGAGAAATCCAGCCTCTGGGAAAGCTTCTGTGCTCAGCTTGGATGGGGTGGAGTCTCAGGGTGGTGCAGACAAGCTTTGGTATCCCGAAGGCCCCTCCCTGAGACCCACAGTAATGGCCACTGGCTTTACACACCTCCGAGAGATGAGAGATCTCTGCCCACTGCCTGGCAGTCTGGCCACTCCCTGAATGGGGCCCTCTATCAGAGCAATAGGGCGATTCTGTTTTCCTCCCGAACAAGAAAGCCAGCCGCATGTTAACTGTCCGCCCTCTCTGTGTGCCTGGAGTAAGCCAGCAGTGAACTCGGCCATTCTCTCAGCACTTTGGTAGTAGTCCAGCAGTGAACTCGGCCCGCCCTCTCCACACACCATGAGCAAGCCAGCAGCAAACTCTGCAGCTGCCTTTTTGAACACACAGTTCTCTGCACCTTCACAGTTTCTGAGGCTCAGTGTGTCTTTTCTCTCCTTCCCAGATGGTAGAGCCTCCTCTCAGCCAGCCAGCCGGTGCTTCAGGACAATGTTTCCCCTGTTTTCCAGTTCTAAATTCAAAACTGTTGTGGTAGGCTGCATTTGGGTGTCTACCCTCTGCCGCCATCTTGGTTTCTCCCTAAAACATTTATTTTATAAAAATAATATTTCAAGGTAGTTCTTATTATAGGTTCAGTTTTACATACAATGAAACAGAAACATAGATGTGTGACGTTATTTGCTTCATTCAGACAACTAAGAACAGTGGATTGGAAGCTGTACATCAGAGTTTATCACTTTATGTGTTTTATATATATGATTTTTAACTTTCTTATCCAAAGATAGCACCCAATATGGTTTCTGTGGATGAATTTTAAAGATCTATTATCAGAAAATTAGAAAGTGTAGTGTGACAAGCAAAACCAGGCTATATACTTGCCAGACCTCTAACCAAAAGGTTAACTATAATGTGGACACACAATACAGAGAGTGGCAAAGTAGAGTAGGATCTCATTCATAAGGTGGCTTTGGGGTCTCCAGAAATTTCTCAAATTGTAT
Organism: Vespertilio murinus; assembly: GCA_963924515.1. Classification (NCBI taxonomy): domain Eukaryota; kingdom Metazoa; phylum Chordata; class Mammalia; order Chiroptera; family Vespertilionidae; genus Vespertilio; species Vespertilio murinus. Next base: position 53,802,399 of record OZ004705.1, read on the forward strand.
CATTAAATTCCCTACAGAAAGAGTTTAAAACCTTCTCAGCTGGCACAAGGACATACAGAAATTTTAAATAATATATACGTATTTATATGTATTCACATTTATGTATTGGGTGTGTATAGAATTATAAAATAGTATTAAATAGATAATAGCTTTAGAATTAGAAAAATTACAGGCAGATACATAGAAACATAGATAGAAGATAGAAGATAGAAAAACAGAAAGCAAAGCACCATGAAAACGTGGCAAAGATTGTGATGTTACAAATGATGGGTAAAAAAAAAGAGAGAGAATAAAAAAAAGAGACATATCCAAAAGTTACAGGAAAAGAAAAATCACAGTGTGTATTGGGAAGCACTAAAAATTCAGCCTCATTTAAAGCATGCTTAGGGTATGGGTTCCTTTTATTACCTAACCTTGACACATATCAATTTAATTTAACTTCAGTTTTTATTCAGTAAGGCAACCAGTTGAGTACAAAATAGATGTATAATATACTTTCTTCTACGAAAGTAAGAGACATGAGAGGAGTATGTTTCTTGGAATTATATCTTCTCATTACCCCTGAGTATTTCCAAAATTGCTTATATTTTGCTATATCGATTCTCTATTTATTTATTTTTCTGCCAAATTTCAGTTACTTTCATTCCATCACCCTTAGAATAATGTACGTGTCACTCAAAATCTTAAATACATATATATATTTAATTTTTTTCATATTTTATTTCTATTGTTGACATTTTTATAGATGTCCTATACCCACTCCCACCCATTTTGCCCACCTCCACCCAGACCCAGTGTGCCCTTCCCTCTGGCCCTCACCACATCTATATTGTTGCCTTTTGTTTTGTTTTGTATACATGCTCAATAGTGACTGCCTTTCTCAAATTCATTTCCTTTCTCGGTCCTGGCCAGATATACGAGCATTATTTTCAGACTGCTGGCGCTACATTTGCTGTTTGTTTTAGTATGCACACTTCCATAATACGCCTTCTTAGTGGTTTTTCACACACACCCCTTCGTCATTTTCATTCTCTTTGTGTGCTTGTCCCTTCTGCCGGCATTCTCCTCGTGCTTTATAGTCATTCCCTCTATGGCTAGTTTTTCTTTAAGGACATTTATTTCCTATCTGTATACAATCCATCCATCCTAACGCAATTTCTAATTCCTTACAAAACTAAAATCCATTTCTTCTGTGCCTCAAGCTAAGTTTTGAGCTTTATGTCCTTCCACGCCTGGCCCTAAATGAAGCAGAGGCAGCATAATGAACTCGGACTGAATTTCAAGGCTGGCTTATGTGGCCAAGTGGAGGAACAGTGCTTCCCTGCCACAAGCTGACGGTAGCCGGGAGACTGTTCACTAATAAAATGTAAAGCAAGGGGTGAGAGAGTCACCGGTATCAAAATGCTGCTTGCAAAAGATGAACGGAATTCTGAAACAGTTTCTCCTCTCTGGAAAACTAGGCTGATCACAAAGCACCAGAAACAAATTTTAAAAGCTATTCTCAGAGATGCAAAGACTCCAAAACTACCTCTCAAAGGGAAATAACATTTGGTTAATACAACTTACCTCTTTCTTTGTATTTTTTTTTTTTCAGTTTGATAGCTTACATTTTAATCTTGCTTCATATATCAAAAAGATATATGAAGCCAGATTCGAAACATAATTACAGAGATAGCCATCAGGCTTACTCCTTCTGGCATTCTCCCTGAAACACACACACACATAAAAACTGTGCTGGACAGGCATATAAATAGCGAATCCACGGCTGCACTCTGTCTTTATTTCTAGTGAAGGGTGATGACTGGATATCTGGGTGTATAATTGGGAACGGTTGATTTTGTTAGTGAAAATTGCATGAAAAATATTAAAGGTATCACAGATATGTGTTATTATTATTATATATTAAAAACATATTATCACTTAGCAATGACTATGTGAAAATTAATGTAAATTCACGAATAATTATTGAGCACTATTCTAGATATTCACTCTTGAACCCACAAAAATTTCATACTACCTTTTATTAACTACTATGTAATGCATTTTTAGACAGCAAACATTTTAAAGAATTCCCTACATATTATAGAAGAGATTAAAGGGTGCTCAAAGCGTTTGTGTATTTTAATTGCTTTTAAATAATATTCCCACAGCCTTATATGAAATTAACATAGTTCATCAACCTAGCTCTTTGCACCACATTGCACAAGGAAGGGAACTAAAGTATTGTAATACAGGATCTTACACAGCACGGTGGGAGGCAATCTGTTCTGTGTGAGAGACTCCTTTGTCAGCTTTCTCTATCATTGTTCCCTGATTTTTTGCTCCTGTTTCTAACCAATATTTACTTTCCTTATACTGGTGGCTTCCTTGTGTGCTGCAGTGTAAAACCCGTGCCCTTCGGAAAGATTAGCAGGACATTAAAGAGCTGTCCCTGTGTGTGGCTTTTGGGTGGAAAGATCTCTCTGATGGTGATCCTAATCACTACTTCCTGGTGCAGCTCAGGTATAGGCAGAAGAGCCCCTTTGTCATCACTAGAGAACCAGGAAGCTATGTGAAATGATCTGGCCTTTCTGAGATAATGGGTTATTTTTGGCCCTGTCCAGAGTAGGGTCAAGTTATAAAGTAGCATTCTGAATATTTGTCAGTAAAAATTATTACTAATACAGCCTGAAAAACAGGAAATTGTGGTGTTCAGATATCTCATAATTTTGAAAATCTACTTAGTAAATATTTCTGGATTTGCTTTTATTAGGTTTGGTGATGAAACTGTAAAGTATTCATATAAGAGTACTTAAACATACCTAAGATAGCAACTCTTTTCTGAACAGTGTATAGAAAATGGAAGGTTGTTTTTTCTAATTAGCCATAAATATTGGGTTTATACACTACTTACTGGATCAGGTTACTCATAAATAACTTAAAAGGTAGGTAGAATTATTGTACATTATTATTAATATTATTAATTATTCTGGAATTCCAAAAAAATTAATATAACTCTCTAAATACCACACCCACTAAGAATATAGATTCAGTTACCTAGAGTGAGGGAATGTCATTACAATGAGTTCTCAAAATGTCCACACCTTTTTATCACCTGTGTGTACTTAATATTTGTTCTTTGTCTCTTGTTTTGTGCCCAAGTTTTCTAAAAATAGTGTCATTCTAGGAGGGTCCAGGACAGGCTCATGGAAAACAAAAAATTTTTTTTCTGAATATGACAGCATTCTTGTTTTAAAAACGTGAAGATGTGGCCGGGGGTGTTGGACACCCAATACAATACACAGATGATGCATTATGGAAGTGTACACCTGAAACCTACAGAATTTTATTAACTAATGTCACCCCAATAAGTTCAATAAAACAGTAAGACAATAATAAAAATAAAATATAAAAATATGGTACTTAACTGATTATTTACAACATATAGACTATTCCTGCCTTCTCATTTTACAACTGAAGGTTAAAGACACAGTTTAATTGTACTTTTGAAGTATATTTTTTTTAAAAAAACTATTTTGCTAATGCTCTCTGTTCTTTTAACTTCTTGCTTCTTGAGGAATCTTTGAGATAAGATATAAGTAAATGATGGAAAAAAGGCAGAGTGTAAAGTAGAGTTATTCCTCCTAAAGCAAACATTTTTAAAAGTGCTCAGATAGATGCATTTATTTTCCTTTCCCCACCCTAAATGTATTTATCTTATGATTGATAAGTTATTGAAATATATATTTCTCATAAAGATGTATGCAGGCTGCTCTGCATATTAGAAAAGAATCTCAAATCAAGGGTAAGCACATCAGGAAAAGCATGAACTTGAAGTGGATCTCAGCTATCTGGACATCAGTCTCTTCTTTAATCAACTGATCCTATGACTTATGAGACCATCTAAAAGAAAATAACAGAAGGACAAAATATAATATTACACAAAGAAATACTTCTGCAATTTCTGTGACATTACAGAATGCCTCATCCTTCTTTCCTAAATACAAAGTTAACATCCTCTTGTCAGTAGGTATATTTTCCTAGACTTTAAGTTGAAATGTTCATCTACCTTTTTATAGTTGAGTCTGAATAAAACAATGATTCACTATAGAGTTACTGAGGAATTGGTTTTCAAAACAGCTTCTCTTCCTGGTTTAATTCTTAATAATATTTTTTGTTATACATGACTTGGTTGTAAAATTGCTTGAAGTTACTCGTGTAAATAATTGTTTGAAATAATTATACCCATTGGTATGTCTCCTGAGAAAATCTGAAATACTCTCAGTTGTATTTGAAATATAACTCTTTTTCAAAAGTGCACTTATTCTTTCCAATATTCAAAAATAAAATGAGACATCGTGATTTTTACTAAATGCTCCATCTAAGAAATGATGTGGTACGTAAAAGACAATACAAGGGTTTTGAAAGCATCATTAGGGATTTATTTGAAGATTGCCTGGCTGTTGAATGATTACAAAATATCCTGAAGCATAGTTTGAACACCAATGCAATCATCGGGTTGCACATAGTTATAACTACAATGCTTGTAGATGAATAAGTCCAAGTATTACTTTTACTTCCCATATATGATAAAGAAACAAATGACTATATTGGATTTAAAATGCATAGTTTTATGGAGAAAGAATACTACACCAAGTCTCAGTAAGGACTGGAGGTACACATAGTATGATAACTTTAACCGATCTCTGGATGTCAATAGGCTCAGAAATACATTTATTTTCAATTGCATATGTTTTTGTTTTTTTTTTGAACTGAAAGTATCTTCTACACAACATCTTCTATCAGGTAAGATTCTTTATTAATAACTTTTTAAACTTGTAATTAATAACTGGAGGCCTGGTGCACAAATTTGTGCATGGATAGGGTCCAGCTAGCTTGCTCTGATCAGGGTCAATCTGGGCCTGCCAGGGGGAGGGGCTCTGAGAGGTTAGCCAGTCCTCCACCAATTAGGCCTGTTGGCCAGTCACAATGTGCATCATAGTGACCAGCCATTCTGGTAACTTGTTTTTTCTTTTCTTTTAAATAAATATTTATTGTTCAGCTTATTACAGTTGTCCCCCCCCCCCCCATAGTTCCTTCCACACAGTTTCCACCTCACCCCCTGCCCTAACCCTCCCACAGTCCTTGTCCTTGGGGGCTCATCAGGGCAAGGCTGGCCAAAGGGCGGGGCCATGGGCAATTGTGGGGGCCAATCGGGGCCTCCATCTGGCTGGCTGGCTGCCACAATGCACATCACAATGACTGGTCATTTGGGTCATTCTGGTCATTTCTTTGTTCTGGTTGCTTGGCTTTTATATATATAGAAAGATGGACTTTATTAATAACAGAATACCAAACATAAGCTAAGTAGAACTTATTGATATGGGTTATTGAAGGAAGAGATAAAGAGCCTGGATTTTCATGAAAATACAGAAACTAGAGAAGGAAGAAGTAGTGGACAGTGCCCTTTGTCTTCAGGTTAAAAAATTCTCATGATCTCCAGCTCTTATGTTACCCTGAAGTGAGTACTGAGAGTGAATTTAATGGAGTGGCAGGATGGCCACTCTGCGTTTCTTGACAAGTGGAGGAGTGAGCATTTTGATTTATAGACCCTTCAAAGCATCTCCATGGGGGAGATATTGCCCCCAAACTAAACATGAGGTTCGACCACCAGCAAAATGAAGACTATCTCTTGTGCAGATAAAAACAATAGATTCTCAGAAAATCTTCTACTACTCTGGTTATTTCCTTTTTAGATCAGCATAAAGGAAATAAATTCAAAATACAAGTTGAAAGTAAATGAGACAAGATAAATGCCAAATTTTTACCTGAAATATATATATTAACTCTGTTTCTAAAATTGATCTATCTGTCTTCACTTAGGAACACTACATGTGTGTTCACACACACACACACACATCCTCTGGCACAAATAATGTTATATTTAAATACAACCACAAATCTATCTATTTAAGAAAGATGAATCATTTCATCTCAGAAAAATAATTAACTCACTATATATCACATCCTAAATATACTTATCACTAAATATGTTACTAGGGCCAAGTTTAGTAAATATATCTTTATAGTAATAAAAGTTTTAGGAACTGCAAGTTAAAATTTACTAAACCTACAAATATCTAGCAAACTTTTAACTAGAATTCTATCAATGTATCTATGTTTAAATTAGCATCTATACATATAAAAGCCTAGTCAACCATCTAACTGGCTGGTAGCTATGACATGCACTGACCATCAAGTACAAATACTCAATGCAGGAGTGGAAACCACAGGCATGGAAACATGGAACAGACTGATGAATCTCAGAGGGAAGGGGGGTGAAAGAGATTAACCAACGATCTTATATGCATATTTGAGCCCTGGTGCAGTGAGCTTCCTCAGCTTGGCCTGCAGGGATCAGACCTAAACCGGCTCTCTGATTTCCCTCAAGAGGGTCCCAGATTGCAAGAGGGTGCAGGCTAGGCCGAGGGATCCCATCAGTGCACGAATCAGTGCACTAGGCCTCTAGTCTATTGATATATAACTAAATGATCACAATTTTAGAGAAATAATACATAAGCACCAGTCTGCAAAAAATATCAAAGCAAATTAAGAATACATTTAACAGTGCTTGAATTTTATATATTAATTATTGATGAAGAATAGGATCAGAATTTTAGATGTGGAAGAGCACTATTCTGATTAAATAACAACACTGAATTTGATAGAACTCTTCATTTCCTCTGAATTAAATAAAAAGGCAATATAACTATGTGATTTCATAACTTACCAAAGGATGTTACTCAAAATAGTCCCATTTATACTCATGAAATGTTTTTCTAAAATATTTTTTGTAGCCTAAATGTACGCATAACACACAGGGCTGTTTTCTATCTTTAGTACTAAAATTAACTACCCTATTTTTTTTATCATATAAATAATATATATTCATTGTAAAGCAAAATAAGCTTTTAGATTATAAATTAAAGTTTAGGGGAGAAGCAACAATTACCTGAAAACTAAGAGAAAACTCACTATCCCAAATCAATTACCAATATTTTATAGACATCCTTCATGCATTTTTATTTAACTAGATGTCCATCTATATGCATTGCTATCAAAGTTGGATCATATAAACGTATTTTATTTTATGGGAAGTTGTGGTGGGCAGAGTAAGGTGATCTTCATTATTCCTGCCCTCTGTTTACATACCTTCTATAATTCCCTCCCCTTGAGATTGAGCTAGACCAGTGAATGTGATGGGATATCACTTCTGTGATTAGGATAGCAATCAGCTGATTTGGGGTTCAGCCAAAGAGAGAGAATTTCAGTGTTCTGCTTAAAGAAGGATCAACCTGCCACCTCGTCGTGAGTTTCCTATGGGGACTCGAGCAAGGAAATTTAGGCAATAGCTAGGACCTGAGTGTGACCCCAGATGATACCCAGCAACAAAATAAAACCAAAGAAAATAAGCAGAGACCTTAGTCCTATAACCCAAGGTATTGAATTCTATCAATAACTAAGTTACAGCCTTCAAACAGGACCCCAAGAACTAGAAGGCAGCATGAAATCAGGCAAAATCTTGAGTTAGCTGGGTGAGACTCCAAGCAGAGAACCTAGCTATCTCATAGCCTAATCACTGAACCAGAGACTGTGCGATTATACAAGTATGGTATTTTAAACCATTAAGTTTGTGATGACTTGTTGTGCAAAAAGAGAAAATCAATACAACAGATATTGACAGGAATATAATCTTTTTCTATATTTTGCTGCTTACAGATTCAGTCTGCCCACAATAGCCACAAATGAAGTATAAGACAATTTAAATATGTACATTTTAAACTATGCATTCAGTAGAAATACATCATTCGTTATTTTTAAAAAGTGGATTATTTTATTAACAACTCTCTGCATCTATGCTTTCACATTAAAAAAATAAAAAATAAAATAATATAATATACACCATTGCAACCCTTCTGAGAAAATATGAGAAAGCTCTAAGTCATATATTTTGGCTGCAAAGTATTCCATGGTCTGGCCCACCATTCTATTACTTTCTTACTCAGATGTTTTCCAGTTTCTTTACATTAGAAATGATGCTGTAATAAATAGCTCTGTTCCTATAATACTACATAACGGTTGCTTAGGTAGCATAAGATAGAAGTTCATAGAGTATGATTCCTGGTACAGAGATAATATGCATCTTTTGATTTACTAGATCATCTGATAATATTCCAAAATATCTGTACCTATTGCATTTGCATCCACATTGTATTGGAACCCCAAAACTCTAAGTGATGTTTCACACCAGAATTTTAAAAATTATGAGAAGTGAAAAAGACATGTCTTACTTTACAATGGATTTCCCTATTATTACTGAAAGTGGTATTACTGGTCATTTGTATTTTCTGTTCTTTGAATGCTTATCTTTTGAGTTTGTTTTGTTTCCATCAAACATGTTGTAGGTTTATTTTTTAAGTAATTGCAAAAGTTTCCACATTGTAAACTATTTATCTGACCCACAGATGCACTGTTTTTTCTATCAATCTATATTTTGCTTCATTTTGTTTATTGGTATACTTTATATAAAAATATTTTTTTCACAGAATCAGATTTTAAAATTTTATTTTATTTTAACATAGATATAAATTACCTCCCAGAGTTTCCTCTGTTTTATTAACTGACATCTCTTATCCATCAATATTTATTTTTTAATATGTCTGACTTAATGATCAAACTATATTTTCTTCCAGATGGCTAATCCTATGCATCAGCAACTTTTACTAAATAATTCATTTCTCCATTAAACTGAACTCTCACCTAGACATGCATGTTTTAGTAACACTGCTAACAACAAACAAACAAAAAAAACCCACAAATTTCTCTCTTCAATATTTTAAAAAGATTTTGAAGGCTTTTAAAAGTATACAATTTCAAATTGTTTACAATGATTGAAATAGTTAAACAGTAAATATGGGAGACTTAAATTATCACTCATTCATAATTTATGATTACCATAATTAAAATATTATATATAGATAGGGATTTTTTTAATGAGGTAAAGAGCATTATTGTTTAGCATATTAATTTGCCTAAATAAATCTATGTTTGATTACTGGATTCACAAATTGTGAACTCTTTAAAAAATCTAAGATTAGTAATATGCATCTTAATTAGACTAATTTTCTGTGGAGCAGGAATCACTGGAATATAAACTTAAGATGGAAAGATATTTGTGACAGAAATTGCTTCCTGGAAAAAGTTAGAGTATATTTCCAAGGCTCCACTGAGTTTACTTCTGGCCAGTTGGAAGGGGAGCTTTATAAGAGCTGTTCCCGGATAGACCATGAAAACCTGCTTTATAAGCTTTTCCATGATCATCTGCCTTCTCAGTAACTGGGATGGAGATAGTTCTGAGGGAGAACTTGAAAACCAATATCAATCATGCATGAAGACCTGAGGGAGGACCATTCTGCCAACCCTTTTACTTGTCCAGTCCTATTACATGAATTAGGAATAAAGTTGTATTACTTTCAAACCATGTTATGGAAAATGTTTTGTTTTATTTATTTTTTTATTTTTCTTAGCAAGTTAGTCTACATTCTAATGAGTACCAATTACAAATCAACCAATTTTCTGATGAGTTTCAGATGCATTGTTACTTCATTTAAATACTTAGAAGACTCCAAAGTATATGCAATAATATCTTGAGAATTATAAATCCAAATGTGCAATATAATGTTATATGTTGCTTACATAGCAATAAAAAGAGAAATGTGCATTTTCAATTCTTCTGATGTTATTTTCTTATTACTATATTATTTTACCCAAAGGTTTAAGGAGTAAAATATTAGAATAGCTGATAAACACTACTCTTACGAAGAAAGAAAACATTCTAAAAAATCATTAAAATGGCTCAAATTAAATATATTTAAGAATGCTGAGATGGAGGAGACCTTGTATATTCACTGAACTCTTTCAACAGATGCTTCTTTAGTGCCTGCCTAAAGCAGTTTTCTAGGCACATTTTTCTAGAGACCCAAGATAAGGAGGTGATCTAATTATAATAAAAAAAAGATAACATTTTACAGATGATAAACTCAGATATGTATTAAAGTTATAGAATTAAGTAAGTTTGGAAACTTTTCCTAGGTCACTTACAACTTTCATTTTACAATTAGCAAGTGATAAAAGTAGAATTAGAAAACCAGGTGACTTAACTTGGAGATGCTTACCCTTCAAGCAGAATGCTAACCTGAGTCCCTCTTTATGCCTCTACATGGCCATAGATACACTCTACTGGACACAGCACACCTTAGCTGTGCACTCTGCCAGTCTTATAATAATACTTTACAGAATGATACACTGACTCTCAATCCAAAACAAGTTGAGGAAACCAGGCTATGAAGCTAGGTGGGGTACAGACATACAAGATAGATGTAGGAGCTGGCTGAACTTTCTCAGGAGAGTCTCAGAAAATTTGCAGTTACTGTGGAGTTCAGAGTAAGAGTCTCTAGCTAAAGAGTCAAGAGTCAAGCTAATAATGTACAGCACACGATTAATCATTATCAGAAGACGGTCAGGAGCATGCTAGACATGAAGAAAGGCAATCTTTTATGAACCAGAAAAGTAATCAGAAACTAGGTAAGAACATTTCACAGGTGAAGTCCTTTTACAAGGCCGGAAGTTGGCAAAACAACTAGGACTATAAAAGCTAACTAAATCAACAGGGAAGTCGAACTTGTAAGAAAACCTCTCCTGAGCCAAAATGATGTGTGCTCACATGGGTAGTCAGGAATATTATTTAAATACAGCATTATTTACAATAGCCAAGATTGGGAAGCAGCCCAAGTGTCCATCAGTAGGTGAGTGGATAAAGCAGCCCTCACACATTTATACAATGGAATAGTACTAGGACATACAAAGGAAGAAAACTTCACCTTTTGTGACAGCATGGATAGACCTGGAGAACATTATGCTCAGTGAAATAAGGCAGCCCGAGAAAGACAAGCACCATATGATTTCATTCATATATGGAATTTAATGAACACTGAATTAAGCAAAAATAGTGACAGATACATAGATAAAGCTGGCAGACAGCTCTGGGTTGGGGGAAGGAGGGTGTGAAGAAATTAAGCAAAAAGGGGGGAAATAAGAAAGAACTCATGGACAAGGACACAGTATGGTGACTGTCTGGGAGAGGGGGTGTGTAGAAGTGGAAGAGGGTATAACAGGGATAAATGATGATGGGGAAAAATAAATTAAAAAATCTTTTTTGAAAAAAAAAGGTATACAAACATGAAGTTGGAAACAGAACAAAAAACAGCCGGAGCCTGTTTTTCTCAGTGGATAGAGCATCAACCTATGGACCGAAGGGTACCAGGTTCAATTTGGGTTAAGGGCATGTACCTTGGTTGCTGATACATCCCCAGTAGGGAGTGTGCAAGAAGCAGCTTGTTGATGTTTCTCTCTCATTGATGTTTCTAACTCTCTCTCTCCCTTTCTCTCTGTAAAAAATCAATAAAATGTATTTTTTTAAAAACAACTCAAAGAACACACAATGGTTTAAACAAAATGGAAGATTATTTATTTAAAAAAACATCTAAAAGAGGTGGTATAAATCTTTGAGTGGTTCTTTTCCAAAAAGAAATTCAGAGACCATGCTCTTTTCAAGTGGTGTTCCCCCACACATGGGACTTGTTATCTATCTATCTATCTATCTATCTATCTATCAAGTTGGAAGACAGAAATAAATAATGCATGTAGGAGGTTTTAGAAGTGACATTAAATTTCTATTGTTTGGGGAAGGTACAATTGTTATAGTAGTTGCCCCTACCTTGATAAAAGTGACATTTTTTGCTAGGTAGTATACTCAATCTATTCTAATAGACATTTTAGATCACCACTTCAAGTCACATTTTAATCATAAAAACTCAGTCAAATGGTCATGCTTGACTACAAAGGAATCAGGAGACAGTGGCTAACTTCGAGTCCAGAAGAGGAAACGGATTTTCCCGTAATGCTTTATTTAGAGCAAAATTTACTTCCAGACTTGGTCATTATCTGATCTACAGAAGCTAGACTACCAAATTTAGGGGTTGAAACATGGGCAAATGCTGGGATTGATACTTTGTTAGGATATAAACTATTTCACAATAATATAAATGGGAGTGTTTGAACAAATTTAGTCTTTTTACCTTTCTCTTCAATAGTATTTTCATTCGTTGTTTTGTTTTGAGTTCTCTCCTGCCAATTATTTGGGACTTTTACTAACAACGTCTTTAGCTTATTAATTTTAAATTAAAATATTTTGCTCCATATAGACACACTTGCAAGTAGAGATCATATCACTGCTATTGAGTATCATATAATGGTCTACAATAGGTAAAAAGAGCTAGGCAGGAGTTAATGCATTTATGCAAAAAAGTGGCATACAAAATATAATTTTCCTAATATTGATTTGTATTATGGCTTTAAATATTAAATATTTGTGCTTCATCCTAATAATTAAAGGTTACTGACACTTACACATACCTAAGTTATATAAGGCTAGATAAGCATCCCAAAAAAGATAGTCAACAGAAAAATGATGAATAATACTAAAATATAGATGTATATTTCTATTAGAATAAAAAATGTTTAAAAGAATATGCATTACATTTTGGAAATTAGAAATATGTGACATAAAATCTTACAAAGTATTATCATTTTAAGGTCTTCTCACACAAATTTCACAAAATATAGCATATATTTTTGAATAATAAATTAAATTAGGTATTTATACTTTTCTTGGATATACCTAGTATTCGTTTTTTGAAATACTGTTAATGTTTATTAATGATGCATGTATGCACTGTCTAGTAATATTAAGGCTTGTGGTTCAAAAGAGCATAGAGGTACCAACAGAAATTATTTTAAAAGTTTCTTTTGAAGAAACAGAATAATCTTCCTGTTTGTTTTCCAGTAAACAATCAAATGCCATATGGTATCAGTCATCCCTGGTAGTAACATTCTCAGCAGGGAAATATGGCACTGAAATGATTGATCGATTTTATCTCATATTTAATTGGCCGTCCTTCAAGGTCAATTGTAAATACACGAGTTCAGTGTTCCAAAACAGTTTTCTGACATCAGTACATAAACTGAAGAAAATTTCAACCCATACTTAATAATACAATCTTGTGAGTAACTATACTACTCTAGAAAAAACACTTTATACCATTCTATTTTTGTCCCTCTATTCTAAAAAGTTCATAATATATTGAATTTTATTATAGTTTTCTCCTTTCCTATATTTGAAGAAAGTTTGAAAATTAGAGATTACAGTAAGATAAAAAAGAAAAAGTTACCTCTTTTACTCCAGCTTTCCTAAGTGTAGCCAATTTATACTCTCAATAAAATGAAATCAAAGTATAATTTATAATGTGTGTGAAAAAAATTATGACAATAAAGATATAATTGCTGAAAGTAAGAGGCTGCAAATAATAAAATAAATTAGTGAAATATGAGGTAAGTTAGAGAGACACAAACTGAAGGCAGAAGACAAATATAAATAGAATGACTTAGGAAGAGAGGTAGAGAAGAGAGAGATTTAAAAGTTAAGTCAAATAAGACCAGAGTATCCATTTATCCCTGTGTGTGTCACCAAGCGGTCTCTATATTAAAAGGGATAGAAGCATTCCTCTGTGTAATCAATCAAAAAGTAAATTCATGGGAAGTATATTATTCTTATATGAGCAGAAGCTTTATTTTGTTCTGTACCTAGAACTGTACCTGAGACATACATGGCAGATATGAACAAATATTTCTTGGATGGATGGATGGATGGATACATGCTCTAACTTTACTTTTGGAAAACAGACATTTCCCTTTCCAGACTTTCCCTTGCTAACTTAGCTCAAAAATGACAAAGTTTTATTTCCTGAATAAAATAATATGTTTAAATGTTACTATATTGTCAATTTTGTTTTTAATATGCAGATAAAAACATACCTCTGAATGCTGACAGGTGGTTTGTAATACTTACACAACAAAATTTATTTTAGGATAATCACAATTATAGGCTAAGTAGTTTTTATTTATTCTGATGGTTAATATTTAATATATATCCTCTTGGAAACAAGAGAGTAACTAGAGTTGTTTGTAGTAAATGCTTAAGAGCACTAATGTATCTTTAAATAATGGTACTCAGGCATGCACATAATAGCTTTAAAAAAAAACACAAATGGAAAGAAAGAAGACTGGGGATTGAGTTATAATGGGATGTTAAACCTTTTAGCTCTAAGTGATTAACTCAGACCTGATCTTAGTCATCAGTTAGTGACATGTTTACCAATTTATGGCAATAAAAATAATTGAAGCCCTCAAAAAGCAGTTTTAGTAAAAGATAGGAATGATGAGGGCACATATGAGAGTCATAGTTATGATTATTCAAATGTTAATACTGTCTATGAGCCCAACATTCACACCACAGATATACCCATTTGAAACCATATCCTGTTCATTGACTAGAGATGTTCACATTTATATGTTGCCAAGTTTTAATTGGTCCTTACTTTGACTTTCATAATACAACTAAAGGCCTGATGCACAGATTTGTGCCCTCAGCCTAGCCTGTGCCCTCTTGAAATCCAGGACTCCTTAGGGGATGTAAAAGAGCTGGTTTTATCTCAATCCCCACAGGCCAGGCCAAGGGACTCCATTTGTGCATGAATCTGTGAATCTGGCCTCTAGTATGCATATAAGATCTTTGATTAATCTCTTCCTGTTCACCCTCCTCTTTCCTTCCCTCTGAGATCTGTCTGTTCCATGATCCCACGCCTGTGCATTGAGCATCTGCCCCCTGGAGTTCAGTGCATGTTATAGCTACTGGTCAAACAGCCAGCTGGTTGCTTAGGCTTTTATATATATATGGATAAGAAAAGAAAATATTTAGGGTATTAAAAAAGTCACTCATGTGTAATTACAAAATTATAATTTAAATGACTATTCTAACATATTGGTAATCCTATATAATAAGGACATAATATGCAAACTGATGATCACTCCAACAGACAGATGGCTTCCCCCATGTGGTCAAAGACAGCTGCCCCATGTGGACAGAAGATGGCTGCCACAAGATGACAGGAGGGGAGGGCAGTTGTGGGTGACCAGGCCTACAGGGGAGGGCAGTTTGGGGGGAGCAGGCCAGCAGAGAAGGGCTTTTGGGGGCAACCGGGCCTGCAGGGGAGGATAGTTGCAGGTGATTGGACCAGCAGAGAAGGGCAGTTTGGGGTGATCAGGCTGGAAGGGGAGTGGTTAGGGGATGATCAGGCTGACAGGCAGAAGTGGTTAGGGGCAATCAGGCAGGCAGGCAAGTGGTTGGGAGCTAGCAGTCCTGGATTGTGAGAAGGATCCCAGATTGGAGAGGGTGCATGCTGGGTTTAGGGAAACACCCCTCCCCTTTGCATAAATTTTGTGCAACGGGCCTCTAATATAGACATAAAATAATTAGAATATACCTAAAACAGACAGTAGAGATAATATGAGTCATTGGTCAATTCTCTCAGTTAACACATGAGGAAAATGATTTCTTCAGAATCTAAATCCTTACCCATGGAGGAACTCAATTCTGGCTGGTGGATGAGATTTCAGGCTTAGAATCTAAGTCTTATGAATTCTAGTTCTCTGTCTTTTACTCCTGTGAGGCATTATTACATCAAGAATTATGAAGATAAGTGAAAAAATGAAAGCTGAGTGGAAAATGCTCTCATTTGAATTAGATTTAATCTCAAGTCATTCTCCTACTTTATTAAGACTTAAAAAAAGTATGTCTCCTAACTTGATTTTAATTCCCATCATTGTCATAAGGTTGAAGTTGTATCCCCCCAGCAGCAAGAAATATTTTCAGACACTGTGGACCATGATGTACAGTTCTAGAATATAATTCAATATGCCTTTATAAATGCACATAAGATTCCCACTTTGATGTGTATAAAACAGCATCAGATATTAATGACCAAATCTTAGGGGGAAAAGCATTTATATCCAGATGAAAAGTACATACAATCATTTTCTTCCTGGAGTTAGCAAACTTCATATGATTTATTTTCTCATTAAGTAATGCCCTCATATTTTAGTGACCTTTAAACAGACATTAAGGAAGCTGTTATAATGCTCTTTGAAAGATTAAAAATCAATACAAAAGCCATACTATTTGCTATACAATAGACATAAAATAGATTTTGTAGTTAAATTACTTTTGGATCTTCTTTGTAGATAAATGAATTTTATTTTAAAAGTATCTGAAATTCAATATATTCTGACAGAAATCAAGCATAAGTAAAAGAATGCAATTTGGTCCATAAAAATGATACCCTTACTTGCTTAGTGTCTGAAAATAGTTTGAGTAATATCAATAATTGTATGTACCTATTGTACCTATTTTATATATAATGGCATATAGGATCTATTAATTATGGAAATATTTTGTTATGATATTATTCTTGCAGGTTTTAATAAACTGAATTACAAACTACAGAAATCATGAATAAAGCTGGTTCTGTCTTATAATTTATAAGCTTATACTTTGTGTTTTCTGTTGTGATTTTTCCAACATAATTATAATCTCCCATAGTCACTCGTAGTTTAGCTAAGTTCAAAATATTAATAAATTTCTCATATCCTCTTAAGTGCTATCCTTAACAGCAAAAAGCAATGAAAAACATTTTATTATAAGTTATTTTTAATAAGAACCATATAATTACAGTAGTCATTATCCCTTAATGACAGGGATATGTTCTGAGAAATGCATCAAGTGACTTTGTCATTGTGTATCACCATAGAGTACACATATACAAAGCTAGATGGTACAGCCTCCTACATACGTAGGCTACAAGCTGGAACAGCATGTTATTGTACTAAATACTTAGGTGACTGTAACACCATGATATTTGTGTATCTAAACTTAAGATGGCACAGTAAAAATAAAGATAACATCTGCATAGGGCACTTACCATGAATAGGGCTTGCAAGCTGGCATTTGCTCTGGGTGAGTTGGTGAGTAAATGTGAAGGCTAAGGACATCACCGTCTAATGATGTATTCTTCATAAACACTTTTCCCCCGGCTACCTTCTGACAGGGTCAGAAATAGAACATGGAAGCTGTCGGTGCTGCTTCATAAACACGTGGGCTGGAGATACAGAAGAGAAACTGGCTGGGTAAGACCAAGATAACCCTAATAATGACAGTCAAGAGAGAGTGAAAGGTGGCCTGACACCAAGATGGAGAGATAAAGGAACACAGGGATTGCATGGCAATGTGATTTTGTCTACTGCATGTTAGAGCAGAGGTCAAATTAAGAAATCATGCAGTATTCATAAATAAGATGGTAGGACTGTGGACTCAAAAGTTTGTCTTCGGAAATTTGTTTTTGGTCCCATGGACCCTATCTGGCACAAAGGGCTCTCTGACATTGAATTGATTGATGGAAGAAATAAAATATATCTACACTTTACATCATTACAACCTGAAAACATTTCCAAAGGGCAGGGGCAGGCTGGCTCTACACTACCACAGAAAGCTTTTATTAAAGTGACAGCGGCACTTAATACTTATTAAGGCAGCTCATTTGGACCTTTGTCCTTGAACCAGATCGTAAGTCCTAAACAAAGAATGTACAATAATGACCATCAAGCTAGACCTAGAAGGGCTGCAATGCCCTCTGAATATGCAGCATGGAGGAACATTTTCTTTGTGCTGAAACAGGTCAGCATTTGATGGGTTGGTATGTAATCTGTACATTTAAAATCGAGGTGCTGTGAGTGAGAGAAAATCTACTGCCAAACTCCACATATTTATCTCCCATCAGAGAAAAAAAAAATTCCTCCTGAAATACACACCCTTCGATTCCTTACAGAAAATTTAAATCCATGATTATCTATAGAACCACTGTCCTATGTGTGGCCTGTTCTTGACTGAAACATTTTTATGCAGTGCATGACCAAATGCTGTAGAGCATTTATCTTGTTTGGACAATGACAGAAAAAAACTAGAAAGTGCCTGATCTGTAGTCATGGGAACCCAAAGTAGCTGTTGCTGTTTTGAGTACCCAAAGTTGGTAAAATATGACGACTTCTGAAAAGAAGTGTTTAAAACATCTGTATAAATGTATATTATATATATTCATTTCTACCAGAAGGAAATCATGGAAAGCTTATCTTTAAACAAAACATATTCTTAATATCAACAGCCAAGTCACTTGTTGTGGTTCATAGATCTTTAAGAGCTAAATATATTTATTCCTTCCACAACTTCTACTTATTTTGTTTTGTTGACAACTTATTTCAGCTTCAAGGACACTGAAATTAATAGTAAATAAAAATGGCTACAAACAAGTGCCTATCAATAATAACTTTAAGCGTAAATGGACTAAATGCTCCAATCAAAAGACATCCAGTGGCTGAATGAATAAAAAAACATAACCCATATATATGCTGTTTACAAGAGACCCAGCTCAGAACAAGGGACTCACATAACTGAAAGTAAAGGGATAGAAAAGTATCTTTCAGGCAAATGAAAATGAAAAAAAAAAGCTGAGGTAGCAATACTTATATCTGACAAAATAGACCTCAAAGTGAAGGCCATAACAAGAGGTAGGGAAGGCTACTTCATAATATTAAAGGGATTGATACAACAAGAGGATATAACCCTGAGAAACATAAATGCACCCAATGCAGGAGCACCAAATACATAAAAAAACAACAACAAGAAAAAAACAACTCCTCAAAGATAACAAGGGAGAGATCAACGACAAAACAATCATAGTAAGGGACTTTAATATACCACTGACATCATTGGATAAATCCTTTAGACAAAAAAATCAGCAAAGAAACAGCAATCCTAAATGACTCGCTAGATCAGATGAACTTAACAGAACATTTCACCCCAAAGCCAGGGAATACATGTTGTTCTCAAGTACACATGGAGTAATTTAAAAAATAGAGCACATATTGGGTCAGAGGCAAAGTCTCCACAAATTCAAGAAGACTGAAATCATATCAAGCATCTTTTCAGAACACAATGGCAAAATATTAGAAATAAATTACAATAAAAACAATACAAAAATCCAAACACTTGGAAGCTGAATAGCATGATATTAAATAAGTATTGGGTTACAAAAGAGATCAAAGAAGAAATTAAAAACATCCTGGAAACTAAAGACAATAAAAACACAACAATCCAAAATCTATGGGACACAATGAAAGCAGTTCTACGAGGGAAGTTTATCTTTCTAAAGGGATATGTAAAAACAAACAAACAAACAAACAAAAAAAAAAACTAGAAAAAAAGGTAATAAACCATCTAACTCAATAACTCAAAGACTTAGAAAGGGAGCAACAATAAAAGTCCAGAGTGAGCAGAAGGAAGGAGATAGTAAAGATGAGAGCAGAAATAAATGACATAGAGACCCAAAAATAAAGAAATACAAATACAAAAGATCAATGAAACCAAGAGCTGGTTCTTTGAAAGGATAAACAAGATTGATAAAGTTCTAGCCAGGCTCTCTAAGAAGCAAAGAGAGAGGACCCAAATAAACAAAATCAGAAATGAAAGAGGAAAAATAATGACAGGCCCCACAGAAATACAAAAGATTGTTTAAAAAAAATACTATGAACAACTCTATTCCAACAAACTAGACAACATGGAGGAAATGGATATATTCCTAGAAAAATACAACCTTCCAAAAATCAATCAGGAAGAATCTAAAAATCTCAATAGGCTAACTATGGAAGAAATTGAAGCAGTCATCAAAAAGCTTCCAGCAAACAAAAGCCCGGGGCTAGCAGGCTTCACAGGAGAGTTTTACCAAACATTCAAGGAAGAACTAAAACCTATCCTCCTTAGACCAGTCCAAAAAAAATTCAAGAGGAAGGAATATTTCCAAGCTCATTCTATGAAGCCAGAATCACCCAGATAAAGACAACACAATGAAAAAGAACTACAGACCAATGTCCCCCATGAACATAGATGTCAAAATCCTCAACAAAATTCTAGAAAATCAGATCTAGAAGTACATCAGAAAGATCATACACCATGATCAAGTAGGATTTATCCCAGGGATGCAAGGATAGTACAATATACACAAATCAATAAACGTGATAGATCACATAAACAAACTGAGAGATAAAAACCAATAGCCATATCAATTGATGCAGAAAAAGCATTTGATAAAATCCAACACCCTTTCTTGATAAAAATTCTCAGCAAGGTGGGAATAGAAGGATTATACCTCAACATAATAAAAGCTATATATGATAAACCCACAGCAAACATCATACTCTATGGGCAAAAACTAAAACCATTTCCCCTAAGAACAGGGACAAGACAGGGATGCCCACTCTCAACACTCCTATTTGACATAGTACTAGAAGTATTAACCATTACAACTAGACAAGAAGAAATAAAAGGCATCCAAATTGGAAAAGAAAAAGTAAAATTGTCCTTATTTGCAGATGACATGATAGTGTACACAGGAAACCCAAAAGGCTCCATCAAAAACTTATTAGACTTAATAAATGAGTTCGGCAATGTAGCAGGATACAAAATTAACACCAAGAAATCTAAGTGAACTTAAAGAAGAGACTAAAAAATCAATCCCATTTACCATCACACCGAAAAAAATTAAGATACGTAGGAATAAATTTAACAAAGGAGGTAAAAGACATATATGCGGAAAACTACAGGACACTGGAAAAAGAGATATAGGAAGACATAAACAGATGGAAAAACATACTGTATTCATGGATTTGTGTAATCAACATAACTAAAATGTCCATACTATTCTAAGCAATCTATTCAATTCAAGATTCAATGCACTATCCATTAAAATACCAATGGCATATTACATAGACCTACAATGAACTTCCCCAAAATTCATCTGGAATAAAAAAAGACCCCGAATAGCCACAGGAATCTTGAGAAAGAAGAATAAAGTAGGTAGGATCTCAATACCAGATATAAAGCTGTATTTTGAGAAAGCCACTGTTCTCAAAATAGCCTGGTATTGGAACAAGAACAGACATATAGATCAATGGGATAGAATAGAGAACCCAAAAGTTGACCCAAACCACTATGCTCAATTAACATTTGACAAAGGAGGCATGAACATACAATGGAGTCAAGACAGTCTCTTTAATAAATGGTGTTGGAAAGATTGGATAGATATACACAAAAACTAAAACTAGACCACCTACTTACACCATACACAAAGATGAATTCAAAATGGATAAAGGACTTAAACATAAGATGGGAAACCATAAAAATACTATGGGAATCCACAGGTAGCAAAATTTCAGACATATGCCAAAGCAATTTCTTCATTGATACTGCTCCTAGGGCAATGGAAACTAAAGAGAAAATAAACAAATGTGACTATATCAAAATAAAAAGCTTTTGCACAGCAAAAGAAACCATCAACAAAACAACAATAAAGCCCACTACATGGGAGAACATATTTGCCAATGTTAAGGGTTTAATCCAACATTTATAGGGAACTCATATCACTTAACAAAAGGAAGAGAAACAACCCAATCAAAAAAATGGGCAACAGACCTAAATAGGTACTTTTGGAAAGAAGACAGGGGTAAGGTAAGAGACATATGAAAACATTCTCAAAGTAACTAATTATCTGAGAGATACAAATCAAAATGTCAATGTGGTACCATCTCACACCTGTCAGAATGGCTATCAGCAACAAATCAACAAACGACAAGTGCTGGCAAGGATTCAGAGAAAAAGGAACCTTCCTGCACTGCTGGTGGAATGCAGACTGGTGCAGCCACTATGGAGAACAGTATGGCATTGCCTCAAAAAACTAAAAATGGAACTCTCATTTGACCAAGTGTCCCTACTTCTAGGAATATATCCCAAGAAACTAGAAACACCAATCAGAAAGGATATATGCACCCCTATGTTCATAGCTGCACAATTCATCATAGTTAAACCAGAAAAAAACAACACAATGAAACATATTTAAGATTTGAAAACATCCTAAGGGTCCATCAGCAGATGAATGGATTAAAAAACTCTGGTACATCTACACAATGGAATGCTATGCTGCAGTAAAAAAGAAGGAATTCTTACCATTTGCAACAGCATGGATAGAATTGGAGAGCATTATGCTAAGTAAAATAAGCAAGTCAGAGAAAGATAAATATGACATGATCTCTATTATTGATAGAATATAATGAACCACATAAACCAATGAACAAAAGCAATCCAGAGATAGAGAAGCATTGATCAGACTGTCAAACCTCAAAAGGGAAGGTAGGAGAGGGTAAAGATAAGGGGTCAATGTCAACCAAAGGACTTGTATGCATGCATATAAGCCTAACCAATGGACACAGAGACACAGACAACAGGGGGGGGGTGAGGGCATGAGTGTAGGGGGTGTCAATGGGGGAATAAGGATACATATGTAATACCTTAATCAATAAAGACATTTTTAAAAAATAAACAAGTGGGAACTCAGAAAGTTCAAGGACATAAAACACACCTAGTATAGATGACATAAAGAACAAAAGGGACAAAATGGCACTTAACGATGCTGTAAAATAAGTCATATCATTTGTGTTTCTTAGATTTTATCTTTAGGACAAGGGGAATGAAGGTTTTTGAACTTTATTTAAGGATGAGTGTTTTTAGTAGGAATATGACATAATCTTTACAGAAAGCTGAAAGACTGATTGGCTGGGAGAATAAGATCAGGGGATAAAGTTGTAAGAGAGGAAGTGAGGACCTATAAGAAGGCTGTTACAACTATTAGTTATTAAATAAAAATGTGTCCTGTTTATGTTTAAATATTGATTTCTTAATTTTTAGTTGGAAAAGTTGGGGGGGACGTCTTATACACAGAAAAATACAGTATATTATTTTTTTTCAGACTGCAAATTGTATAGGGGTGTAATGAAGTAAAAAAGCCTATGTATATATAGAAAACTGTAACAAAATATACCAATTTATTTTAATAAAGTCAAAATTAAAGTGCATTGCATTTTACCAGCCTCTGACAGAGGCTTAACTGGTATACACACTGCAATAAACAAAACTACAAAGAATCTCTCCTGTAAACATGCTTAACAATAAGCAATTTAATCTTCTTTTGCTTTATATTCTCTTTTTCCCCCACTGTGTGCCACAAATATCTTTCCACCTAAGGAATTTTGTATGAATGACTAACCAATAAACAATACGTAGAAAGGAATAATCTCAGAGAGGATCGCAATTTTATGTAAAAAAATATTTTTTAAAAGTTTGAATGATGTTATATTAAATATATTTTATTTGAACAGACACAGCAGCTCAATATTCATCTGGGGCTTTATTTTTAATCATTTTAGGTACAAGATGAAGCTAAATCACATGTGAAATTGAGATATGTTCTAATTATAATTATCTTTCATCTGAAATGTTTCAATTGAAATGGAAATAATCCAAATTAAATATTACTTCAGTGGTTCTCAGTCTTGGGTGCACAGTAGAATAACCTGGAGTGCTTTTATGTATTCTGATGCCTTGTCAATACCCAAGACCAATCAAGTCAATCCCAGGGGCTTTGTTAAAGCTTTTCAAGTGATTCATAAGTATTACTTGATACACTTAGTTTTTCCTTTTGCTTTTGAGGTTTACCCTGCAAAAAATACAAGCAACATGAATCTCACATATTGCAGTTCCCCAGTCTCCCTGACCACTAGAATAGGTTTTCAGGTAATAGCCACAAAAGGCATTGAGGTTGTGCATATTCAGGGCGAAGAAAAATACATATATCTGATGGTTTATTCTGACCGTTAGTGATTCTTCCCTACAACGAATAATGTTTGTTTACTCCTCCCTTGAAAGGCAGAAGGCAAAGTTAATGTATTAAAATTTAATCCCTCTGTTAAACAGCAGAGAGAATAATAGCTAGAATGCAAACATTCCATTTTTAGCAGAATTTTAAAAGAAAATAAAAAAAAAACAGCTTGAAACTTTTTTTTGGGGTGTGTGTGTGTGTGTGTGTGTGTGTGTGTGTGTGCGCTCGCACTTTATTTTAGAAAGAATTGTAAGAGCATTTGATATTCTTCTTGGGCAGATGAATCATTCATAAAGTTTTCATTTCCATGAAATTTATAACCATCTTGTACAGAGTAGTTATAAATAAAAAGGTTCAGTATAATTTACAGTGGGAAATTTTTGTTAGTTTTATAGTAATGTTGAAAGGGCCAAGATTGAATTTTATCTTTCAAAAAAATATTTACTCTTCTTCCTTTCATGGTAGGATCTCAGTCTTTATTGGAACTATATGAACAATAACTTTATCCAAGTTAGAAATATTTGTGCAGAAGAGAAAAACTGATGCCAAACTAGTAATAAAAATTTCTTAGATTTAAATTCATGTTAAAAATCAATTCCACATTTTATGAAACTATTTATATGTGTAAAGTTAATAACATTTCTAAATTCCTCCCAATGACACTACCAGAAATAATGTTTAACCACATATCTGGGTACCCTATGACTCAGTCAAGTTGTCACCTACAGTTAAACATCACTGAATGGAAGGATTTCCTATTTATTGACAACAACCAGTACTTCCAAGTAGAAGATTGCTTGCCTCAGTTTCATTAACTCTCAAAAGGGAATAGTACTATATGACTCAGGTGTTCATTACTATGAATAAATGACATAATATAAAGAAAAGACTTGGGCCCGTGCCTTACTGAATATGGATTCAATAAACTTCAGATACTTTTCCCACAAGCTGGGGGATTTTCAAAACATGTATGATTACATCAGTGAGCAGCTGCTATCCTCTACATCAAAATGTTTCCCCTTAGGAAGGCTTTCCATTAGGCTGCCATAGTGGCTAGGATATCAACATTAATCATTTCTTTGAACAAAGAACAATTCTTCTTTGAAAGAAAAACTCTTCCAAAAATCAGATTGTCAAATCTATTAATAAGAATCAGATATATTTCTGGTATCAAACTTGATTAAGTGCAAAGAATACAGCAAATAGGGAAACACAGGCAATGTATGCAGAGATCTGAGCCTACAAAGATCCTTCCTTGGAGCATAAGGATGAGCCCTGGCCCAGATTTAATATTTG
Source organism: Vespertilio murinus (assembly GCA_963924515.1). Classification (NCBI taxonomy): domain Eukaryota; kingdom Metazoa; phylum Chordata; class Mammalia; order Chiroptera; family Vespertilionidae; genus Vespertilio; species Vespertilio murinus. Next base: position 53,827,505 of record OZ004705.1, read on the forward strand.
CTGCATGCAGGGCAACAATTAATTTTTTTTTATTTTGTACTTAAACACTCACAAAATACACGCTGACATTTTCTAATAGGTCATGTTCCATAAATCCATTAATTCCAAATATTTACTATGAGCAAACTAGAAAAACTCAACCAAAATAATTTTAAAGATTAAGTAATATTTTCACTAATTAATACTTTCACATCAGAAGTTGTCTTCCTTGTCTAAACATCTCCAGGACAGAGGTAAGCTATATAACAATTGCTATGTCTTTCTTAAATAAAGTTAGATAAAATAATATATACTTTTACCTGTGCATATTAACATCAAATTTATAGCATTCTCTTATTTTGACATAAATTTGTATTTGGTAGTGGTGATAGTGTGTGCATGTGTGTGTGTGTGCAGATTAGATTAAAACAGAGAGGAGAGAAGGAAAAAATATCTATTATTCTTCTTTAGAGAAACAGTAAAGAATAAGGAGATCAAAATGACATGAGAAAGATCTTGGCTTTAATATAATCTATGTTTTGTCTTTAACTGGCTTTATAGCTTGCAGCAGAGTTTCTAAAGTATAAATTAATATACAAGCACAGATTTCTTTCAAAAACTTTCTTGTAAGTTCCCCTTATTAAATTAGGTTATTTGCATATATCACTTACATTTAAAAATATAAGTATAAATATCTTATGATCATAGTTCATGCAACTCTAAAAAAAAACCCCACATAATTACCAAGGGAACATGATCATAATTTAAAAGTGAATAAAATTTAAATCAATGCCATTGATTTAATGTGTTGGATAATACAGATTTGGCAAAATGTGTATGCATATTCTACCAGAAATTATTTGAAAAATTAGTTCAAATTAGTAATTACCTGTGGATTAAGTATTTATATAAATATGTTTTAATCATCATTTCAGAAAATAAGTTACTTAACCTCTCTGAACCTCAGATTCCTCATATGTTAACTGATTAAGGAGAAATGTAGACTGGATGATTTATTAGGCTGCTATTATTATTTTTTCCAATCAATAATTCAATGAAGCACATTTAACATACAACTATTGAGTATTTAATGCCAATAGTGTGCAGGTTGTGAGATTTTACTCTACTTGAATTTTAATAGCTAGCGTGCTATAGTTTCATGGATATTGTCAGAAGAGACAGATTCCTAGGACCAAGCCAAAGTACATTCTTACTCATGGGCATAGAGAGCTACATAAACTTTATATTTGTATCAGTCCCATTAGGGACAACATGAAGTGATCCAGATCAATATAGTGTATGCAATGGGTTTGAATTACAGCTGAGGATCCCTGGGCTTAGGGAAGTCAAATATTTTATAATGAACTACAAATGAATTTGTCTTTTGCCTGGGAGGGAGACATTACCTTTATTATCCTAAATAGTAAAAACACATGCCCTTGCTCTGTAAGTAGAGACTAGCTTTTCTTTCCAAGGCTGTTTGCTATAAAAACATCTTTGAGAAGGCAGTCTGGAACTAAAGGCCATCCAATCCACCAGTCACAGCACTGCAGTGGTCCCCCTCCTCCCAACTGCCCTCCCTTGCTGGCCTTATTGCCCAGAACTACACTCCCCTGCCAGCCATCTTCTGGAGGCCATCTTTGACCGCATGGGGGCAGCCATCTTGTGCTAGGGCATGAGGATCAATTTGCATATTACCTCTTTATTATATAGGATAGTACATAGGAGAAAGTATCATTTAAAAATTCATTGTAAGTCTGATATTGATGAGACTAAGAGTATTTCAAAAAATAATTCATGGCTCATTTATAAAAACAAAATTTGAAAGTTAAATCTGTTTAGAAAATAGCATCATTCTTACAAACAATCCATAGCTTGAGTTGTGATTCTCTCTTCCTCTCTTTCGAGTTCTGCTCTGTTACTACTTTATTTCTCTTATGACACTTTGATTCCATCTAGGGAGCTTTTCTCTGAAAAGAAGAATCATTCCTAATCAGGTCTAAATTCCGGTTGGTAACTTATTTTATGATAAACTTGAGATGGCCCAAAGAGGCAGAGGAATCGCATTTATAGCAGAAGAGACACCTGCCAGTCCATTATCTAAATATAACTACTCCTAGTATATTTATATCATGGAGAAATCCTTTTACATATTTTGGAAATACTTTTTGAATAATCTGGAAAGATTAGATATTTATAACATTTCTTTCAATTGGCCCATCATTGCATTCTATTCCATCATATAGTTAACTATCGCTCAAAATTTCTGCTGAGCTGGATGTGATTATATTTTAGGAATGTGAAATAATAAAAGAGATCTACATTTCTTTTACATGTTTTCCTTCTCAGAATTGTTTCAGAGTTATGCAAGTTTCATGGAAAGAAGTAAAAGTATTCACACTTTTTCCTATGCTCTAGCTCTGAATTTGTGACATGAAAATGGGTTGCCTTAAAGTTAAAAAATAAAAACTGACTTAGACAAAATTTTTTTTTTTGCTCAAACTATAAAGATTCAGTAGCCTGAATCCCAAAGGAGAAAGAATGATGAAATATATTTCCTTTCCTTGAATCGCTTTCTGAACCGTGCTTGTGCCAGCCCAGTTCCATACATCTCAGACCTCTGAAGGAAGAGGACAGCACAGCAGGGCAGTGGTAAAGGACAGTCTTTGGAACCAGATACATTTAGGTTTCAGTGTAACTTTGATCTTACAGGCCTGATTTTTACCTCTTTCAGCCCCAATTCACTCTCATGTAGAATGCAATGAAAATACCTTGCTGTATAAATTTATATTAAATTTATATTCAACAATGCTTTACATGACCAGGATTAGTGAAAAGTTTGGAGAGAAGGCATTTTTCTTTTTTGCTATTTTTTTAAAGAAATCTAATACCGTATCTCTACCTAATTAATATTTGATGTAAAAATGAGTTATCCATCAGGCAATTTTAAAAAGAATTGAATTGCTACATTGTCAACAAATCTATTGTAAATGCTTATGCCATACAAGTGGAAAAGTTTATCTATTATTTCTAATCAGAGCCTGTCATTTATAGACTGAAGGAAGTTCTCTGTATATTAACACATGCTGTTGCTGTTGCCCAAGAAAAATGTGTCATTAGTTCTTAGGAAAAGAGAAGATACAATCCAGGTTCAATTTGGGATATGTGGAGACAGTTTCTACTTTCAAAAATAGCAATATCCATCCCAAATTAAAAAGAAAATCAACAACGGTGCTGATATTCTATTAATTACATGTCTTACATTGACTGATGGCTATCTGAATATTTGATTGGAGACACAAGAATTATGTTTCCTTTCTTGCCTTCAATATCTAGAATTAATAAAAATACAAAGAATTCTCACAAGAAGGAAAGAAAAATATGGTCAAAATATGAACACGCAATTAATAGAAAGGTAACCAACCCAATATCTATATGAAGTGATAGTCAAACTCAGTAGTCACCTGAAAAATAAAAACCATAATGGAATACTCTAACTTAACACTCATCATATTTTCTCCAAATTAGAAATTTGCATAATATGAAGCACAGGCAGGGTTGTAGGGAATTGTGGGGATCCTCTCACACTGCTGGCAGGAGTGTAAATGATTCAACAGTTGGTGTGTTATTTAGCAGGTTTCAGTCAAATGTAGTTTTGCAGTTTCATGGCTAGGTATACTAGTAGAATGCTTACAAGGGTGCAAAATGCAACAGGAACAAGAATATCCATCTATCGTTGTTTTGATAATAAAGAGAAATAATCAACCTAAATGCAGTGGTTCGTATTGATGCCCTACCATCTCCCTTTCTTATTTTATTATATTTTATTGATATTTTACAGAGAGGAAGGGAGAGAGATAGAGAGCTAGAAACGTCGATGAGAGAGGAACATCAACCAGCTGCCTCTTGCACACCCCCCACCGGGGATGTGCCCGCAACCAATGTACATGCCCTTGACCAGAATCGAACTCGGGACCTTTCAGTCCGCAGACCGATGCTCTACCACTGAGCCAAACCGGTTTCTACTACCATCTCCCTTTTTATGGGGCTGTGTACCTGCCCCACAGCTACCAGGGTTATTAGTCTCCAGAATCTTCACACCTGCCCTTTGCTCCAGAGGATCAACCTTGCTTGACAGAAGCTTCCTACTCAGGAGATTTTTTTCACACCTGCTTTCCCACTCCCCTTGCCCTACTTCCATCTCAAAAGCTTAAGGCTGACAGACCGATGTGAGGATAAATAACCCAGACTCTGCCTACGGGTGCCCTCCTTTGCTTTATGCTACGTTTAATAAATGTGTGTGCTTTGCTGCAGTGCTGCTGTCTGTCACTCATGTGAAATCGTTCTTAGGAGACTGACGAGGAAGAACCCAGGAGGGAACAGCCCTCTCCCTCTGACTCAGGGGACTGTCCCACAACATCTCTGCCGGTGCCCATAACATCAATGCAACAGGAAGAGTTTTCAAAAACATCATCTTAAGCAAAACCAAAGAAACAAGTTAACAGCTACTACCTTTAGTGCAAAACAGGCATGCAAATAATACTATTTCTAATTGTTTATTTGGAGTTAGGAGGAATAAGGTCTGGAAATTGAATTGAGTGTGTAGATAGAGGGATAGAAAATAAAACAATAAAACTGATGCATCTGGCAATGCTGAAAATTAACATTCACCAAGTATTTTTATTTGAATTGCATGACTCTGTAAACAGCAACAACCTAATGGTTGCTAATGGAAATTCGTTTTCCCAAAACTAGAACTTAACTTTTTTTTTTCTTTCAAAATTAATGAATGAATATAGACAAAAATGTTGTTTAATATAATTCAGGACTTTCCATTATACTTGAACTAATATTTGGAGGCAAGCATATTTAAAAAGACATTTAATTATTAATGATTTTGTAAATTATAATATGTTTCCATTCAATTATTTCTACCGCTCTGCTTTCATAATCCCTGCTTTGGTGACTTTCTAGATCAGTGATTTTCAACATTTTTCATCTCATAACACATAAAATAATTAACAAAATTCTGTAACACAGAAAAAATATATATAGACATATATATTTGCAGGTATGATAAAAGTAAGTACCATTTTGATTCACTCATGCTGGAGAGCTATTGTTGTGTTGGCTGTTGTCATGTTTTTATTTGATCATCTAAGGAGAAAGAGGTCAGTAGACATGACTGAATAGACAGGCATTGCATGTTTTAAAAATTGTTCTAAATACGTGTTGTGAAGAGTTGACTTAAAGTGGAGCCACTTAAAAATAGAGCCAGAGCAGTCATTCCAGAGAAACTCTTTACTTCTATTAATCTTCAAACTTTAACCTGTTGAACTGGGCAAAATAACCTTTGGACTCGGCTACAGTCATTGCCTCACAAACAATCCTAGAACTATACAGCACAGCTGAGATCCTCACCACAAGTACTGATAGTCATTGATGCTCTTTCAGAAGACAGAATCAGTTACGAGCCATGCATAGCTATAGAATAACTCAGTCAACACGATGGAAATTCCTTTCCTCTATTTATGAAATTCCTTCCTTCCTCATATAAACCCCTTCCATCACTCTGTAATCAGAACATAATTTGGATTTCTGCCTGAATTTGTGCCCCAAAATTGCACTTTTTGTTAATCCTCACCCAAGGTTATTTTTCCATAGGCAGTAGAAGGGAGAGGGAAAAAGAGAAACATCAAAGTGAGAGAGGCACATGGATTGGTTGTCTCCCACACATGCCCCTGCAATGGAGGTACATAGCCTTGCCTGAATCTAACCTGGGACCCTTCAGTCAGAGGGCCAACCCTTTACAACAGTGGTTCTCAACCTTCCTAATGCTGTGACCCTTTAATACAGTTCCTCAAGTTGTGGTGACCCCCCAACCATAAAATTATTTTTGTTGCTACTTCATAACTGTAATTTTGCTACTGTTATGAATTATAATGTAAATATCTGTGTTTTCTGATGGACTTAAGCAACCCTGCTAGTGGCCATCTGTGTCAGACCAACTACTTATTTTTATTATTATTGTTTAAAGATGAACATTTGTCTCCTTTTCCCCAACTGACCTCCCCCAAACAACTCCCACCCCCCAGGACAAGTCCCTCTCCCCTGCCATTCCAGTGTCTTGCATCCATTGATTATGCTAATATGCATACATATAAGTCCTTTGGTTGGTCTTTAACAACACCCCTCCACCACAACTACTTTTAATGTTGATATTTTTTAACAGAAGCCAATCTGCATACTATCTACAACTAAATAACTGACTTAACCTTCCAAGGGTTTCCATTATTTTTGGTTCCTGAGAAAAGAATTCCAGCATCATTAGCTCTGTGATGGTATTATATTATAAATAAAGTGAGAAATTAAAGTCTGACATATATGAAATAGGCTCATATCACACTTGAATAGCTAACATAATTGACAAAAATTTCCTGTGAATTGTCATTAATAAATTTATATTAGAAGTTGACAAAGAAGAATTATAAGTCTCCAATTGAAAGCTACAATTTAATTCAGGGACTTTTAAAATATTTGGGACCCATGGCAATCTTGTTGGTATCCTTTAACTCCTAAAATTATAGGCAAAACTGTGTGGCTACTTAGGTTTACTTATCTAGGCAGATGGCCTATAATATTTTCTCAGATTCTTAAAGAGAACCTTGACCAAAGAGAATAAAAAACATTCTCAAATATACTCTCATTCTCTCTCTCTTCTCTCTCTCTCTCTCTCTCTCTCTCTCTCTCTCTCTCTCTCTCTCTCTCTCTCTTCCTCTTCCTCTTCCTCTTCTTCTTCCTCTCTCTCCCTCACCCTCTCCCCCTCTCTCTCTCCCCCAAAGTCCAGACAGATAAAGGAAATGCTCTTAAATGACCTTGTCCTTGTCACACAATTAAACAGATCTGGGAGTGGAACTTCATTCTTCTGTCTGATCCAATTCTCATTTCCATATAACAATGGTGTTATATCTCTTGTCAATATTATAAGCCTTGTATTTTTATAAGTAATCTATTAGTGCATTATCAAATATGCCAAATAATGATTAAAAGTTATACTTTCATCTGTATTTATATATACATTGTATCGTTTTGCTTACTTAGGATCTGAAAAAACTTTCTTTCAGTCTTCACTCATAGGTAAAATTATTAGGGATAAAAAAAGAAAATAAGAATGTCTTTCCCGTGTGTTTGATTAGTTGCCTGACAGGCTTTGGTAATTGAAACTAATGGAACCATTAACCTACATATACCAAAAAGTAAGTCTGCTTTAATGATAATCACATTAGAACTTGATGGATGGTTATTAGATGCCAACTCCATGCTTCCTACTCTTAAAGAGCTGTCTTACAGTAAATAGCAGGACCTTATATCAGCATAATAGTTCAATATATTTTAACCATACCAAATAAAACCGATATATGTCTGAAGCTCAAATTTTGGGAAAATCTTGTTATTCCTATAGCTTTTAAATTTCCCAACATATTATATTTATCATTATGTCACTTTCTTTCATCTTTCATTATTTAGTATATTGGCCACATTGCATCTAGACTTTGAAATTATTAACTCATTCGAATTATCAATTACTTTTAATAGTATTATACTCCAAACAGTTTATCATTCAAAAACATTTTTATGTTAAGACAATTTATAAAAGCTTATTGATTGAATGATATTGTTTACAACATACAATACTAAAAGATGAAGCCCTTTGAATTTTTTTTACTAATAATTGAAGTGTCTTTCACATGTCATGCCCTCTTCACCCACCTAAACTTGGGCAGACCAGGCAGTAATAAGTACACTTTTTCTCTCATCCTATTATTTAAATAGATTTTAATGAATATGCAGGTTATTCTCATCATTTACTATTCATTTACCTTCTGTAAATTCTCTGCATCTATAATTAAGTGCATTTTAATGCAAAAATTCCTCAGAGGTCCACCCAATTACATTTTTCATAAAATAAAACATTTTAAAGTCATCTGTTATTTTAATTTTTACTTTCATATTTATAAGATAATTATACATTTATCCTGAATTATTTTATCATTAAATCAAAATATTCAATTAAAGCATTGATTAAATATTCATGGTGAAAAATCAGGTTATATACATATCATCCTTAACTATTATTACAAATTGTCTTTGTTAATAAAGCGAATTATGCCAGCGCACTGAAACCTGGATAAAGAGCAATTTATTTAAATTGAATTATATGCAATATTTAATGGTCTGTTTATTATGCTGAGCAATAAGCTAAATCATTTACAGTGTAAAACTGTCACTATTACAAAAAGTCATAATCATCATTATTTAGGCCAAAATACTTTATTTTGGCAAAAAAATTTATATCATACATAAATTTTATATTAATATAATCATGTGAGCAATAGCATAGGTTCATCATTTGATTGTCATCATATCAATTGATATTGGACATAATATGAAAGAATGGTGGGCTGGCAACAGGAAGCAAAATTAGAAATAATAGTTAGATTTTATCTCGATGAGTATACTAATACCTCCATTTATCCGTATGTTTTCTGCTACGGGAGACTTATCTGTATGTGCTCATCAGCTGGCCCTGCACTCTATCTGTTGGGTTTGGCTAATGCAGAACAACAATAGATGGAAGAGAGGAATGGGCACCACCAGATGTGTGTTTCTCTGGCTGCCTTCCTCTAATATTGGCTTAGGCTGGCCACCATTCAACGGAAGTTTGCATCATCCTTCCAGGATGCCTTTTATATAAGAAGTTCACATTTCAGGTTCCAGCATCCACTTGCCTTAATAATTATGAGTCTATTTGAATGATCTATTTCATAGTCATTCAAAATTGTAGTAGTAATTTTTAATTCTTAAAATAAGTGTTGATTCGATTCATCTAAACCGTCAAATTTCTATGCTTTATCAATATACAATGTCCAAAGCTGTTTCTGCATTATCATTATACAACATCCCAATCTTCGCTCTAAAGTCTATGCCTTCTGATAATTATGTGGCCGCTGTAAATACTGTTGTAAGATTGTTTTTGAGATGTATATATTTCATCCTTTTGCTTTCAGTCTGCCTATGTGGTTATATTTGAAATAAGTTTTTGTACGTAGTAAATAGTTGTTTTCATTCACTTTGGGAATCTCTGTCTTATAATTGGTGCAGTGTGACCATGTATTTTTAACCTATGTATTGATATATTAGAGGTCAAGTGTGTAATTTTGATCTTTGTTTTATTAGTTACTTTTGTTTGTTTCGGTTTTATTTTCCTGCTTATGGCAAAGGTTTGCTAGAATTCCATTTTTATTATTCTGTAATGTTTTTGAGTATATCACTTCATATAGCATTTTTAGGATTACTATTAGGTATTACATTTGCATATGTATGTGCATACACACACATATATGTGTATATATATATATATATATATATATATATATATATATATATATTTAAAATCTACTGGTGTCAGCACTTTACCAGTTCTAATAAATTATCAAAATCTTACCTCCTTTTATATCCTTCTATCTTCCTCCATTTTATATTAATACATATATCTCCATACATTTATGGATATATATATAAATAATTATATATACAATATAATTATATATACATTATATAATTATATACACATTATATAATTATATATGCATTATATAATTAATATATATAATGTTGTATATTATATATTATAATATTGTATATAATTAATCCATATATAATTATATATACATTATATGTGTGTTATTACATACATATATTGTGCGTGTGTGTGTGTATACACACACACACACACATATATATACACACATATATATATTTAAAATCTACTGGTGTCAGCACTTTACCAGTTCCAATAAATTATCAAAATCTTACCTCCTTTTATATCCTTCTATCTTCCTCCATTTTATATTAATACATATATCTCCATACATTTTGAATCATTTCAGATTCAAATTATTGTTTAAATTATTGCTTGTTTTCCAAGTCCAGCTAGTAGCAGGAATGCTCAGGCCCTTCTCAAGAAGCCAAACAATCAATTCCACTAATACACACATGGTAAATAAGATAGTTGCTAGAGTGTTTAGTCTGACAGATGAATAGTAGCCAATTTCTCATAGGAAATCAATGTAGCTGATGGAAATAAATGAATATTCTAGAAAAACTGAGTGTACTGTACAAAAAGCTGTTCCTATAGTATTAACAAATATTCTTATTAGCAGAGCACCTCATGGTAAAATTGCACAACATGTTATGAACCTAAGGCAGTCATAGTGTAGTGCAAATAATTAAAATATAAAAGATATCAAAACCAACTATAAAATTTCCAAAAGTCTCCTATTATTTAAAGTAAAAAAGGGGGTAACAGTAGAAGAATATCATGTAAGGAAAAATATCCTGAGAATAATTTACATCTAAAAAATTGTTTTTGTACTTTAGAAAATTAACCTATATTTGAAATGCTAACAGCAAGATACCCATAAAAATACACACATGGTGTCAAAATAAGCCAGAGGAAAATTATTTGGGGGGAGGGGAGTAAAAAAGAATCCCAAGTCAAATTTAAAGTGAATATCCCTTTATTAACTTTTGGTTGAGAATATGTTTGTATATTTTCAGAAAACAACTCTGAGACCATCTGGAATCCAGTAACAGAGAGGAATAGACAGAAGTGCTTCAGCCATGAAGACAGAAGAGACAATTCAGAGATGGAAGATGCTGATGACACCTCACCATAGCAGCAGACAGCAGCTGCGTGTTGCTGAAGGATGCCCAGGACCAAACCAGAGATGGTAGGACCTGCATTACCACCATTTGTCCACCAACCAGATCTGAAATATCATGGCTGACATGTACACATGAGGAACTATTTGACATTGAAATTGAGACTCAAAAGAACTGTTGGCCCAGAAAGGAACTCACCACAGACTGATTCATTTGCCTCTCAGCATAACCATTAAGGCTTGTCGCAGTTTAGGTTCTTATAAGGGTATTTCTTGGATCACATGACCTCACACATCTAGAGGAAATAATGAACAACATAGACTGGTGAACAAAAATAGACCCAGAGAAAGAGAAGCAGCCATCAGACTTTCAAACCTCAGAGGGAAAGTAGGGGAGGTTGAGGGTAAAGGGAAGAGATCAACCTAAGGACTTGTATGCATGCACATAGGCCTTGCCAGTGGCCATGGACAACAGGGGGGTGGAGGAATATGTAGGGAGGGGATTGGGATGGGATTGGGGGGATAAGGACAATTATGTGATACCATAATCAATAAAAATTAATTTTAAATAAATAATCTAATGCTTTAAAAAATAAAATAAATAAATTATTGTTGACCATCAAACATAACTTAGAAAGCTCAAGAAGAGATGCAAAAACATTTGCTTACCCTGAATTTTGCTTTTATTCTTCATGACTGATATTCCAAGATTCATTTTTTCTTTAGTTTTAGAAAATTTCTTTTAACCACTCCTGAATTCTAATTTTAATATCTCCAATTAAATTTAACCAATTTTGAAAAGAAAAAAAAACCAAGATGGCAGCATAGGTAAACTCCTAACTGCAGCCTCACTCAACAATTTCAAAAAATACAACTAAAATATAAAGTGGACATTAACCAGAACTACAGGAAAGTTGACTGACTGGAAATTCTACAACTAGAAGGAAAGAGAAAACCAGATGGAAAATCAGAGGAGCTGTAAAAGCCTAAGGTACTGAGACATGCTGTGCATGTGGGGAGAGGATAGAGCCAGAGAAGAGGGGGCAGGTGAGTGCCTGGCTAGTGGGAAGAAGATAAAAGCTCCGGACTGAGCTGAACCCCAACTCCAACTGCACTGAATCCCAGTTCTGGGCAAGACCCTGGGTCCCAGGCTCATACAGAGGGAATCTGGGCTGTAAGGTGGAAGCTAAGGGGAGCAACAAAAGGCAGAGCCCAGGAGTTGCACACATTGTGCCCAGAGAACGGACTGTTCACTGAGCTGCTGGATTGCCCTAGCGGAAGGAGACAAAAGCTCAGGACTGTGCTGAGCCCCAGTTCTGACTGCACTGAACCCCAGTTCTGGACGAGACCCTCGGGCCCCAGCCTCATACAGAGGGAATCTGGGCAGTAAGGCGGAGGCTCAGGGAAGCTGTGAAAGGCAGAGCTTCTGAGTCGCACACATTTCACACAGAGGAGAGACTGTTGATTGGGCCGCTGGATTGCCCTAGCAGGAAGGAGACATAAGCTCTGGACTGGCTTCTAAGTTACATTATTATAACATTAGAATTACTTGCATCAATACTTTGCTATAAAAGATATCTCATAGATTTAAAAATTAAGTGAGTTAAATATCTGAAGACTTTTGTATGCTTATTCCTGGAGATAAAAGGGCATTGGCACTGCAAGTATATCCACTCTAAGTAACTTTGTAATCATTAGAGATTATAAATACATGATTAAATAAACATACATATTATCTATAGAATATTTTGGCCAAACACAATAAATAAGTTATCTAACATTCCAGTAGTCAAGTGAAATTATCTAGGTTATTTGAGTTCTGGATATAAATTTATTTTATATTTTCATAACTAGTATGGATAGTGAATTGATTATGGATTAACATTATCATATGGCAAAATGTGGACATAATCCCAATGTCATTGTTTGAAAGCTCTCTTCTTTTAGATTAATTTCTGTCTCTATCTCAATATCAAATTAACCATTATTTAGTGAATAGTTTTATTAGAGAGATTAGAGGAAATATAAGTTTAAATTTTAGCGAATGACATAAACTTCAAAAAATTAACTGTTTTCCTTTCCTATATTATGCAAATAATTATTTTTTCTTCACTTTGTCTTAAAGGGTGCCATTAATCATAATTTTTTAGAGCTAATCAAGTTCTCTTATTTGAATAAGTAATACATTTTCATGTTTAAAGCTTTCATAAAACAAAATGAAAAGTTTCCAATTTATCTCATATAATTACCATGCTTCCCAAAACTGAATGAGTTTCAGTGTCATGACTAGAAGTCAGCACCCTAATGTCAGACTCACTGGATTCAAATGCCAGCTGTAACGCATTTTAGTCATGACCTTGAGCTTCATGCCTTCTCAAAGTCTAAATTTACCTCTATGTAAAATGGAGATGATAATATTAACTGGTTAATACAGTTATTGCCAGAAATAAATGTGATAATCCACATAAAAATGTATCAGCACAGTGCCTGCAAATTTGTATTCAATTAGAAAAGATAAATTCTATTATGTGCCTGTGTTTGTGCTATTATATTAACAAAGTGAAGTTTATGCCATCAAGAAATTTATTATTTTTTAAAATATATTTTATTGATTTTTTTTACAGAGAAGGAGAGGGATAGAGAGTTAGAAACATCGATGACAGAGAATCATGGATCAGCTGCCTCTTGCACACCCCCCACTGGGGATGTGCCCGCAACCACAGTACATGCCCTTGACCGGAATCAAACCTGGGACCTTTCAGTCCGCAGGCCGATGCTCTATCCACTGAGCCAAACCGGTTTCAGCAAGAAATTTATTATTTTTAAGGCACACAAATGAAGAAATAGTCTGGTAGAATATATTTGTTATGTTTACCATGCTAGGGGCAAGCACGGAGACAATAGAAGAGACAGGTATTCTAGTCTTGATAATCAAAAGAGACAATATGTCTTAGCAAATATATGAAGAATAAAATATTGTTATACTGGCTAAATGAAAAATTGCATATTTCTCTGACACAGAGCCCCTCTTCTTTTCCTCACAACTAACGGATCTCTCACCACTAACACCATTAACGTGGGTATCTCTGACTCACATCATGAAATATGTGAGTGTGATCTCATGGCCTTGCTTAGTAACACTGGCCCAACCTAGGATGAGTTCCTTCTCCCAAATGTTTTATTTGTCATAAAAAAAAAACAGTGTAAGAAAGTATGTATCAAGTTGTTGGAACTGGATAGGAATATAATATACTGTGTCACCAAAGATCAGAGGAGAAGATGCTTTAAAATAACCAGTAAGTATGCTTAAATACATACTTTCTGCCAAGAACTAAAGGCAAATATGTGTTTGGTAGGTTCACAAATGTCAAATTAGGGCAGTCTCGAATCCTATTTTAAAATTTAGGGCCCAATTCTATCACTTAATATATATATATATTTTTTAATTTTTTGAAAAAAAAAGAGCAAATGTCTCCATTTGTAGTTAGAAATTTGACTCTGGTTTCTTACTTATTTATGCTACTCCAGAAAAATTAATTACTTCTTTGGCTGAACTCTAATCTCACGCTTCCCTTTCCCTCATTGCCCTGTTTACAGTTGCATGATGACTGCACTAGGCTTAATGTGAAATCCTTTCTGGCAATTATCTCTGTGACACATGGAGTTCGTTGGTGTCTTATCTGCAAGTGTCTACATAATTTGTCATCACCATCCCATGTTGTGATATTATACTTCTAGTATGTCACGCTCTTCTGCACCACGCATACCCACACAGTGATTTCTCCTGACATAGAAGTTCATTATTCCGGGTAAAGTTACTTTTACCAATCCTGATGGACCCAAAAGGGTCTGAGAAAAGAGCTGGCACCAGAAGGAAGAAATTTAGCAGCTGGTAGTACTTCACTACAAAAGTTTGATCCCAGAATGGAATAGCCAATAGCAACCTGGGTCTCCCTCTTGGAAGCAAATACTTCCTCTTACCTGGATCTTTTACGCTGTGTCTTTAGGAACTAAGAACAGACTTTCAGTATAGAAGACCATAGGATTTATAGTCAGATCTGCCATCGTTCACAAATATTTGGTCCCCTTGCCGAGGGAGTGTTGTATAAACCCAAACCTATGCTAGTGAACTGAGATGTGGCTTTGGGATCACTTTGGTCAATGAAATATGAGAGAAAACAAATGTGTGTCATTCTGAGAAGAAGCTTGAGATAACACCGTCTTCACCACATTATTTTTCCTTACATCTCTGTAACCTAAATATTCCAAGCGGTGGTGGCCATTCTAGAATAAGGAAGACGATGTATACTGTCAATATGAGACTTTGAAATTTTCAAATAGTCACACTGTTCTTTATACAGCTTATTCTAGCAAACGTTAATTAATATGCCAGGATTTTAATCCTTGCTTCACTGCATGCTAGCTCTATGATCATTAACAAATTACTTAAAAGTAACTTCTCTCATAATTTCCATATCTGGATATGGCAATAATAAAGTTTGTGATAAATATACTTGATGGCACTCAGCATTGTTTCCTACCTACTTCTCTCACTCCTTTCTATACAAAAAGGGCTGAAAAGCAAAACAACAACAAGATTTTTTCCTTGCAGCTGAATTCCTGGGTGAAAAAATTATAAATTCAATATACTACTCTGAAACTTAGGAAACACAAGTGTTGTGTAGGCTGTCTTCTGGCTGTTTTGACTGTTTTCTGCTGGTGAGGCAACATGTTAGAGCTGCCTGTGTTGTCTCCAGCTTTGAGGCTGTGGAGGCAGCTGTGGCAGAGTGCTCACTGCTTAGTGGTCAGGTTCGGTTACAGGTGTGGCCTCATTTTGGGAGGCCATTCTGGATCCCACATCTCAACACATATAGTGTTTTGAAGAACCTAATTCCTTACATTTAACTTCAATATCTAGAATGGTTTCAGGTTTCTCTCCAAAATCCTGGCATATTCTATTTTTGGTTATTGTGAACATCAAAATAACATATTTCTTCCAGTCTTCAGAACATAATTAGCTCAATAAATTTTAGAGGCTATTATTTCTATTGACAACTATCTACTTAGATGCTTAAATGCAGAAAATGATACTGTCACTGAGGTATTTATATGGTTCATTCATTTATTCAACAAATATCTGCTATGTGTTTGACAGTGGTCAGGTCAAACAAGCAAATAAGAAAGGCCAGATGGCTGCTCACATTTTTTTTTTGATATCTCATAGGATAAAATAATTTCTCTGGGATAAAGTGCTGGTCAAATTCCTGATAACTTTACTTATTCCAAAAACTCATATTAACTATTTAACATCTCCCTTTGGAGATATTTCAATTCAGCTGCTATACTAACACTCCTAGAACACACCTGAGATCACTGCTAAATGTAATAAACTTGCATTACATGAGGCTAGTATCAATTTACCCAGCAATCTTTATCACACAGAGTTGCCCAACTGCAACACATGTGAGGGTTAAAAAAGGAATACCTTCACAACCAAATGATTTCTCACAAAACTATTAAATCACTTAAATGACCAACTTGGCACCATTGAATTTACTATGACGGTACTTCCCAATTAGAAAATGTGTATACATGTTACTGAGAGACATACTTGGGATTTAATTGGAATTGATGATAGCACAGTCGTTGGTAAATGTAATGATGCCAACTGGTCATTTAGATGACTCTGTCATTAGTTATATAGGCTGATAAAATCCTTATTTAAAAGGAATATATTGCATCATTAATTATGAAACAAAGTTGCTCATTTCATGTAGACAGAGGTGAAACATATTGAAGAAACTCAGGGATTTGTTACACCAAATGTTGACTTTAAGTACATTGGCACAGATGGAGTTTAAATGTGCTATCATATATATAAAATATAGTCAAATAATAGTAGTTTTTAAATATATGAGAAGAGTGATTAATCATGATGATGAATCAAAAATAAATACACTGGAAGATATAAATGATGGAAAGTTCTATTCATAATTGATTACTGGATGACAATTTATATGATTAGTGTGTGGCTTCCCAAATACCACACCTGTAACTTTCTTTACTATTAATTAAAGTTAATAAACCCAATTGTAAGCATTTACTTAGAGCATAGTATAAATAAATGCATGTGTATAATACTGTCCATTTCAGACAGCATTTGCATGTGCTTCATCTACTTATTGTTAGAAAACTTTTGAAATTATACCTATAAAAATATCTCACAAATAATTTCAATGACTTGCCCAAATCAAAAATAATACATTACCAACACTAGGTGTGAACTACATGAACTAACATTGTTTTATTTTGTATCCAGGGCTTTTGAGTTAATTTTTGTAACAGTGTTGGTACCTCCTATCTAATAAAAGAGTAATATGAAAATTGTCACTCCAAGACACAAGATGGCCACCCCCATGTGGTCAAAGATGGCTGCCCCTATGTGAACACAAGATGGCTGCCACAAGATGACCAGAAAGGGAGGGCAGTTGTGGGCAGTTGGGGGTGACCAGGCAGGCCAGTAGAGGAGGGCAATTGGGGGAGATCAGGCCAGCAGGGAAGAGCAGTTGGGGGTAATTGGGCCAGCTGGGGAGCAGTTGGGTGCTCAGGATGGCAATGGAGTGGTCAGGGGTTGATCAAGCTGGCAGGCAGAAGCAGTTAGGCACAATCAGGCAAAGGCACATGAGTGGTTGGGAGCCAGCAGTCCTGGATTGTGAGAAGGATGTCCAACTGCCCGTTTAGGCCTGGTGGGATCAGGCCAAAACGAGTGGTTGGACATCCCTTAAGGGGACCCAGATTGCAGAGGGTACAGGCTAGGCTGAGGGATTCCCTCCCCACCCCATGCATGAGTTTCGTGCACCAGGCTTCTAGTATTATATGTGTTAGTCATAGTAATAGTAATGATTTTGTTGGTGGTGGTCGTAGTGATGGTAGTGGTGGTGGTAATCATAGCAGCAGTAGTAGTAGTGGTGATGATGGTGGTATTAATAGCTCTATTATTAGTAGCATTAGCAGTAATAGTAGTAAACAATAGGAAGTAGTGGTAGTGTTTCAATGGCATTACTTCCTCTTCCTCCTGTGTGTATTTTAAGAATATATCTACAATAGAATAGCAAATTAAAGGCATTTTGTTGCTTTAAATTTTCCAGTCAAGAGAAATACATTACTATGTACTTCTTTTCAAATATATCATTCTAAATTTATATTTTGGTTACTAATTTTTAATTAGGTTCAGCATTATAAAAATATCTCTACATCATAAGAGAATGATAGAAGTTTACATGTATGATAGCATTGAATCAAAGATGACATAATATTATGATTATATGCTAGAAGATACAAATTCAATCTATAATGACCTGTTCAGCACCCATGATTGCCTTTTTGGGGTAAAGAAAACTGGCAATCATGATGAACATATGTCAACATGAAAAATATTAATGATCATGCTAAATGAATTAATTCCTTATTAACATGATCAGTAACTAGCTATCAAAGCAATAGCACACTAGAATGGAAGCTTGCACACTAGCAAATCACTATCTGTGCCGCGCCAGCACAGCCAAGGGTTTGGCATGCCTGAGCAGGGGTGATGAAGGATAGAGAAATGATAGACAAAGAGAAAAGGCTGGGTTCAGGTGGATCTTCTGTGCCTGGCTGAGGCCACAGAACAGATCCAGACTGCAAAGCTGAGGTTTTATTTATAATCAGGGACAAACAAGGTAATCTATAATGTTGTTATGTTTCACTTGTTTTGGCAGCACTTGCTGCCCCTCCCATAGCCCACTAGCTACCCAGAAAAGATCTAGGGAGCAGTCACAAGGTCAAGCTTAATTATGCTTAGAGGACTGTGCCCTCCAAGCTGGGACTTGTTTGCGACTTTGCCAGCAGGTCAGTCTGAGGCTTACCCCTATAACCACTTCCTACAACTATCACAGGACTGTAGATGTTTTTTGAGCTGCACAACTGTTTTCTTGGATCTTTATCAAAATAAGAAAGTACTACTCATGGGGTCAAATGTGCCTTTCCTTGACCAAAGGAAACTAAACATACTCTCAACAGGTAGCTCACCTCTCCTTTCCTTTCCACACGTGCTTCTTCCTTCTCCACGCAGATCTGTACTTTCTGCTCCTTGCATAGGTGGTGTCATCCAACAGATCCTGACTTTATTTCAGGTGAGTTTACGTATTCTGAGAAAATGAGCGGGGATCTCTCAATCCCGATTTCAGATTCCTAAGAGAATGTTAATAGATGGGTGTTAGTGTCTATTCTTGATCCAGCAAATTGTAACTGAGAGAGGAACATGGCAAGTGTAGCTCACATCTGTTATGGGGGAGGAAGCAGTTCTCATAGAAATAGGAATATATTCCAAAAGGTGACTAATATCAGGTAATTTTGAAACAAATTATTCAATCTCACTAAATCGCAATTTCCCCTTCTATAAAACGATGCTTATGATACATTATTTTAAAGGGATATTTCAAGAAATTCACATCCACAATAATATAAGCATAATACGCTATAACTGGAGGTCCTTCCAAACATCCTCTGGACAAAGCCAGGGCTGCAAAGGAAGCCTGGGTCCCAGGTTCCAGAGGGAAGCCGATGCTGGCAGCTGAGGGAAGGAAGGCTTACTCTTGCACGAATTTTGTGCATCAGACCTCTAGTTTAAAAATAACATCCCTCAAACAATGCCTGGTGCATAGTAAATGCTCAATAAATGGAACTGTTGTGGATGATGGTGGTAATGATACTCATCTTTGTGTTCTGCCTTTTACCATGCTGTCTTGTATAAAGTTGGTTCTTAATAATTTTGACTACACTATTCAAATGATGTGCTCTAGTAAGGAAGGATAATCAGGTGGCTTCTTCTTCAGTTACATGTGTAAAGGCCAGCATGTGATTCTTACTTCAACAAACTCAGCAAAACATTTTAATTATGTTGGTTCAAAATCAATTAATTTCACAGCTTACTTTCAAAAAGTTAAAGATTCAGACAAAGAACAACTTTCTTAATATTTGGCATGCATTTCATTCTCGATACACATTCATCCTCAGCAGGACGCAAACAGTGCCTCATGAAAAATTGATTTATTTCTAAGACTACTATAAATGAAATGAATTTTGAAAATTCATATATATGCATACCTGCCAGCAATAATTATTCCTACAATCATAAATATATCAAATGCCTCATTTGTTCTGGTGTTTCAAAGATTACTTTTCAAATGTTCTCTAGAGCTTTCTTTCAATTTTGTCAGGTGTCCTAAAAATAGCAATTGTTTAAATAAACAACACTATTCTTCAAGTTGTATATGTAAATGGGATTTGTGAGTTTTAGAGAAGGTTTAAAGGAAGCTCACTGAGAGATAGTAATTGTTAGTATCTACATATACACATAACGTAAAAAAATATTTTTTATTGATTTTAGAAAGGAGAAGGGGAGGAGAGAGAGAAACATCAATTGATTGCTGCCTCCTGCACACCCCCTACTGGGTATTGTGCCCATAACCCAGCATGCCCTTGATAGGAATTGAATCCAGGACCCTTCAGTCCATAGGCCAACACTCTACCTATTGAGCCAAACCAGCTAGGGCATAGCTTCTTTTTTTTTTTAAATGTTGATTTTTCCCTAATTTCAGAGAAGTAATGTAGGTTGGTCCTCTTAAAAACTTTCTAACACTTCAGACATATGTAACATAAACCAGGAAAGAGTCCTTTATATATCCTATATATGTATCCATACTGTATATATAAAAGACTGATATGCAAAGTGTCCCCTCAGGAGTTAGACCTGGAGACCGGGAGTTTGATTGCTCACTATGATGTGTGCTGATCAACAAGGGACAGTGCAGAACGAAGGAAGACCCCAGCCAGCAGCCAGAAGAAAGGCCCCAGCAGGCAGCCAGAAGACCCTGATTGGCCCTGATTACTGGCTAGGTCTAGGGACCCTACCCATGCAAGAATTTCATGCACCCGGCCTCTCGTGTATATACAGTATATTTAACAATCCCTCCATATAGAATCATCCTGTATACACTACTTTGTAATTTTCTTTTTTCCTTTATCAAAGTTTATTTAACTGACCAGGTGATTTCAATAGAAACCAGAGTAAGCCTTGGAAGCAGAGTTTGAAAATATAAAGCCATGTTGGTAGCACTAAACAAGAAGCAACAGCCTACATAAAAATCATTGAGGTCTTGATATATTAACACTTTAGTGTAGTCTCTTTCAATTATGATTTTAGTTTGCTGTCACAAAGTTTCTAAATAATGTAGTTTATTTTGGATGATGAATTATAGAAACCTTGTTCATATATCTAAAGCCTGACATTTTAAATCATGTGTTTTCATTTTAGAGGAATGAGATAAGTTTGAAATCTTGCCATGGCATATAATTATTGCCATTCTTACTTTAGATATCCATTCTTCCTTGCTTCATATTTTTCTCCTTTGCACTGTGCATTGCCTAAGATACTATACATTCTGCCTGCTTATCACGTTATTTTCTGGCTTCATTAAGAATATAACTCCAAGAAGGTAGAGACTTTTACCTGCTTGTTTACTACTGAATCTCTAGCACCAAGCACTCACATATAGTAGGTGGGTGCTTACTGAATGAATATACACTGAGTGGCCAGGTTATTATGATCTCTGAACGCATATAATCTGGCCACTCAGTGTACATCTCTTGAGTACCTCATTTATGTGATATCAAAGATACTATAAATCATGCACCAAATCAGTTGTTCCCTTTGCACTGGCTGATAGAAAGCTCAGGCCAAAAAGATGGTTATCTCCAGCAAAAGTCTAGAATACTTTTGGTACCCATTTGAGGCACAAATACACAGAGTGGCCAGATTATTATGTGTTAAGAGATCATAATAATCTGGCCATTCAGTGTATATATAGTTTTATCCATTAACTTATTAAAATATATGTGTATACTAACTTAATATATAGTTATACATATATTAAGTAGAAACAGTCAGAGTCTCTTACTTTTATGTAGTTCCCTGATTGCTTTTTAATGAAGGGGAAAAGGCTTCAGAAAAAAACAAAACTTCCAAACAGCTTGAAGAATACTGTCTGTTTATGTAAACAATTGCTATTTTTAGCACATGTGACAAAGTTAAAAGAGAGCTCTATGAGAACATTTGAAAAGTAATATTTGAAACAACACCAGAACAAATGAGGCATAGGCATCCTATATACCAGGTATGCCAGTTAATGATGCAGATTATTTAATTTTAAAAATGATAATTTCAAGAGAAACATCAAAATTGCTTTATTCAAATAATGTCCATCACTAGCTACACATTTCTCCCATCTTTTAGGTAATTTGTGGATACCATCCTAATAGAACTTTTCTTGTTTTGAGACAAACCATTCAGAGACACAATTTTCCACTTCTTTGTAATTTTTGAAGTGCTGCTCAGAAAGTGCATGTGCCATTGATCAGAACAAGTGGTAATCTGAAGGAGCAAGATCTGGTGAATATAGCAGGTGGTTTAATACTTCCAGGCAAGATCTTTTAACATGTCTTTAACTGGTTTTGAGTGTATGATAAATTAGTAAATTATAACTTCTGGCAAATGCTCTTTCTTTTGGCACAAAAATTGACATTTTAAAAAAATATTTTATTGATATTTTACAGAGAGGAAGGGAGAGAGATAGAGAGCTAGAAACGTTGATGAGAGAGAAACATCGACCAGCTGCCTCTTGCACACCCCCTAACGGGGATGTGCCCGCAACCAATGTATATGCCCTTGACCGGAATCGAACCTGGGACCTTTCAGTCCGCAGACCGATGCTCTACCACTGAGCCAAACCGGTTTCGGTGAAAATCAACATTTTTAAGTGTAAAAATATCTATGCCATTTTGTTGTATTGAAGCTTGTTATCAATACAACAAAATAGCATACATATCAAATCACATATATATCAACATATGTGTAACTCCATCTACTGAAAAAAATCCGCATTAGCCAGTAATAAAAGGCTAATATGCAAATCGACTGAATAATGCAATGATCAGTCGCTATGTTGCACACTAACCACCTGGGGCAGACACTCAATGCAGGAGCTTCCCCCTGGTGGGGAATAACACAACATACCTAAGTATCATTGCTGATCGAGTTCATCCTATCACCTTGATGGCGTATCCCAATGGAGATGGCTCCTTCCAACACGACAATGTGCCACACCACAGTGCTTGTACTGTGCAGGAGTGGTTTCAAGAACATGAGGGAGACTTTACCTTGCTTAGGTGGCCCCCACAATCATCAGATCTCAATCCAAGTGAGCATTTGTGGGACGAAGTTAAAATAACTATCAGGCATCTGGTTCCACAACCATCAAATCTCACAGAACTGGACAGTGCTATTCATCAGGAATGATGTCAGATTCCTTGCATCACCTTTCAACATCTCATGGAATCAGTGCCAAGAAAAATCGCCACAATATTGAAGGGAAAAGGTGATCCAACAAAGTACTGATGCAGTGGTCATAATAATCTGGCCACTCAGTATATAGAGATGCCTACTATATGACCATAAACATTACTTTCTCCTTTGTTATGTCCTGCTGTTAAAATTGTTCCATTTCTTTCTTCCAAGTAATTGATTTAGGAATTATATTTGATGTCTTCTTATTTTTGGGATTTTGAGATACATGAACCACATGCTGGTTTGAGTCTTGTTTTTCTGGAAAGTGGAATATTCCTACCAATAGCTGACCAAAGATAGGCTCTGTAAAAATTGTGAGTCTATTTCAGGTTATTAAAACAAAACAAAACAATACAACAACAAAAAACTAGCCGAAACCGGTTTGGCTCAGTGGTAGAGCGTCGGTCGGTCTGCGGACTAAAAGGTCCCGGGTTCGATTCCGGTCAAGGGCATGTACCTTGGTTGCGGACACATCCCCGGTGGGGGGTGTGCAAGAGGCAGCTGGTCGATGTTTCTCTCTCATCGACGTTTCTAGCTCTCTATCTCTCTCCCTTTCTCTCTGTAAAATATCAATAAAATATATTTTTTTTAAAAAACAACAACAAAAAACTGAAGCAGGCTTTGTAAAAATACTTTTTTATATAAAAATATATTTTATTAATTTTTTAACAGAGAGGAAAGGAGAGGAATAGAGAGTTAGAAATATCGATGAGAGAGAATCATTGGTCAGCTATCTCTTGCACACCTCCTATGGGGATGTGCCAGCAACCCAGGTACATGTGTCCTTGACCGGAATTAAACCTGGGACCTTTCAGTCCGCAGGCACTCTATCCACTGAGCCAAACCAGTTTCTGCTGTAAAAATACTTTTACTTAGCTGAGTAAATAAACCTTAGGAAATTACTGAGGCTTTGAAAACTTTTCTTTGATGAGAAATTAAAAAGCAACTAAAGCCCAGTCGGTGTGGCTCAGTGGATTGAGTGTCATCCCGTACACCAAGAGGTCACATGCTCAATTCCTGGTCAGGGCACATGCCCATGTTGTCGATTCTATCCCTAGTAGGGAACATGCAGAAAGCAGCTGATCAGTATTTCTCTCTCATTGAATTTCTATCTCTATCTCTCTCCCTCTTCTTTCCTTTCTCTTTAAAATCAATAAAACCATATTAAAAAAAACATTTTAAGCAACTAAATAAAGAATAGAGGTTAGTTTTATTTTCTTGTTTATATGATGCCATAGTAAACCAAAATATTGCTTGAAATATATAACAACAGATATTTTTAATTTTTATAGAATAAAGGTTAATTACACAAAATATAAGTCATTGAATGCCAAAGTTAAGGGAATGTAATCTAAATTTAGTTTTAAGACTATTAAGCAACTCATTTTTCTTCTACTTAGTTTTATTGTCTTATCCATAAATGATAGAGTATTTTGATAGAGAGATGGTGTTGAAAAATTATTTAAATGATGAAGAGAGGAAATATCAGAAATCAGTTGTCTGAAATTTGTAAGTGTTGTGAGTGGGAAAATGTCTTACCATTTTTACATAATATCTCTTCCTCACCTTTAATATTTTTTATTCAAAAATAATTTGTGATTTGATACAATGGTAAATTTCAGTCTGCTAGTTATTATAATAAAATCAACTAACCTTTTTTTAAAACAAAATCAACTAAAGTGTTTTGAATTCATGTTAAGTAATTATCATAAATCAATATTCAGTCTCATTGCCAAATTTGTATTTCAAAAGTGCCTGGGTGACATTCTGGTTGGAAGTTGAATACTAAAGGACTTACCTATAATCTATTATCACCTCATAAACAACTGTTTTTATTAAGTTGATGTATTTATTGGGGTGAATTATGGGAGAAATTAATAAAGACAGGATTGTATAAAATGTATCTCCCCAGCCAACTCTCACTCTATTATTCCTTAGAGTCTCAATTCTATCAATTACTGAACACTCTAAGTGCTACCAATTACCATTGGGCAGTTAGCTAGATGCTAGTAGACATAAAAAAGACAGATAACTGTCCATCAATCACCATAACCCTGTATATGGGGAGTTGGGTGAGAGTAAATGCATAACCGCATAATTCATTAAACTGTGTGCTAAAAGAAGGAGAGCTAGGCTCAACTTGGAGATTCATAGAAGGCCTTCTCAATGATAAGGTGCTTTAATTTAATCTCAAAGGGCTAATCAAAGAATGCTAGAAAAAATATTCCACGTAGAACTAAAAGCACAGGCACATGTATGAAATAGTAAAGGCTGTGATAAGAAACAAAGTAATTCTATAAACTTGATGTTACCAGATTGCAAAAGAGAGAGGAAGAATGTCTAAAACTGTTGATAGCAGTAGGGATTCAGTCATACAAAATTTTATATGCAAAATTAAGTGACAATAACTGCATTCTGTGAAGCAGATGTTTTGAAAGTTTGACAGTGATGTCATGGATGACTATCCTGATGGATGGCATTTACACATCCATGAAAGCAAGGTGGGTGAGGAGAGTAAAGGAACAGTTGGAAGTACTGGAGCTATCAGGGGTAAAGTCTGATTTAGAGAGATCATCCAGGTAATGGATGACGAAGGTGTGGACAATATGGAAAAGAAGTTCAGGAGTGAAGTGTAACATAAGGAGGAGCTTAATTTTGCAGAGTCTACGTGAGGTGCCTATAGGATCAATCAAGTGAATATGTCCTGTGAGAAAGACATTTCCAAGTTAGGAAGACATCCAGCCTGGGGACTTCCCCTTGGGATTCATCAGTAAATATACACTAATACAAACCTCTGAGTCTGAATAAGTCAGCACAAACCTGAGAGAGAAACAATGATGGACCAAGTACAGACATTTAAGAAACAAGCTATCTTGTTTCGACGACCGAAGCTGGCAAAGGGGACTGAGAAGAATGGAAACATTTCTGAGAGTTAGGTAATGTTATCCTAATGTTTTTCAGGTGGAAGAATCTGAGCCTCAGAAAAATGCAACCTGCCCACAATATTATAGCTAGAAATTAAGTTAATTGTAATTTTGACCAGATGTACCCTTTAATTAGGTTGCATTTTTAATAATTATTTTTCATATTAGCATTTTGATATTAATAATGAAGTTCAAAAATCTGTCTCATGCAAGCACATTTATTTTAACTTAACGATTACATATAAATGTTAATATACTGACTTTAATTTACTCAAAACGTGAACTTTTATTACAAAATTATAATATATGAGAAATAATTTCACTTATGAAATTAAATGAGGCCCTATTCTATTTTTTTGACAAAACAGGATATTTCAGTAATTTCTTGCATTTGTTCATAATTCTTTTCAAGATATTTTGTTGGGAAAATATATGATCCAATATATCTTATCATAAATTATCAAAGTGTCACTGTACCTACCTTTCCCTACAATGAGAAATTTTACTATAGTAAACCACTGTCATGCAAAATTATATCTAAACAAGTACAATCCAACACAAAAATTCATGTTGGCTGACAGTGACAGAAGCTATTTTTGTTGCTATTATAATACATGTAAAATTTAAATTTGAAAATAAGAAAACTTAATAAAGAACTTAAAGCAGAACCTTAAAATGATCTTATCATACCCCCTTTCTTTGTGGATTGATTTTAGACACTCCCTGCTTCTAATTAGTTAGAGATAAAATGATCTTAAGGAAAACAGCAATTTTAGAGAGATCTATTGTGTAGCCAATTGTACCATAGATTCAAGAAAATTATGGAGTAAACCACATCTACATGTAAGTAAGTTATGCAACAAGTAATGTCATTTTAAAAGTCATTTTCTATTTGAGCCAATATAATAGAATTTTCTTAGCATTCAAATTTGTATTATTCTGCAAGATGTACATATTTTCTAGCTTTCAAGCATATTTTAAATTTGTTCATTCCTTCCATATTTACTGACACATACAAAGTACCCAACATTGTCACAGTTTCTATAAAGAAAATGGTAAAGAAGATACAACTCCACCTTCACAACTGCACATCCTCTACAAAAGGTAAAATACCACCATAATATTGGCACAGGTTGAGTTCTCCAGATGGAAATACTAAGATCAAATTTGGGGTACACGTTATCCATTAGGGATCAACATCTGTGAATTGAAGGGGAGGGAATAACAGAATTCTCCAGTGGAGGGAGTTGAACTATAATACAGAACCATCAATTCAGTAGAGATCATTTTAAAAAAAAAGTACTAACCATCAAAGTATCCTGCCTGGAAGTAATACAGCCAGGCCTTCATATTTCAGCCCCAGGTGCAGGCTGCACAAGAAAGCATATGACCTTGAACAAGAGTGCTCTCTGTATTCAGGCAGCCCTTGCGGATCTGACACATAGGAACTATCTCTGAAGGAACTCCTGGTTTCTGGAGAGCAAGTCTTTAATTTTAAGAGGGTATGGGGGAGTAATGGGCTGTACATCTTCATATCTACCCTACTCCATCATAAGAACACTCAGTGGATTACTGGGACTGAGGGTAAGAGGGCTATTTTCATCCCTGGTTCCTGAAGCCATGCAGCCTTCCTACTGCAAGTTCAGAGGCAAATAAAAGTATTTAATATAATACATACACTGCATAATATGGCATCCCACCATTGAA
Source organism: Vespertilio murinus (assembly GCA_963924515.1). Classification (NCBI taxonomy): domain Eukaryota; kingdom Metazoa; phylum Chordata; class Mammalia; order Chiroptera; family Vespertilionidae; genus Vespertilio; species Vespertilio murinus. The sequence continues at coordinate 53,855,284 of OZ004705.1, forward strand.
GCATAGAGCCACAAGGCCGCCTCTCCAATTGAGTCTTCAGTAAACCTTTAGAAAGCTCTATCACACTGGCAGCTGGAGTGCTATCCAACTGATGGACCATTTCTGCTTGTCTTTGCTGATCTGACATGAACATCTATTTTGCCAGTCACTAACATACTCTGTAACCCCCTTGGAAAATTGTGAGCAAGGAAGGCAGACCTACACACAGAATACGTGTCTATTCTTCTGGTGAACCACTGGCCCTTTCAGATGTAAGGGGAACAGTATAGTTAATTTGACACCAAGTGGCCAATTTGTCTTCTCAATAAATGGCCCCTCTCAAGGACTCATCATTGGTATCTGATGATGACTTCTGGTAGATCAAACTTAGTCCAGTCAGGGCTATTTGTCTTATATAGTATTTATAATCACCACCATAAATACTTCATGCATGTGCTGACACTAGAAGAACAGATGACAGATAAAAACTGAAGTCATCTGACTGGTCCATTTTGTCCCCTTGGATGTTTAGAGCTTCTTCTGTGGTAGACGCATTCTGGTGGCCATGAACATGTCATACAAAGATCTAACATTGTGCCTACTTTCATATGTCCATCCATATGCTTCTCCTCCAGACTTCTTACCCTAATTTGGTTATCCCCCATTCCTTAATGAAAAGTAATCTGAATAAGTTACTGGGCATATAACAGTTCTTCAGACAAATCACCAGGCAATCTGAGTTTGGAAAAAGTATAACCTCAGGTAAGGGGCCTAGCTGTAGTTAAGTCATATCTTGATGAAGCTCACAAATGGAGGTTGTGTGCTGATCACACTCCCTGGAGCCTGACAGCAAGTCCTTCCTTGAAGAAGATGTGGGCAGTACATCTCTATATCTATCACAAATATAATATTACTAGAGGCCCGTTGCAGGAAGATTCGTGCAATAGGGCTTCCTGCTGTGGTCGCTGCCCTGCCTGCTTCCCTCCCTTATCCCCTGCCCCGCTTGTTTGCTTCTCCGAAGCTTCACTTCCTTTTGCAGCGCTGTGCTTCTTTCCACTCTGTCTTCAGTCTTCCCTCTGGCATGGATATGTAAATTAACTGCCATCTTGTTTGGGTTAATTTGCATATTCACCCCAATTGGCTGGTGCTTGTGGCTTGTGTGAGTAGCAAAGGTGTGGTCAATTTGCATGTTTCTCTTTTATTAGGTAGGATAATTGCTTCCCTAACAGGAAGCATGGACTATTTGAGGAGATAAAAGGAAGAGTGTCTCTTGAATATCCCACAATCAAATTTTTTGCAGGAATCATAGATTACCTAGATGCAAAAATTACAGATTTTTATTTGAAAGTTCGGTGAAAAACTACCCTTTTCCTTTTTTGCATAGCTTCCCTGACTCACAAGGGGGCAATTCTAGTTATTTAGTTGTGTATAAAGGAGTAAGTGGCCAGAGAGTTTTCACAGATGAAGAAAAAGAGGCTGAACAGATATTTGAAAGTCCAACAAAATAACAGAAGCTAGGTACATGCCTGGTGTTGGGGAGAGGACAGTGTGAGCATGTTGTTAAAGCATTGAAAAAATCACACACCAAGGCCTAAGAATAAAAGAGTACAGAGATTTGGAAAACTACAAGTTGCTTATTATGGAATGAGCATCACAGAAGAAGCAAGGAACAGTGGGAGATATGGTTGGAAAATAATTAGGGAACACATTTTAAACTTGTAAACAATGCTGTAGAATTTGGACTTTCAGGTAGGGGTGTTACAGACCCCGTGAACATGTTTAAGTGAAGTAGTATTATGCTCACATTTTATTTGTATTTCAAAAGAATCACAGAAACTGCAGTTTGAAAACAAATTCAAAGAACTACTACTCTGCTCTTGTCAAATATCGACAACTTGACAGGATCCCTCTTCAGTAAAAAGGCTACTGAATTTCTGAAAGGTAAGAATTCGCAGTCCAAATGTCCAATTACCTGTGGTTCCAAATTTACTGTAATAAAAAATGACCTTGAAATGTTTCTAATGAGGCAATCATGCAGGGGAAATCTGTTATAGCTAAGAAGGTTTTATGATAGTCATTCCATCTATGTTCAAAATCAGATTTGATGGCTAAAACTAATTAAAATTTTATGACATCTATGATAAATGCAGAATTTCATTCTGTCTGTAGCAATTAGTAGAAAGAACCAAGCAAGGCCAAATTCCAAAAATTTGGACCTAATGATAGAGCATATTACACAAGTAATCATGAAAATTGACTACAAGCAATGACCAAACTATATACCTTAATAATAGTTAGTCAGGTTTAAAAATTTAACACATAGAATAAAGTTGAAACATAATAACTTTGCTGTGAAGAGTAGAAAAAGAAAACCCTCATGTTTTTTTTTTTTCCATTGTGTGTATTATTTTCCCCAAAGCATAGGACTTGAATATTGTATTAGGATAAAGCTACAGTGCATGGATTTATTTTTCTCTGGGAGGTTTTGCGATTATTTTTTAGCACCCAAATATTCATATCAGATCAATTTAGCAAGGAATAAAAACTTCAAAGTAGCTAATGATTACTCGGTAGCTCCTGAGGGAGGGCCTGAAGTTTATAAGGGTAGATATGAAAGAACAGTGAGTAAGGAGGCAGGCAATGAAATGTGAAATTAAAAGACAATAAGGTTTAAGAATATATAAAGTAAAATAAAGATTTGGATATATGAATTCAGTCAAGTGTAATCAAAAGCAAAATACTCCGCTTGCATGATTATTACAATTAGAGACAGTTTATTTCTATGTATTTAGCCAGGAGTGTGCTCCTTTCAGTGTGTTTATAAAAGATTACCTGAAATGAGAAAGCATGCAATATGGGGAAAATGAAAAACTTGCTATGCCACACATGGCAATCCATAATGGAAAAATATGACTAGTAAATAGTCATGTATCTGAGACCATTTTGAAATATGGCCTCATTTTTTTATTCCACAATGAATTAACTTTTCCCATCCAATTAGAAAGGTTCCTCTTCAGTCAATATTTAATTTTCTTTCTCTCATATTTTCCAAAGCATAGGAGTTTTCTCTCCGGTCTTCATTTAAAATTGAGGTTCTGGGATGCTTTGTCAGCTGAATAAGCAAAATGCATAAATCTGAGCAGTCACTGAAGAGAAGCACAGGTCCCACCGAGGGCTAATAAGCACACTGCTTCTACTGTTTTATCATTACTGTCTTATTTATGTGGGTTGATGAAGAGAACTTAGAAAATCATTTCTGTAATTTTCCAAAAATGCTAAAAATAAAACATTAGGAAATCCTTTCACCTAAGTTGCTGATTCGTATTGTCCGTTTAATAAGACAGACTCGCTCAGCCATCTTGGCTGAGTGGTTGAGTATCAACCTCTGAACAAGGTCCTGGTTGGATTCCAGGTCAGGGCACTAGATTCCAGGTTGGGTTGCAGGCTCAATGCCCAGTATGGGGCATGCAGGAGGAAGCCAATCAATGATTCTCTCTCATCATTGATGTTTCTATCTCTCTCCCTCTCCCTTCATCTCTGAAATCAATAAAAAAAATATATGTTTAAAGAAATAAAAGTTAAAATTAATATGACTTAGAATTCTTTGTTTAAACAGAACTTTTATAGCTGAGCATGCTTTTTATTATGTCATTGTGTATCTGAATACTTTTTTAAAGCATTCAATAATGTAAGCTAATTCTATGCTAGATTTACATAAATATGAAGACACCTTTCAGTGTAACTTAAATTCAGGTTTGGCATGATGATTTTACAGAGCCACCCTCTTTTCCATTTTCCTCACTATGGGCCATTAAAGAGGTCAAGGGGTTATTATTTCAGTGACTAACCAAGTCAAACCATCCAAATAAATGTTGGAACACGTAAATTTATTTATGGGGTCATTAATCATTTCTTTTGAATTAAAATGCTTCTATTCAGCATGATCAAGTTTTAATTTGTATTTCATGAACAGCCATTAATGTCATGCCAAGAAAACTAAAGCTTAATATGTATGTATAATATTTTAATGTGTATTTTCACAATTTCTTACATTAAGCTAAATGGCTGTAATGATAAGTAATAGACATTTTTTCCTTCATTCCAAAAATTTTATTTAAAAATCTCCAATGACATGATTCAGTAGAGTACTTGTGAAATATGTGTGTTCAATATCTATGTCTCCCAATGTGGTAATCACTGGCCACATAAGGCTACTCTGCACCAGGAATGTGGCTGAATTTTATGTAAGTTTAAAACTTTACATTAAGAATAGCCAGTTGTGTCTAATGACTAACATATTGGACAGGGCAGATCTATTACAGTAAGAAATAGTTACTGTACTCATGCTTTCACAATATTGGGATAAAGTAATTAAGTATAATTCAAAAAACAGTATGAAAAGCATAATATTATACATATGGTGATTAAAGGAAGATAAAAAATCTCTAACTCAAACAGAAATGGAAAACATCAAGGAAAGTATTTAATAAGAGAGTAAAGCAGTTGTCTTAAAGGATGAGAAATTAGAGCCAAGTAGATCCTTGGCTGTACTTGAAAAGGGGGTAAGTTATAATAATTATGACCATACCCATTTCCATAAATAGATTGTTCTTTTTACTGCGATTAGTATCTGCGTGTCTTCCTTCTAGTTGTGTGTGCAAGAAAGCATCAGGAGATCCCACAAGCAAAGATTAAGCTGCATCTACCAGAATATCAAACTGGTTTCCCATTGGATACAAAAAAGTACAGGTAAATATTTTGGAGTTTGAGAATCTACATGCTTTACATGATATTCGAAGAAATGTTTTACAGCAAGCAATATATACTTATCTACTTTTAATGCCTAGAGAAAGAAAACCATTCATTTCTTTTTCTTCCTGCCCAGACTATGTACTTTTCAAACAGGTCTACCTAACCATTCAGAGTGGAACTAGATGGCAAATATTGGAAAGCTGGTACCACAGTCCTACTTATGACAATGAACAAGAACTCCCTTACTTCCATCCTCCCCTCGTTCTCACTGTGAGTTGTGTCACAGTGGAACCTGCCATGCGACCTGCAATTTTTAGCTCAATTTGCAACCTACTCTTCCCTGCTCTTCCAATGGGTTTTTAAGCTGACTCTCTCTAATTTCAGATCTCAGTTCTGATCTGAGTTCTCATTCTTTCTGTTGCCCCTCCTGCTCCTGACTACATTTTCCCAATTCTTCAAAGGATTTGATTCTAAACCAGAGGCACACAAAGGACAAGACGAAATACTGCCAACATACTCCTCTTCTGGCTTTTGAAAACACCAGATGTGCAAATTAAAGAAAGCCACAAATTCCTTGATGCCCCTCCCATCAAGTGGGTGGGCTCTGTGACAACTTTGTAAAATATATGGGAAGTTTTGTTCTGCTGTTCCTGGCTCTGGGCCCTCAGAGACTGACAGCTTCCACTTCATGTTTCTTGGAAGACTCACTCTTGGAAGCCAGCCACCGAGCTGTGAGAAAGCCAGAGCTGCCTCTTGAAGAGGACGAGCCTGGCTGAGCTCCCAGACAGCAGTCAAAACCAACTTGCTACCCCATGTGAGAGGCCTCCGCAGCACCTAAACCTGATTTAGATGATGAAATCCTGGATGCTGATATTAAATGTGATGCTGTATTGGGATGAAACTTCTGGAGTTTTGCGAGGGGAAGGGAGGGTGCATGTAGGAGTAACATTAAATCATTTTTTGGATAGAACGCTGTGACATATTAAAGATGTGTAAGTTATTTACAATTATATCAACAGTTGTAGTCTGTATCCATTCTCCTTGAGTCTGTGGGCATTATGACTACTTGAAGTATGGCAGGAGTGACATGTTAAGAGTCTGGGAACTTCCACTTCCTGTTTCTTAAAAAACTCACTCTTATATGCCACCCACAATGCCATGAGGAAGCTGCAGCAAGCCCTTGAAAGGGCTCACATGAAGGAAGATTTGAGTCCTCAAGTCAATAGCCCACACCAAGCTCCTAGCTATCAGCTAGCACAAATTTATCAGATGTGTGAATAGATCTTCCAGCCCTACTGACACAAAAAGGCACAGCTGACAGCACATAGAGCAGAGACATGCACATTATAGAACCCATCCTATATTTTCCACCCAGGAAGCCATCAGCAAAAGAAAATTCATATTTCAAGCCTCAAAGCTTTGGCATTTTTTGTTACATTTGATTAGAACCCCAGAGTATTCTCATGTAAACTTTCTGCTCTGCCACAGAGCATACTCTCCATATTATCTTTGCAGGGTAAATTTATGTTCATCATTTAGTGCTCACTGAAATGTAATAGCATACAAAACGCATTCCCAGTCTTAGGTGTTTTTATATTCTCAAACCCGTCATTTGAAAATAAACTGTATGTTAATAAACACTGACTTTATAATTATCCTTCTACTGTTTATTCCTTTGTTTATTATCTGTATATAGCATGTTCCAAAAAAGTATACATACACTTTGAATAATTATAAAGGCACTATTTATTAAAATGCATTTCATTTTCAGAACTGATGTATAGCTATTAAAGTGTGAATACTTTTGGGGGGACACCCTGTATACTTACAAATTAGACTATAAGTTACATCAAATAAAAGAAAAAATTTGACTTGTTCTTTGAGATCTCTCTTATACCTAAAGCAATACCTCAATATACATGTGATTAATACATATGTATTGAATAAATTAATTACTAATTATGTTCTACTAATTTCACTATCAAAGAGGATCTGATTATGTGGTAATAAAAATGGATAATACTAGAAGCATGTAGATTCATCCTCTGTATCCCAAATGCTTTCTCATTGTTTGTATGCAACCAAATTAAGAAACTAGATTCTAATCAAACTAGATTTCAATAACTAGTCAATCACAATGATATTTTACCTCCACAACCAAAACCCTAGATAATTGTACTGTTTGTTTAGTTTACCACAAACATGCAATTTGAATTGACTCTAGTTGTGTAGAAATTAATTTTTTTAAAAACAACATTGAAATCCCTAATTTAATCATAGAAAAGTGGCCAGTATGTGGCCACAGTTGTGCATTAAAATATTAAGATTCTTATACTACCCTCAAGAAGATGGGCTTTCAAGGTTTGAAGCACAAAGGTGGCAGACCAGGGAATGAGTTAGCATCCCATTGACCCACTGAATGTACGATGTAGCACTCCTATTCTGCCCAGATGAATGGCCAGACCTGTTTAGTTAACACAAATTATCCATGACTCATTTGAAGCAATATGTTTTTTTCTCCTAAAATATAGATGTGCGGATGTGTTAGTTCCTTAATAAAAGACAAAAAACATCCAAAGTGTGCTTCAGTTATTGATTAAAGATGTGGTACATAGAGGGTGTCCCAAAAACATGAATATACACTTTTAACAGAGGATAGCTCAATTGATGTTTCTTTCTTTTCAGCTAGACTAAGCTCTGCACAAGGTAAATTAAGCCTAAAATGCTACTGGAAATTTGAAAATGTAGCTGAAGTACAAACACTGCCTTTATAATTATGCAAAGTATGTATACATTTTGGAGGGACACATTTTGGGGGACACAAGATAGCCCAAAAATGCATACAACTTTTAACAGCTGATAACTTACTTCATGTTCACTCCTTTTAATGTTTAACTGATTTGTAGTAATGGAGACAGACCAAGTTTTGAACAAAGACTTTCTAATGGGGACACAGAAAAGATAAAAAAGATAAAGTTTACATATAAATCAGCAATGGTTGATGAATCGAGGGTGCATAAATGCGAAATAAAATGAGTACTGATGTGTGTAATTCCATTGCTTTGTGTTAAAAGCAGTGCCTGGACCAGAATGGTCATCAGTTTAAAAACAAGTATTGATAAAAAAAAATAATTTCTGTAGATTCTTTTAAATTTTGAAAATAAACTCTATGTCAATAAACACTGACTTTATAATTATTCAAAGTGTATATACATTTTTGAGGACACTAAAAATATATACAATAGAATACTACTCAGTCATAAGAAAAGATGAGATACTGCCATTTGCAATAAAATGGATGGACCTTGAGAATATCATGTTAAGCAAAATAAATTGAGCAGAAAAGTTAAGAACCATATGATTTCACTCATATGTGGTATATAAAACTAAAAGTAACAAATTAATAACAAAAACTCATAAACACAGAAAACAGAATGGTGGTTACCAGAGGGAATTGTGGGGGGTCAAATATACTGGTATGGTGATGGGAGAAGACCTGACTTTGGGTGGTGGGCACACAGTACAATATACAGCTGATGTAACACAGAATTGTACACTTCAAACCTACATGATCCTATTAAGCAATGCCACCCCAATAAATTTAACTTTTAAAATAATCAAAAATGAAAACAAACACTAAAGCTTAGATTGTAAAATTAGTACTGTGTCAGGTCTTATGCCCTCAATTGCAGAAATACAAAGAAGACGTTCTCCTTGCCATCAAAATACCAGAGTACACTTCAAAACTGTTCGATCATGAAGAAATATGACCCTGAAAATCAAATCACGAGTGGCAGGATAATCCCTTGTGAGAACTTGAAATGCATTTCAAATTTGCCAGAGCACTACTTTCTAAATGCATTAGTTACCTAGTATCTGTTAAAACACTTATTAAAAACTATTTACAATTTGCTTGCTTGCAATTTCCTCTGTTATATGTGAATTCATTTCTTTTCCAACAACATGAAACTGCCCTATGTAAGATTTCAAGGGAAACCACATGATTATGTGTCAGGGCCCTTGACAGAAGCAAAGTAGTCACACTAGTATTTTCCCAGCTTCTCCTCTCAATCACATTTGAATCCTGTCATCCAAATCATCATGGTGCTAATACATTCCCAAGCACTGAGGACTCAGAGGAGCATGATGCTTCAGTGTGTTTATAGAATACATTTCATAGAGATAGGCACGAAGAGAACAGTGTGCATAATCGCCCGCCAAGAAGAATCCATCTGTCAGAAGAGTGGAACAAACAAGTTCACATTAACAAACAAAATCTCAATTTTCATTGTATACATTTCACTTTCTTGAGCCTAATTATCAGCGTGCATATAAATGGGAAAAATATGTCTCCCTGGTTACAGTCCAAGATTCTAGACTTGGCAGGAGGCAACCGACAATAGCTGCTCATTTCCTTGGGGACTTTGCTATGCAGCTGAGAGCATCAGGGCTGGAAATGCCGGGCCAAATTCTGTTGTTGCCAATGTGAAGCTTCGCTTTACTGTTTGTGGCAAATGTGGTGTGTGTGAGCCACAGAAATATTGTTCCTTCGTGTTAACCAATCCTGCCTGGGCTCCAAAGAAGAAGTATAGCCCTGAAAATCATTTTTCTTTAAATATCTTTGTATTGATTTCAGAGAGAGGAAGGGAGAGGGAGGGAGAAATTGAAACATCAATGATGAGAAAAAAATCACTGGTCTGCTGCCTCCCTCATGCCCCCCACTGGCGATCAGCCTGTAACATGCAATCCGGTCATGTGCTCTTGATTGGAATCAAACCCAGGATCCTTCAGTCCATAAGTTAGTGCCAGCATTCGGTTTTTCAACTTATTTTTGATAGAGTTCTTAAATCCTTGCCCAGTTATGATAGAAACATCAGTCTTCAAAGAGAAAAGAAAATTGCGGACTCATTTAAAAGACTATAATAAAATTCAAATGTTAGGAAAAACATGGAGGAAATTAAATTAGTTATTTTACAAAATGGTTTTTTTATTATTATTTGTACATATTCTGCAAAACTAAACTTTCCATTTTCATGTAATTTTAATCACATGAAGCTTTAAAAAAAAGTAAAACTTCTACAAAAAGGCTATCTGTCTTTTTCTGAAAAAGAAACTGAAAAATCATCATGATGAAAAGTTCAAGTTTTATTATAAAACAAATATTAAAACAATGTACAAAACAAAAATAAATAAATGAATACAATACTTGAAAAATACAATATTTGAAAAATACGTAAGGGCTGCTGCACAAAATGCTGTTAAATTGTGAAAAACATTGTAAAATTATAAAAATAATTTTATTAGCTGTGGATAATGACTTATCCATTCATTTATTAATTTGCAGATATTATTCAGTATCTACTTTGTGTCATGCAATCACCTAGGATTAGAGCTGTTGCAGTAAACAAGACTGAGAAAGTCTGTTTTCAAGGTGCTTGTATTTAATAGAATAGATGTTTTTAAAATACGGTATTATAAGTAGTTTGTTTTATAGACACATTGCCTTTCTTTAAGAATCCTTGCCTATTTTTTTATAAGATCTTGAATGTCCTTCATATCCATACTAAACTTCTGCAGTAGCAACATAAAATACTTGAGTCTTTAGCAACATCCTAAATATTTCTCTTAACTTTCAGATCAAATCTGGTTGTTGAAGCAGGTAATTGGAAAAACAGCTTACTTCATCTTAATTCACAACACAATTACAATAAACATCCTTGAAGCAATATGAGTAAGGCTTGTTTATCCACAGGGTATATTCACAAAATAAATATTGAATATGAACATTTTATTTAAATGGATTTTACCATAGATATCTCAAAGTATTGTAAAATTTATATTTTTTACTAGTAATGTATTATAGTACTTTTTTTTTCCTGTTAACATGTGTTGCTAATAAAATTAACTCATTTATTACATCACATATCACATGTTGTAATGTATTACCAATAAACCACTTATTATATAATTTGCCTTTCCAGAGATCCTGCCACATTACATAATACATATGTGTTACCTCAGTTGCTAATATAAAACCTAATCAAAATTAGGTAAATTTAAGTTGTTTATGGTGCATTTTGTGATGCAGTGTATTTTTAAAATGTAGCTTAAAATATGTCTATCTTTATTTTCCAATAGCTTCTAGTGCTTAGACATGGTTAAAATCATTCCTGACCAATATAATGTTCAGTTAATCTCTTATATCCTAATAAAACAGTAATATGTAAATTGACCCTCACTCCAAGACACAGTATGCCTGCCCCCATGTGGACACAAGATGGCTGCCACAGATAGCCAGCAGGGGAGTGCAGTTGTGGGCAATCAGACCAGCAGGGGAGGGCAGTTGGGAGGACCAGGCCTGCAAAAGGGGGCAGTTTGAAGGACCAGGCATGAAGGGAAGAGCAGTTAGGGGCAATCAGGCCAGCAGCAGGGCAATTAGGCATCTATTAGGCTGGCAGGGTAGTGGTTAGGGGGTGATCAGGCTGGCAGGCAGAAGCAGTTAGTGGCAATCAGGCAGGGAGGCAAGTGAGCAGTTGGGAGCCAGCACTCCTGGATTTTGAGAGTGATCCCAATAAGATCAGGCCTACATGGGCAGTCGGACATCCCTCAAGTTGTTCCAGATTTGAGAGGGTGCAGGGTAGGCTAAGGGAGACACCCTGACCACCCCCCGTACACGCATTTCGTGTACCATGCCTCTAGTTTTATTATAAAATGCTTGCTTTACATTTACATTGTTTTATCTAAAAATTATTTTTGTGAGTATGATATGTGTGTGTGTTTTTTTAATTTAGAATATCAGTTGGGTCAACATATTCATTAAGTCAGCTATTAAATTACCACAAAATTAAAGTACACCAGTAACAAAATTTCAATTATATACACTGGAATCTATTTGTTTTTCACTTTGTTTCACTCTTTGATCTTGTATTCTTATACTAATATTATTTTTATACTATTAATATTTTAAAATTTCAGTATCTTATAAGACTAGTCTTCTATAACTATTACTCTTTGTTATAACTGTCTTGGCCTTTCTCAAGCATTTATTTTTTTGAAAGAAGTTTAAAATCATTTTACCCAACTAATAAAATAATTATTGTGATTCCATTGAAAATTATAATATAATTTAGAGAGAATTGATAATTTTACCCTATTAATCTTCCTATCAAAAGCATGGCATGCCATTCTATTATTCAGATTTTATTTACGTTATTGAGGAAGATTGAGTAGCTTTCTGTATGTGATGTAATACTTGACGTACTTGATTTTAGTTCTACTTTCTTATTCAATGTTTGCTTTCATGTCATTTTATTGTTATCATGGTTTTCCATTTCTATATTTTAGAAATGTATTTAAAAGCCTGCAAATTGCTTTTTTTAAACTCTTCCTTTGGGGATTTCTGCTTTCAAATATGATATTTTAGCTTATTTTAGTCTACCTTGTTCCTTGAAAAAATTAGTATAAAAATTGTAAAAGTATACAAAAACAGCTCTTTGAAATGGGAATTTTATAGGGCAAAACTCCAAGAGAAGAGACAAAAGCGTTAAATGCCACTTTTGTTTCCATCTATTTATTGATTAATAACAGTAGAAAACTCAGCAAAAATTATAAACAAGCCTAGAATGTATGCTAGTCTCATGGGATTAAGTTGACAAATAATTGCATTTTAAAGCCACAAAGTGCTCTAATAGTAGAGGAGAAAGAATCTGTAGAAAAGGGAAGTACAGAAAAATAGGACTTATATTCTGTGCTCCTTTTCCCTTAAAGCATATTCATTTCTTAAACTTAAGGGACAAGGGTTAAGAATGAAAGGAATTTATATTTGTAGTCTAAGCCAGATATCAACAGTATGTAACCCAAAGGTTGAAGTCATTCTAACATCTGATAATGTAAATAAAGTCTTATTGGAACAAAGACATTCTCAATCAAGCATTCCTGTTATCTGTATGGATATTTTGTGACTCAAAAGTATAACTGAGTAGTTAAGATAGAGACCATATGACCAAAAAAGCCTAAACTGTTTACTATTTGGCTGTTCACTGAAAAAAATAAATGCTGCCGAAACCGGTTTGGCTCAGTGGATAGAGCATCGGCATGCAGACTGAAAGGTCACAGGTTCAATTCCGGTCAAGGGCATGTACTTTGGTTGCGGGCACATCTCTAGCAGGGCATGTGCAAGAGGCAGCTGATCAATGATTCTCTCTCATTGATGTTTCTAACTCTCTATCACTCTCTCTTCCTCTCTGTAAAAAATCAATAAAATATACTTAAAATAAGTAAGTAAATGCTGACCCCTGGTCTCAATCTAACACTTTCAATTATAAAATAGTCTCTTGATACTTATGTTAGGAAAAGAGACATAAATTAAGATCATCCTCAATACAATCCTACAGGAAATTGTTAAACCTTCAAATGACTAAAATAATACATCCTCTTTGACCAGAAAATGTTGTTTCTGCATCCTGCTGCATTCTAGGAAGAAAGTATATAGAGTGTAAAAGAGATAGGCTCTTGCACAGCCTCCAGGAATTTTCAAACACAATGCTGACATTAAATAAATAGCTTCCAAGATTACCAGAAGAATGAATAGAAATAACAGAAATTCAAAGAAAAAAAATCAGACAAAAGAAACAGACCCAGAAATTTTAGAGATATTAGAGTCTCTATCAAACATTTTTTAATTACTGTGATTAGTCTGCTGAAAAAAAGAGGGAAAATACAGAGATTTGTAACAGAAAAGTTGAATCTATAAAATTAGAAAATCTTCGGGAATTCTAAGTCTAAGAAATACAATAACTGAACTTAAACATTTAAGGAATAGGTTTAAAAGCAGAATAGCAAATAAAAGAGAAGACTGGTGAAGTAGAAGGAGGTATAGCACTAAATATTCAAGAAAATACAGAAAAGAACAAAAAGCCAACAGTCTGTGTCATTCATATAATAAGATCTGCATTAGAGGAGGAGAGAGATAAAAGGGCAGATAATAACAGGAAAAAGAAAGAAAAAGAAAAAAACAAGATGGTGGCATAGGTAAATGCCTAACTGCAGCCTCACTCAACAATTTCAAAAAAAAAAAAAATACAACTAAAATATAAAGTGGACATTATCCAGAACTACAGGAAAGTTGACTGACTGGAAATTCTACAACTAGAAGGAAAGAGAAAACCAGAAGGAACATCAGAGGACCTGTAAAAGCATAAGATACAGAGAGACATGGTGCGCGCCTGGGGAGAGGACAGAGCCAGAGAGGCGGGGCGGCTGAATGCCTGGCTGGCTTTCCCTAGCGGGAAAGAGATAAAAGCTCTGGACTGAGCTGAACCCCAACTCTGACTGCACTGAACCCCAGTTCTGGGTGAGACCCTGGGGACCCAGGCTCATACAGAGGGCATCTGAGCTGTAGGTGGAAGCTAAGGGGAGCGGCCAAAGGCAGAACCACGGAGTCCCGCACATTTCACACAGAGAACAGAAGGTTGATTGGGCGGCTGGATTGCCCTAACGGGAAGGAGACATAAGCTCCTGACTGCTGTTAACCCCACTTTCAACTGCACTGAACCCCAGTTGCGGGCTTATTGGGGGAGAGACTAGACTGTCTGGTAGCGGGTGAAACTCTAAGGCACCTTTCTCTCAGAGGTGCTTGCAGAGAATACCAAAGGACACTGAGGTACACTGAGACTCAGGAACCTCAGAGGGCGGGGCTAACCAGAAGCCAAGGCTGTGGGCTCCACCCTGAAACTCTGCCCCATCAAAGGTGAACACAGAGGCTTTTGCAGGTTTCCAAGTCTAGTGGAATAAGGCTGTCTCCTGGCATTGACACAGCTGATCCTCACAACCTACCAACTCAGGGAAGCAGCGAAAATGCCAAGACGAGGAAACAGAACACAAACTAAAGAAACGGAGGACAAAAAGGGACTGGATATAGAGTTCAAAACTATGCTTATAAGGTTGTTCAAGAATCTCCTAGAAAAGGCTGATAAAATAAACGAGACCTATGAGGATATGAAAAGGGATCAACTACAAATAATAAAGGATCAACTAGAAATAAAGAATACATTCTCTGAAATAAAAAATATTATACAGAGTCCTAAAAACAGAATGGAAGATTGCAAGAATCAAGTCAAAGATTTGGAACATAAAAAGCCAGAGGACACTCTTCTGCAGAAGCAAGAAGACAAGAGTATCCAGAAAGTTGTAGATAGTGTAAGAAACCTCTGGGACAACTTCAAGCGAACCAATATCAGAATTATGGGGGTCCCAGAGATGACAGAGAGCAAGATACCGGAAACATATTGAAAGAAATAGTGACAGAAAACTTCCCCCACCTGGTGAAAGAAATAGATGTACAAGTCCAGGAAGCACACAGAACCCCAAACAAAAGGAATACAAAGAAGACCACACTAACTAAGACAGGTCATAATTAAAATTCCAAGAGCAAAAGACAAAGAGAGAATATTAAAAGCAGCAAGCAAAAAGCAGGTAGTTACCTATAAAGGAGCACCCATACAACTGTCAGCTGATTTCTCAACAGAAACCATGCAGGCCAGATGGGAATGGCAAGAAATATTCAAGGTGATGAATAACAAGAACCTACAGCCAAAAATACTCTACCCAGCAAAGCTATCACTCAGAATCGAAGGCCAGATAAAGAGCTTCACAAATAAATTTAAGCTAAAGGAGTTCATCACCGCCAAGCCAGAATTATATGAATTGCTAAAAGGGGTTCTTTAGGAAGAGGAAGAAAATAAAGATAAAAATGATGAACAACAAATATGTAACTATCAACAAGTGAATCTAAAAACCAAGGGAAGTAAAAATCATGATGAACAATATTAACTGGTGAATATAATAGAATCAGAGGTATGTAAGAGGAGTGGACTGATGATTCTTGGGGAAATGAGGAGTGGGGGGGGGGGGACAGGAAGAGACTGAACATAAACTGCACCTATGGATGAGGACAATGGGGGATGGGGAAAGGGCAGAGGGTGGGATGGAAACTTGGTGGAGGGGAGAAATGGAGGGGAAAAATAATGAGGAACATTTGTAATAATATGAACAATAAAGATTTATTAAAAATAATAGGAAATATTGGTTATGAACTTTTCAATTCTGATCAAAATCATCAAGCCATGTATTTTTAATGTTTTATTTAAATTGAAGGGAAGGTGGGTTGGGTAGGAAGAGATTAACCAAAGAACTTATATGCATAACCTATGGACACAGATAAAACAATATGGTGAAATTTGTTGTTGTTGTTGTTGGGGGTGGTCTAAAAGCCATCAAAATGTATTTAAATAATATATTCTTCTCAATAAAGCTTACTATTCCAGAAATTTATTTTAAACAAATATAACTCTGAAGGAATTTGCATGCAACTGAAATAAAAGCCCAAAATAGACTCATTCTAATGTGGCAGTAAAACAAATAGATCATTTGTGGAAACACCACTATAATAACTTTTCTTTTTATAAAACAGTTTTGTGCAGAACATAATTTTATGAACAGTATCTCCTTTTATGTGAATTCCATAAAATCTATTGTAGAATCCATGCCAAAATAATTATGTGCTTATGCATCCTAATTTCAATAGAAAGTTATAACAATAAAATCATTTCTTCTGCTCAGACATATATTTGCTAATAGATTTTTCATAACTTTCAAAATTTCATATGATAAGATAAAATGTGATGGCAATGAATTTCTTAGCCAAATGACCTGGTCAGATCAGAAAAACATTTAACATCATGAGGAAGATTTTTTAGATATGTTCAATACTCTCTAAAAAAATGCTCCTTTTATCCTAATAATTATATCAAATAGAAAATTAAACCTTCAGGAGTCTAGAGTTCTCCAAGTGCTAAATATATTGAATTACTAGGATGTAATTTTCTTTCTTGTTTTCTGAATTTCAAATGACGGTGTCATGGCAGCAAACAGAGCTGAACCAAATTAACAATGAACTATGAAGAAAAGTGAAGCTGGCATTTCAGCCCAATGGATCCTCCAAAGAATCATAGTTTCTTTCCCTATTTCTAAACTTATTCCATTTTCAGAGGGTAGATGGAAAAAGCAGATTGAATTCAGGAAATTTCAAATATTTGTGTAGAGAAATGCTAATTATCTATTTTTATATAACAAATGTCGTATTGCCTCAGAGCACTAGATTAAAAGCTGTTATTCTTTTGATTTAGTAATACTAGATATATTTATATGAAGGAGGCAGATGGTTATCTGAGACAAACCTACATTTGTGAGCAATATTGTTAGTGGGAGTTCCCGAACCACCTATCCACAATTGCTCACAGACTTCCCACCACCCACGGAATTAATTATGACCAGTTTCAATGTTAAAAGAACCTCTGAGATATACTTCAATAACTTAATTATAAAAGTGAAGGAATGGAAGACCAACAACATTAAAGTACTTACTTCTTGTCACCACTTGGTAAAGTTTAAAAAGATCCCTGGTTTCCAGATTTCCACTGACTCAGATTTTTATGCCCATATAGTAACCAGATATTGACTACCATTCAATAGAAACAGCTGGAGTTGTGTGTGTGTGTGTGTGTGTGTGTGTGTGTGTGTGTTTTCATTGTAAATATAAAATCTCACTCACTTTTGATATATTCAGAGAAGACAATTATCCAACAAATTATCTAAATGAGAAAGAAGCGAAAGCATCACTGGGACCTTCAGGGGTTTTGCTGGGTGAAAATAATGAATTTGGTCTTTGGCATGTTAAGTATTAGGCATCAACAGAACACCATTTATTTGAGTGCTCTGTGGGAAAAAAACCAACAACTACATCTCAACGAGTTAAAAGCTATAGATTTAACATGCCACAAGGTTTTTTGAATGAATTAATTCATTCAAATTAATACTCTACAAAACACAAAATGAAAGCAGAAAGGGCCAGGAAATCCCAAGAGTAAGGATAGTATTGTGACACAGGGACGAAAGGTGAGGTGGTTCTTTGGTGAGCAGAAGTTCCCATAGAAAAATAATATATTTTAAAAAGTGGATTGAAGAACATTTGTATAAATAATCAAAGCAATACTAGTGCCATTTGAATTCTACCAATTTGTAAATGGATTCAGCTTTGTAAGGGAGCTTGGCATATGCGGCAACAATGTGGTAGACAATTGTTAAAGAAGTGATAAGCTGTATATTGAAATTTCTACAACTATTGTGAAACACAGGAAACAGTTTTCCTATTAAATGACAGACTAGATAGAGCTTTGAAAAGAAGTCTCTAAACCAGAAGTTGGGACCTTTTTTTTTTTTTTTTTTTTTTTTTTGCCAAGGAGCAATTGAATATTTATAACATCATTCGCTGACCACACAAAATTATCAACTTAAAATTGGCTTGCTATATTTGATCAAATATTAATTAATTCATCCCTAATGCCTTGGCAGGGCTAGGCCAAATATTCTGAGGGCCTTATACCTGTCCCAAGGGCCAGAGGTTCCCCACCCCTGCAAAGAATTTCTGATTTAAAAACATCCATCTTTTAGAAAAAAGTGAGTTTTTTTTTCATTTATGAGCAAAGAATGTTAACATATGGGTGGCATAATAACTTAATTTTGAGTCATATAAATTATTTGCCTTAAATTTTTATTTCTTTTGATATCACATGATTTTATTTGATTCCAAATAGATATCAGTGACATCTAGAAATTGATTTCATTTTTTTCAGAGTTAATTTACAAATCTGTCAGTGATGATTTAAAAACTCTGATTTTGTATTACTATGATGGGTTCTGTGAAAGGCGAAGAGCAGTATTAGCCATTACCCTGGCCCTCCAGCCGTTATACTCTCATTGGAAAGGCAGGACTTATAAATAAGTAGTATATATTTACTACATTTTTTAACTCATGAAAAGAGTTCCGAAGTAATGAAATAAATTTAAAATATAACGTAGGACCATCTTATTTAAAAATCACCTAAGCCAGACAAGAATTTAAATTTAATAGGAAAGGCAACATTAAGATAGTATAGGCTTTAATTAATAATACCTATCTCCTTGCTAAAGGTTCTGAAAACCTTAACTTTATCTAGTTGCTCCTCTACTCAGCGATTCCCTTGGCCCTCCCACTGCCCATAGTTAAAGCCCAAATGCCTCAGCCTGGAGAGACCCTGGGGTAATTGCCCTGGGGTAATAGGGCACTGGAGCAGGATCTGGAACATCTCAGATTCTGAGCAGCAGCGTGTCCTTAATCTATTTACTTGATGGATAAGAGATTTCCTCACCTATTTGCCCAGCCAACTTCATGGGGGTTTAGGGGTGGCGGAGGGGAGAGGAAAAGATATTATTATGGCTTATGAGTAGAAAACTGAAATATTTTTCTCCTATTGCATATGAAGTTAAAATTAGTTTGGGGGAGATTAAACTAGCAATAATAGGCAGAAATAATTGATGAAAGGGAAAACAAAGGTAAAGAGACTGTTAAGAAGCTGTTACTATAACCCAGGAATAGAAACAATTAGTCCCTTAAGTGATGTCCTGGTTGTGAGAGCTAAGGGGAGATTTGCGTGTCAGTAATTTGTGATGTTATAATTGACTGAGTGTCATACATGTGAGATGTAGATTCACAATAATAGGTAGTCAAAGGTGACTTGAAAATTTGGCATACAATATTGAAAGATGATAGAGACAAATAGAGTTGGGAAAATTTAGGAGGAACATCTATGTCACTGAAAGCACTTTTAGATTTAGACTATGAGAAAATGGCTAATATTAACCATTAAGGCATGAAGTGAAGATCGCCTGCCGTGAGGCATTTGGGTGAATAAATTAGCGACTTTAGACACTTGTTTGCATCTTCCCAGAAAAATGAAATCCTGCTGAGCATCAATTTACCATCACAGCAAGAAAACCAAGAAGGACAGACTATATGAACTTTGTGTGGCTTCCATCTCACAAGGCACGTGGGATAAGAAGTACCTGTGGAGCCACAGTAAATGTTACAATATAGGGGTGTTTTCACTCCATTTCTTCACATTTTGCAGTAATTCCAATCCTGCCTATCAATAATATCCTCAGAGTTTTTCAAGTTCTTGGGTCTTTAACCTGTGCTCCAAAATCTTGTCCTCTTAAGTGTAAGTCATACGGCATCTATCATTTTCCTCCAGTTATTTTCAGCGTCTAAAGCTCCCCACTCCCCTGAAGTGAGTCATTGAAATTGTTGCCACTAGGCTGTTTTTGCAAATAGGGTCTGACGGCGTTGAGAGCACTGCTAATGCTGTCAATGACTGTGCCAAGATTGCTAACAAGTGGCCAAGTGGTGTCTGAAAAGATCCTCTTCCAGCGGGCCCTCTGGTGAGGATAACCTCCTGTCCTATTTTTGCTTTGCCGTTTTCACTGGCATACGAATAATGAACTCATAGAAAGTAGATCGGAAAACAACCTGAGTGTTTTCGACTTAATTCCTAACTCATACATACACAGTGTCGTTGGGCCACAGAGGTGGGCTTTAGCACTGTTCCTTCCAAGTTTCATAGGTTAAATGTGCGGTGAAAGCAGATTGCTTAAATAGAAATGATAGAACGTAAGAGAGATTGTAAGTGGAGATGTGAATTTTGGGGTCAAATGCTGAGCAGTGAAAAGAAAGTAGATGCTTTTTCAATATGAAACCGGGGAAGAGGATGTTTCAAGAAATAAAGGCTGCAGCACATGGTGGTAGCAGTGGCTGCAAATGAGGGCCCAAATTGCCAGAATTACACAACACTATAAACTTCAAATGATACTCCAGGACCAAATCCCAGAAATGAAGAAAACAGAAACAAACCTAAACATTGTAGAACATGAAATCTATTGCAAATAATAGAAAATATCTTCTTCTAACTAAATAACTTCATCCCCAGCTACTAGTAATATTCGAAATCTCTAGTAAACATAGGTCCTGATAAGAGGGGGGAAGCAGAGTATAAGATACATGAACTGGATAGAGTGATTACCAGAACATTATAGAGAAAGTATTTTGATAGTGAGAAAGAGCTTGGAACTTGGCTGGTTTTAAGACAGTATGTCCATGTAATTATGTTTTAAAAGCAATTATTTTAGAGATGACTAAAGAATAAAGTTTGAATGCATTTTGTTGAACCTAATGTATATCTATTTGTGACGTGGTTAAAAACCAAAGTGCTACAAAGAATTTCTGTGTTTTACGGACTACAGTGAAGCACGGAGCATGAAAAGCTATGGCTGCTCTGAGAGAAATGGGCGTGCCTCAGCAGTTCATTGCCCTGATGTGTAACCGGGACTGTGGACAGAAGGCACTGTCAAGATGGAATATGGAGAGACAGAATGGTTTCCCAAAAGCAAAGGTGTCACAAAAGGGTGCATTTTGTTTCCCTGTGTGTTGGATCTGTACACAGAAGACATCTTATGAAAAATGGGGTTATAGTCTGAGGAAGGAGGAGTGAAAATAGGTGAAAGAAATATCAATAACTTAAGATATGCAGATGACATAATCTTACTGGAAGAAAATAGCAATGATTGGAAAGGATTTCTAGTGAAAGAAAAATGTGCTAAAGCAGGTATTGATTTGAACATCAAGACAAATATTATGACTACAAAAGAAATACACAACTTTAACCCAGACAACAAAGACGTTGAAGTGGTTAAATATTGTGCTTACCTTGGTTCAGCTATCTATTCCAATGGAGACTGCCGCTGAGGAATCAGGGTAAGGCTGAGAACCAGAGGGCAGCAATGGACGAATTAGGAAAGATCACTAAGAGCAAAGATATGTCAATAGAGGCCAAGGCTAAAATCATTCACACCCTTGTATTCCTCCATGTAGAAAAGTGAACAGTTGGACAGCAACAAAAAATTATAGAAAAAAATCTGATTCACTTGAAATATGGTGTTAGAAGAGAGATCTGAAGACACCCTGGACCACCAGAAAGAAGAACAGGTGGGTGCTAGAGCATAGTAAGCCTAAAACTTGGCTGGAGGCAAATATGACTACAGTGAAGCTGTCCTATTTTAAGCACATGGTGAGAAGGCAGGGTTCTTTGAAAAATACAGTAATGCTAGGAATAACAGGAGGCAGCAGGGAAAGAAGAACGCCAAATATACCATGGGCTGACTCCATCAAAAAGCCACAGTCATGGGTCTACAGGAGCTGAGCAGGGCAGTTGGGGACCGGACATTGTGGACATGACTCATTTACAGAATCACCAGGAGTTGAAGCTGAGTCAATGGCATGTAACATGCACATTATATCTCTCATTCATTTTTTTATTCTTAATACTCTAAGGCAGTGTTACCCAAACTTTTGACATATGTGTACCCCTTCTATAATTGTTGCAATCCTAAGTACCCCTCATCAAAAAAATGGATGTATATTAATAACAATCAATATATATATATATATATTTTTTTTTCTTTTTTTGGTACATACACAAAATAATAATAATAAATGAAAAATAAAATTATTCATAATAAAATATAAATAAAAGTTATATTATAAATAACATTTATTTGGATCAATGAGAAGGATGAAATTGACTTGACTCATGAGAACATAGAATTAGGCGCAGCTAAGCACGGTGCAGTGCACATCCCCACCAAACTCCGGTGTAACGCGTACCCCTACTAAACTCTTCCCGTACCCCTGGAGGTACATCTACCACACTTTGAGAAACACTGCTCTAAGGCATATTCCAGAAGAAATGATATTGTAGCAGGAATCTTAATCGATGATGAGCATAAAGAATTAAGTATGTGTAGTCTTAAGTATTCACATTCAATAGATACCTTTTGCCATTCAGCTAAAAAAGCAGAAGAGAAACTTGCTCCTGCTTCAAGTCTGTGATGATTCCTAATCCCACTTCATTATCAGTTAACTGTGAAGTAATATCAAGATGTAGTCTAAGAACCCCTCAATGTGACATTTGTGAAAAGGAGAACTCTCCAGAAAAAAAAGGGAGGGGGTTCAAAATCTATAAGCCCAAATATTTGAATTGACCGAGTATAAAAATGCTAATTCCAGAAAATTCAGATTTATCCATATCAAATCAAAATTATTAGACTTGAGTTCTCAAAAATTGAAACCTTCATAATTTTTCCAAGTGTATGTACAACCTACCAAAAATACAAACTACTTCACTTTAAAATACTCTGAATGTTTAACATTTCTATGTATATAAACACTGTTTGTTTTGTTTTTGTTTTTGTCTTCAAGAAATATTTATTAAATGAATAAATATGTGAATACACTTATTTAAGTTACATTTACTCTAAATAGTGTATTATAATTTTGGTGAAAAAAGTTAGGTTAGAGTTTATTAATTTTTAAAGTTGATATAAATACTTTTTAACGAAGACACTTTGCACCATGATATCCCTGCAATAAATTCTCTTATATACTAATGAATTAATAAGCACACCAGGAAAAATCAAACTAACAATTATGTTATTTATCATATTTATAGGTATGATTGATGAAGTATTGATAGACAATTATATTCTGTGGTTTCTAGAATATACTCTTCTATTACATACTTATAGTATTGTACTTTTATAATAATATATCAAACTATTATATTTCATATTTAATTATGAAAACTGAGATATATTTTGGTAAATATGCTATCAGTAGTATAGAAAAATCCAATACTGATACTGGTATAGTATTAGTATAGACCCTGTTGGATTACTGAGTAGTATTTTTATTTTAAGTTCTCTATTGTTTAATGTATACATGTCTCCTTTTCCCCCATTGATCTCTCCCCAGCTGTCCCCAACCCCCATCACATACTCTCACCACCACCCCAACTATGTCTATTGGTTATGCTCATATGCATGTATATAAGTCCTTTGGTTGACATCTTACCCTCTCACCTTCCCCCCCTCCCCAGCCCTGACAACTTCCCTCATAGATTGGACAGTCTATTTGATGCTTTTATGACTCTGGTTCTGTTTTTGTCCATCTGTTAACGTTGTTCATGATATTCCACAAATAAGTGAGATTATGTGATATATGTCTTCCTCTGACTGGCTTATTTCACTTGGCATAATGCTCTCCAGTTTTATCCAAGCTGTTGCAAATGGTAAAAGTTTTATATTTGCCTCTTCTTATGGAATTATTGCAAAAATGTATAGGACATAGTACCTGGACCCAGTTTTCATTTTCTATGCACTCTTTCTTCCTTCCAAAGGCCAATCTTTCAGAGATTGGCTAGTATATATTAATGCATAGGATTTCATCTACATGTTTCTGGGTCTTTTTTAAAATTCCTAATATCCCTAGAACTCATACCACTATACATTTAAGGATTTAAATAAACGTATTGGACTTTGAAGGACCTGTTTTCATTTAAATAGCATGTCCTATATAATAAAAGCCTAATATGCTAGTGTCTGGTCATCAGGTTGTCAGTTCAACCAATCAAATAATAATATGTTAATGATATGCTAAGGCCACTCAACCACTGGCTATGACGTGCACTGACCACCAGGGTGCAGATGCTCTGACCAGTAGGTTAGCTTGCTGCTGGGGTCTGGCCAATCAGGACTGAGACAGATGGGCCGGACATGCCCTGGAGCCCTCCCACAGTCCCTCCCCGCTGGACAACCTCATGTGTCCCACTCTGACCTCAATCATGCACCAGTGGGGTCCCTCGGCCTGGCCTGTGCCTTCTCACAATCCGGGACCCCTTGGGGGACGTTAAAGAGCCGGTTCGGCCCGATCCTCATAGCCATATGGAGGAAACCCATTTGTGCATGGATTCATGCATGGGGCCTCTAGTATGAAATAACTACTGTACTAGAGACAGTCACTATATATTTTGCTTTTATCTTTAATCTTTCAGATTTATCTGCTATGTTCTTCTCTAAACAAGAAAGCTGACATATATTCCTAATAATAAGGAAATGTTATCTGTGTTACTTGGTGTGGAAAACTTTCCCTGAATACCTTCAGATTTATTTTCTGGGGAAAATGTACCATCATGTCCTTTATAATCCCATGAGATTGGTATACCCAGGTGCAGTAATATAGCTGCTGCCTAGCTCAGGAGCTGTGGTGATGCTAGGATTTTCATCTTTCATTGCACCTCTGGTGTCGGTTCATTTCTCATCTTCCTACATGCCCCATAGAGCTGATCTGAGTACAGAAAAACCTTTGAAGTCACTTGGAATTCTTGCTCTGATGAAGCCTGAAGGACATGCAAAGTCAGAAACATGGCCGTGATAGCACAAAAAGATGAAAATTAAGTCAGCTTTACAAATGTGTTTCTAATACCTGAAGGCATATCTATGTGTCTACATATGTATATTTACAGAAAAAAAATAGAAATGCAAATCATAATTTTGCAAAAACATAATGCTTATATGGATATGCCCATTACAGTTAAGGCAAATTATTTCACATATGAAAAAAAAGATTAAGTAGTGCAAGAATACTGTAGAGGCTCTTATAGACAACTTTTAATATATCTATCTATCTATCTATCTATATATATATATATATATATATAAATCTATATGTATATATATGTTCATATAGATACATATGTATGCAAATATATTTTTAAATAATGCACTCTAAGACAGATTATGAATTAAAAACACTATTAATGGTTTTGATACTCTGATGTCAACTATATAAGCTAAAATCTTAAAATCACATCAAAAACAGAGTAGGGCAAAAGTAAGTTTAGAGTTGTGAGTACGTAAAACAGAGTTTATTCTTATATTATCATGTGTTAAATATTGTCTTATTTTCCATACTAACAATCGTAAGCCTATTTTTGCCCCACCATGCAAACCCCCATTTTCCCAAGTAGGCATTCTCCAGTGTATCAGTAAACCAGCAGCACATGAATGCTCAGTTGGGGTTGGGGCACAAACCCCGTTTCTGCCTTGCAGGCACACATTGCCAGTTAGCCTCTGTCTGTAGGGAGGGTTAGAGGAGACTGCAGGGCTGGAGGCTGTTAGCATCCTTTGAGTTTTGCCCACTTTCTGTTTCTGTCCCTTTCATCCCAGCCCTCCTTTTTTACATTTGGCATATAATTTAAATTGTTCTAGTAGTTGTAGCAACAAAATCTACTTTGCATTTGTTCTCACTACTTGAAGAATCAACCCTGTCACAATGCGCAGAGACAATAGCAGCTACTGGTCAGTACCCCCTCCTAAGATGTCTGATTTTCAACTTTAGTCCCTGCTCCAAAGTGCTTAAGTTAATAATTTTAATCACTCAAAAGATATGGTAGTTGATACATATAATTCCTATCTCTGTGGCATCTTAACAGTTTTAGATTGAATTCTCTCTTGACTCAGACTGGAACTCCTATTTAGTCTAATCCATTTTATAAAGTTGACCACATTTTTTAATGTAAAAACACTTTTGAGTGCAAACAGATCTCCCAGACAAACCAGAACACTCTGTCATCCTAGATATGGCTCTACATGTAATCCTAACTGAAATTCTGGGCAGCAAAGTTAATATTTAGAACTAGAATTGGTCTTCGTATTGACCTCACATCCTGGAGATCAGAATTTCCTCTCCCACACCCACAACACTTCATTGTTAATAAGGTTACAATGTTGGAAAATAAATTCTTACCATGACTATAAAGAGAGGTATTAATGTTACAATAATTGTTGACATGCTACTGACCTTTCTAAGGTGCATATTTGACTAGATCTCTCCTCTTTTTAAAACCACACATGGTTGCCCAGTTATCTATACTAATAAAAGAGAAACATGAAAACTGACCATAACTGTGCTTCTTCCACAGGCCACACCCATCAGCCAATCAGGAGCAAGTATGCAAATTAAACCAACCAAAATGGCTGCCGCCTTGGAATGAACAGGAGGATTGGGTTTACCCAGCAATGGAGGAAGCCAAGCTTCCCACCTGCTTTGGCCGTCACTGGCCTCCACTCAAGGCTACAAATTTTCAATTATAGAAGATAAATAAATCCCAACAAAAATGGTGGTGGCCACAGAGCTGGAGAGAGGGCTTGGGTTTCCCCTGGCAATGGAGGAAGCCAAGCTTCCTGGCCAGCCCTGGCTTCTGCTCCAGGCTACAAAGTTTCAAATATAGAAGATAAATAAACCACAGATACCAGAATCTCCACTTGGGTTGCCAAGGGGTGTGGCTGGCCTGAAAACCACCACAGGCCCCTCACCCTGGCCATCCTGCACCTCAAGGGAACCTCCACCCTTATCCAAAACACCCTTCAGGACAAACCAGCCAGCCCCCATCCATGCACTAGGCTTCTATCCTATCTAATAAAAGAGTAATATGCAAATTGACTGTCACTCCAACACACAAGATGGCTGCCCCCATGTGGACACAAGATGGCTACCACAAGATGGCCAGCAGGGAAGGGCAGTTGGGAGGGACCAGGACTGCAAGGGAAGGAAGTTGTGGGTGATCATACCTTCAGAGGAGGGCAGATAGGGGCAAACAGGTTGGCAGGGGAACAGTTAGGCATCAATCAGGCTGACAGGGGAGTGGTTAGGGGGTGATTATCCTGGCAGGCAGAAGCGGTTAGGGGCAATCAGGAAGGCAGGCAGGCAAGCAGTTGGGAGCCAGCAGTCCTAGGTTGTGAGAGGGATATCCGACTGCCCTAACTGGGCAGTGGGACATCCCTCAAGGAGTCCCAGATTGGAGAGAGTGCAGGCTGAGTTTAGGGACACTCACCCTCGTGCACAAATTTTGTGCACCAGGCCTCTAGTATCAGATAAAGTTCAGACTTAGCTGTAGATTTCTCTGAGAAACTCCAAAGAGTGGATGGGATGCATCTTAAATGAATACTCGTAGAACCTTTAGTAACTAACTGACACCATAACACTAAAAATAGCGTTATTGTGTGTATTAACAAAAAGATCATAAATTCTGTGAGTCAGGGACTGTGGTGCTCACCATTGCCAGTGATGAGAATTTTCAGCACACAGGATAATCTCAATAAGTGTACACAATACTTAATGTCTACACACAAAGAAATGAATGACAGCAGAACTAAAAAGAGTTCCCATTCTAGTGGGGCAGCACTTCAGTTTTTTGGATATTCTCCCTGCATTTTTAAACAAGATAACTGGGAAGAGGGGAAGTATTATTTTATTTTCAGGGAAAACACATTTACTCAAACACAGAAGCAGAGAGGTTTAAAGAAGAGACGTACCTGTATGATTTCTGCATAAACAATTTGGGGACATTGTCCCAAAGCCATCTCCCTGTGGTACCCGCACTCACACAAATGGTAGTTTGACATATTGTTGGCCTACTTTAGGAAAAGTTCAATTATAACATTTTTTAACAACAGAATCCCAAAACACCAATCAGAAAGAATATGCACATCCCTATGTTAATAGCAGCATTAGTTACAATAGCCAAGATCTGTAAACAGCCCAAGTGCCCATCAACAAATAAGTGTGTGTGTGTGTGTGTGTGTGTGTGTGTGTGTGTGTGTGTCTGTGTGTGTGGAGGGGAGGGCGGAAAAGCTGTGGTACATTTAAACAGTGGAATACTATACAGCTGTAAAAAAGACACTTTTACCCTTTGCAAAAGCATGGATGGACATGGAGAGTTTATGCTAAGTGTAATAAGCCAGCCAGAGAAAGAAAAATACCATATGCTCTCACTAGTATGTGGAATCTAATGAGCAAAATAAACCGAGGAATAAAAAAGAGAACCAGAAGCATGGATACCTGAGTCAGACTGGCCAGTGCCTGAGGGGAGGTGGGTGAGGGAACTGGATAAAGAAGGTGAAGAGATTAGCTAAATTAGCTAAATAACATGTATGCATACCCCATGGGCACAGACAATAGTTTGATGAAACCACGGGAGAGGGAGGTGGGGGGTAGATGTAGGTGGGCAAAGGATAAGGAAAGGGACATCCACAATTATGTCAACATTAAAAAATTTTAATAACAAATACTTTTGTAGAAAGAACTTTTATGTGACAAAAGGAAGTTGTTTTGTTGTTTTTCCAGCCTAGAGTGTCTTGAATGAAAAGGTTTATAAACCATATAAAGTAGGGAACACTTTCTAACATTGTCCCACATATCTCATAGGGCAAAGATTAAAATATATATATATATATATATATATATATATATATATATATATATATATATATCAGGATAGAATCAAAGGCATCTCAAATATGTTCTTCTTGATTAATATTGATATTGCTCATAAATTCAGCAGCTTCATAAAATGTATTTCAATACGGATAAAGAAAGTAGTCCAAAAATATAAACTACATAATCCTCTAACTTTATCTATCAACTTTCCCTAGGCAATAATTATTACCCCTTTGCCCTTTTGTGCCCTTACTGTTTTGTAACTTGACTCTGATTAACTACATGTTAACTACAAATTTCCACAACCTACATACAACCCTGCAAAAGTGCAGATTGAAATAAAAAGAATGAAGCATATGTTTCACTCTTAAGAATAATAAGATACCGATTGTCTTGAAAGGTTATCTACAATTTATAACATTAAGACTGGCTTATAAGACATTTTAAATTTATTTTTAGGCATTTGCAAGATATAGTGCATAAAAATTTTTATAATTGTTTAAATTACCTTCAGGGAAGTGCCTCATTAAGAAGCTTCATAGCTCGGGAATGAAGAATGTAAGCCCTGTGCCCTCACTGTCTCTTCAGCCTCCTGTAGGTTTTTCTTCTGATCAAGTACATGGCTGACAGTGAGGAGGGAACAGCCTGCACTCTGAAGAATTAATTTCAATATCACTGAAGGAAAAAGGAATCAGAAAAGACACCATTACTCTTGGAGAATACTTATACTTGTCCCTTGGCCTAAATATAAAGAGGAATGATATATCAACCCCTGGCTTAAATATCTCTGCTTATTACCTCTTATCTTTTCACAGTCATTCCAGAACATTGATTAAATTGAATTCGATACATTCTTATATCTTATAGATTTTTTTTAACTTTAAGAGTTATCCCATCTGTCAGGAATTTAACTGAGGTGAGCGAGAGAAAGCTAAGCTACCACATATCAGGGTTACCAATTAAATAAAGCCTCAAGCCTAAAAAGTAAAGAGTTATAACTTTAACCACTTATTGAGATGGTAGAAGCCAGAGTCTAAAACCAGTGAAAGCGCCAACTCCCCAGTTTCACTCACCCCATGGGATAGTGCATCAATCAAGGGTGAGGTGGGACAGTATCAGACATAAGGGTCATTTCACTGTGGGAAAAGCCCCAACAAAAGGTTCTGGTAGATTTATGGACTGGTGGAGATGGAGGTGTGAGGGGGAAGGCTAGGAGTGGAGAAGTGGTGGGTACTGAGTATGAGTGGAGAAAACTGTCTTCAAGATTCCCCTCCTTTCTTCTCCCATAAGGAGGACTCAGCAAGGGCACCTGAAAAGCAGCCCACCTGGGCCCTATGACAAAGAGAGGGGCTGTGTATCAGGCTGGTGTGTGCAGGGCAGCATCCCAGTGGTCACTGCCAGGAAGAGCCTTCGCAGGGCTTATGATGAACCCTGAAAATCACACAGAGGTTTCTAACAAGAAGCCAGGGTTCCTCACCTCCTCTGAATTTTCTAAAAGAAACCATTCTTTGATTTATTTGGTGTAAAACCAACAGGCTCTAATTAGGCCAAAGTTTTAATATGTGTTTAACTGAGTCCAACACAGTGCTGACTATTAGATTGCACCTTTACTTGAATGCTAAAGATTATAACATCTCGCATATAGTTTTTTATTAAAGTTTCAGATATGGCATGCATATGTGAAGGTCATTTTTTTATGCCAATCAATGAATGCATGGTTAATTAATAAACAGTTACAGATCAGTTATCTTATTCATTCTAGTTCTTTTTAAAAATATGTAGTTATTAATTCCAGGGAGAAAGGGAAAGGGAGAGACAGATAGAAACATCAGTAATGAGAATCACTGATCGGCTGCCTCCTGCATGCCTCCAACTGGGGATCCAGCTCGCAAT
Source organism: Vespertilio murinus (assembly GCA_963924515.1). NCBI lineage: Eukaryota > Metazoa > Chordata > Mammalia > Chiroptera > Vespertilionidae > Vespertilio > Vespertilio murinus. The sequence goes on from OZ004705.1 coordinate 53,885,951, forward strand.
GGTGGCATGTGCCTGATTTGGAATTTAACCGTGACCTCCTGGTTCATAGGTCGACATTCAACACTGAGCCACGCCAGCTGGGCCTTTCTAGCTCTTTTTTAGAAAGCATTTTATGTTTCTCATTTCAAAGGAAAAAATCAAATTCAAATAGATCCTAAGTAGTCCTATTTTAGTGTCTGCTTAAGGCATGAACTTTAGATAGAAAGTTATAGCATGATATCAATTTGTGGACAACTTGTATTATTAATAGTCCACTATTAAATTAAAGAGGCCTGAGGCAGAACAAGAAAGACTGCAAAAATGCTTGGACTGCTGATTTGTGTCAGCACATTGCCATGTCAAGTTCATAGCGGGTCTTCCCTTGACAATATTTTATGATATGACTTCGAGTTGTTAACAGGGAAATGCACAATGACATCCCAAACTGTAGAAAATATGTCATCTTTTCTGACCTCGTCATTGCATTGTATTTTATTTTGTCCTTTTAACATATAAGCTAAGGCATATTGCAAATCTTAAGAGTTTATTTGAGCAAATATCTACTTAAATTGGGCAGTGCCAACCTGAAACTGGTTAGGAGCACTCCACATACAGCTGGGTAAAAGCTTGTATAGAGAACAGGCAGAAGCCAACCAAGGGAATTGTTTGATAGTTGTATTATCTGGGAAAGTCTACGTGGCTGTTTGTGATTGATTGTCATTAGGGTCTGGATTTATTCATCTTGAGCCACTTACAGGCTTTAGGTTTTGATTTGCTTATACCAGGCTAAGATATTAGACATGCCAGTCTAATGGTGTCCCTCTTAATTAAGTCCCAATTAATATTTTAAATTTTGAATTAAATTTTATCTAAGTTTTAATTGATTCCTGATTTTTTGTCAGCTTGCAATTGCCTGAAACATTTTCATCCATCCATTTATTTGTACCATTACTGGGATTTAGGTGTTTCTAGTAGAACCTCTGTAACTGGATTTTGTGTAATTAGCACAATCTGAAAGCCTGGAGGAAAAAAAATGATACCTTTAGAAACATCATTAATCGGTAATGTTCTATATTATGTTTTTACTACTTATTTTATGTTTTTGTTGATACTTCTTTATGTGTTTTGGATTGAACCTGATTCTCTTCATTCCTTTTTTCTCCCTGACCCATAATTTGTAAGTTCCACAATTCTTTTCAGTGCCACCAATGTTTATCATCTTATTTAATCTGAATGCTCTAAAATACAGCATTTAAAGCAAAGTTCTATATGCAAACACCATGGGTGAGTGCAATCCCAGAATTTAAGTGACACAGAATTAAGAGAAATGACACAGAGAAGGAAGGAGTACATAGCTGAGTTGACCGCAGCTGCTTAACAAGAGATAGAAGACAGGATGGATCCTCTCCCAAATTTTATTGTCGGATTTTGTTCCAGGAGGTGTCAACTCAGCATCAATTCCAAAGCGTCCATATATGAAGCTGTACTGGCCTCAAGGCGGTCCAGAGGCAGAAGCCCAGGTGGAAGGCAAGACATTGACCAGATCTAGGAGGTACTTAGAGCTACTAGAGCAGTGGCCCCTCTTCCCAGTCCCCAGCAGGATGTAGCAGCAGCTGCAGCAAACTGGCTCTGTCACCCTAAGCCATTGTCAAGACAGCTTTGGCAGGACAGCAAGGCAGGTGCATAGACCTGGGGTGGTACTGAAACAAACTGTTACATCTTCCCATCCTAAACCACCTATAGTAGTTTCACGTTTAAATGAAATAATAACTGAACCCAACACAAAAATGTTTAACCTCCTTAATACCCTACTCCATGTTACTAACATCTTTAGAATGTTAAATTTTTACAGTAGAATACTTTAAATTTACTCCTCCAGAATTCTATAAAATGTATACATTGATAATTATATTAATTATAATAATAAATGGACCACTATCCTTCCATTACAATAACCTGGCTGATAAGTAATATTAGTTGTTCCCATTTTTTAGGTTAATTTGATAGCTCACTAAATATTTTACTATCGTTTAATTGTTACCCTGGAGTAATTACATTAACTGGGTAAATATCCTTACACTGAACAGATCAAAAGATAAATTATAGATTAAATTCACAGAGCATATTTGATTGCTAGTATCTCTTCTTATTTTCTTGTATCGCTTGCTGCTTGATACCTTGTTCATTCTGGAAATGAGAAGGTATTTCTACACACTTAACAGCTGATCCTATTCATTCTTTAATACAATGTGCTCCTGGATGAAGGGAATAACATAGTAAATATGAATGGGAAGTGACAATGGTGGCATAGGGTGACCTAATTTCGTATATGTTTATAGACCTATAAAGTCTAGGATACAGTTTCTTGGTTATTTTCATTATTACAAACTAGACAAGGGAGAAATTATCTTTAGTGTGCTGTTTCAGAGCATGAATCACACTTTACAAGCTGTTCTTTTCAGTGTATAATGTAAACTAATCTCCTAATAAGCCACTGTGTCCTTCCAGAGTCTTCGGTGAAGTGCATACTTGTTTGAACAGTAATAGAGAGTAATTATCCTTCCCTGAGGTGACCTTTTAACCCCCCAAAAAACAGTCGAAGTTCATCTGTATGTTTTACTGTTATGTCTATTAACATTGTTTTCAAGGAGTAGAGAGTATTACACAAAGCATTATCGAGCCAGATTTCCATTATACAATAACAACAAACAATCTTCACAGTACAGTCTTTGACCACAGAGAGAGCTAATGTGAAAGACTGGAGGTGAGGTAGCACCTATCACACCCAGAACACCTGTCTATGTTGTATAAATGCAATAAATAAGACTTTTTATTTCCCTTTGTTTTCTGGTGTTTGTTTGTTTGTTTTGTTTTGTTTTCTGTTCTTAAAAGTGAGCCCTTTGTGTGTGTGTGTTTTTTTTTATTTAACTTTATTTTTGAAAGTGTTACAGATGTCCCCTTTCTCCCCCATTGACCCCTTCTAGCCCACCCTGCCCCCTGCCCCAGGCCTTCACCATACTATTCTCTGTGTCCTTGTGTTAGACATATATGCATATAAATTCTTTGGTTAATCTCTTCACAGTCCCCCACCCCCACGACCCTGCCACCCGCTCCCTCTGAAATACATCAGTCTGTTGCATGCTTCAATGTCTCTGGACCTATTTTGCTCTCATCAGTTTATTTTGTTCATTATAACATGTGATGCTTGTCTTTCTGTGACTGGCTTATTTCACCTAATGCTCTCCGGGGTCCTCCATGCTGTCTCAAAGGGTAAGAAACCCTGCTTTTATACAGCCATATTGTACCCCATTGCATAAAGATGAACTTTTGTAGTTTCTTGAAAATGATGACACTACCCCTCACCATATTTGACAAAAAATAGCTTATACTCACTTATTTTAACTTTTTCTTTTTCTTCCACTTTGCTATAGGTCATAGAGCTTTAACTATTTGCTGGAAGTGTAGTTTGAGTATACACACACACACACATACACACACACACAGAGGAAATAGGACATCTAAATAGCATTTTGGGAACACAAAAATCAATTCTTTACACTGTAATTAAATGTAAATGAGTTTTATAAAGTGCTTGGTATAGTTTATTCTTTTAAATATTTCAACATATTCTTTAAGATTTTATATGAACTATTACTGTTAGTTAAAGCCCATTTTCTTTTCTTAAGTACAGGAATGTGTGCCCAGACCTCTCTGTTTTCCTACAATTCCTAATTAAGAGTGCCTATGTGATCTTCAGTGAATTATTTTGGGCTGATATGTCACAATATGTATTAGATGACTTCTTTATCTGTTGAAGCTCCAATTTCCCTATCAGGAACACAGAGAGCAGCATGAGGAAAAGAAAATGACAATAACATGTTGTTAAATATCCACATAAAAATTCATAGTGACTTACTGATTGTTTACAGCTTTTAACTTTAGAGGGGCTTTCCCCCTTAGGCTTTTATATTTGATTTAAAAAAGAATTATTATTTTTGCTTATGAATTATTTTTGCTTAAAGAATTATTATTTTGCATTTTGCAACATGCCCCCCACACACCCAGTAATATGGTTGAACTCCCGAATAAGTTGTTGGAAAATTTTTTTAAAAATGCTGATTCTCACTTACATAAAGTTGTAAAATAGCTTTGGCTGCTTATATTATTCGCTCTGTATAAATTTGCTCCTCTTAGGCAGCATCAAAGCTCTATGATGTCTGTTCAATTCATCTCCTATATCATGCTATAGTTGTTTGAGAAACTCATGGAAAAAGAAAAAATACCCTCTCTGCATGATCTATGCCTAGGAAGCTTTGATAATCAGTCCAATCACCTAATTACAAGTTTGTATTTCTATTCCCACTGAGATGTGCCAATTAAAAGGATTCGACTTTAATTCCAAACAACATATTAGTCCTAATTACCTGATGCACGCCTTGCCTGCTTGAATTTTTTTAACTCATTGTGTATCTGTGTGTATATGTAAGATGGTGTGTGTGCATGTGTGTGTGTGTGTGTGTGTGTGTGTGTGTATGCCATGGTCTATAAAGTATGCACATTACAAAGTATATTTATAGCTTCTGCTACAGACCATGGTTTTAAAAAAAAAAAGTTGGTTCAACCTTCCCAAAACAAGCTTAAGTCATAAAAATAACAACCACATATCATTGGACTTGAAGGAATTACTCATTCTTCTGTGCTAAACAAAACGTAGAAAACACTATTTCAGTTTGATTGACATAATTGCCTGAAGTAAGTTAAGTCATTTGAAATAATAACAAGTTGGTTCATGTACACATTGACTACATTCATTTCTCAGCATATTACAAAGTAATCCCATCATTGCAGAAACTATTTGTGTGCTTTAGAACTGATTGGCAGTCAAAGTCTATTGGACAACGATAAGAAATGTAACTATTCTATTTCTAAGGTAGTTTTAAGGAAGAAGTCCTAGATTTTCAATTCGCCATTGAATTCAAAGTTTGGTGATTTTTTTCCCTTTGATTTAGAGATCAGATGATTAGCAATGTCTAGGATATGAAAATAGTGAAAGGAAAGGCTAACTTTCAAGCAACTATATTGATATCTCTTAGAGAACTAGGGTCCAAAAGTGTAGAAAGAATTTGACTACAGGTCAGAAAGAATAAAGACCCTAATCAAATGAAATAAGGTATCTGGGGTGTGAGGCTAATGAAAATTGTAGAAATCAGAGCTGATATTCAGACTTTGATAGAAGAATTACTTTTTTTAAAAAAGAAAACTTCGTCCCTTCTTTTTCCAACTGTGAACTTCAAAAAAAGAAATTTTAAAACTGAAGACACTGCTGTAATTGAACCCTGATTGCTACGGGCATCACCGGGAGGAACTGACCCCCAGGCCAGTCAGCTCTGAGAACTGGCTGTAACTGCAACCGAGGAGCCAGTCCTACAGAGCCAGATGGAAGGGGGTTTGGGGAGATGGGTGAAAAAGGGTGAAGGGATAAGAAGTACAAATTGTTTGTTACCAAATACTCATGGAGATATAAAGAACAGCATAAGAAACATAGTCAATAATATTCTAAGAACTATATATGGAGTCAGACAGGTACTAGATTTAAGGATGGCCACTTAGAAAATTATATGTCTAATCACTGAGGTTTACACCTGGAACTAATATAAGATTGTATGTAACCTGCTTTCTAATGTGCTTAATATCTAAGTGTAATTAGATTTTACTCCTGTAAGACTTTCTTTCCACACTTTATTAGATATAGTCGGGTACTATCTTATAAAATGGTTGAATCCAGTTAAAATTTAAAATAGTGCTAAATAATAGGAAAAGGAGAAGTGGAACTTGAATAAACTTCAACACGGATGCTTGGATTAGAACCAAAAGTCATGAATAACTTTGGTGAGAAATACAACAGAGGAAATAAGATACAGGAAAGGAAAAAGAAAAGTTTGCCTCTTTCCACTGCAAAGTTTGCCTCTTACCACTGCAGATTCTCCCTCTTATCAAGAAATGAGAAGACACTAAAGTCTTTCTGTGCTCAGGGAATAGTAGAGAGATAAAAAACATAACCTTTATTTTCTGATGCAGAGAGCCTGAAGACCAGATTTGTTATACTTACTCATTTATACTAACTATTAAAGACTTGGTTTTAGACATCTCAGTACCAGAGCACAGCTGATAAGACATATAAAGGAAGTTCAGAGAAGCATAACAGAAATGATTTAGGGATTATAGGTCTTGACTTAGGAAAGGAGATTAAAGAATCAAAGTCTCTATAACTGTGCAAGAGGATGACTAAAAGGTAAGATGATAAAATCATACAAATATTTGAAAGGTATAAGAAACAGGAGGACAAAGACTTATTGAACACTTGAGGCCCGATGCACAAAATTCATACAAGGGGCTCTACTCTCCTGGCCCTGCTGTCTTGCTGTGACTTTCGGCCCTGTGGCCCCGCTCACTGGTAATTCCAGAAGGTCGTTCTGCTGTCTGATCTAAATAGCATATTAGCTCTTTATTATTATAGATTTTACTGGGGAGATTATTAAGGTATAGAATGAAGAAATGGAGTGAGTTAAAAGGAGAAACTTTGGGCCACATATCACACAATAACTCTCCAAATGTGTAAGACTTCCTCGATTCCAGAGAGAATGACAGTTTTACTACTTAATAGGTATTATTCTGCTCACCATTTTTCTGATCAACATATGCACACTAATATCAACACATACACATGCTAAAAAGTAACATATAAGAGAAGCTCATTCATAATTGGAGAAAGAAGGACAGGATTTTGTATTTAAATGTTCACATTGCTTTTATCCAATTTTACAGATGGCTATATTTGACTATTTTAAAAAAAATATATGTAAATATATTTTTATTGATTTCAGAGAGGAAGGGAGATGGAGAGAGCAATAGAAACATCAGTGATGAGAGAGAATCACTGATTGGCTGCCTCCTGCACACCCCCTACTGGGGATCGAACCTGCAACCTGGGCATGTACCTGACCTGAAATTGAACTGTTTGTTACCTTCTGGTTCAGAGGTTGACACTCAATAACTGAGACACTTTGGCGGGGCTATATTTACCTCTTAAAACAAAATAATTGTAATTATATGTCAAATAAATTCAGTGTCACCCTATAATGATGGGTAAAGAATCACACTAAGAAACACAGAATCATAGAATTTCTGAGCTTAAAGAAAAGGCAGCTCTATTGCTAAAGAAGCAGCATACTGACAAATGACTATGAAGCCTCTGCATAAACCCTTTCTATAATATGAAATTTTCAAACCCCTAGACTTCATGAAATCTACAGACTTCTCTCTTGCACAGGCCCTTCATTTTATGGAGCTTCTGTTTCTGCCTCAATATACTTTATAGCCATAGATCCTAATTCCACTAATTAATTTAGCACTTAAACTTGTATAAAAATGCATTGGAAGGCAACTACGAAAACACACTCAGACACTCAGATAAAATATTCTTACATTCCTCAATTATTTTTCACATCACATTATACTGACACATCCTTTTTCCATGTTTCCCAAACTTCTCTCATGATGAGAATCACCTGGTGGAGTTGTTAAAATACAGATTCCTGAATCCCAACTAAGAAGTGCTAAACTAGAATTTTGGGGGAACATATAGGTAATTGTATACAATTTTACCTTCCCCAAAATTCTAGTTTAGCACTTCTTAGTTGGGATTCAGGAATCTGTATTTTAACAACTCCACCAGGTGATTCTCATCATGAGAGAAGTTTGGGAAACACTGTTACCTCATCATTTTCTCCTGAATGTGTTTTTATATTTGTTGAGTTCTCTCCTTAAATTTCAATTCCTGGAGCTAACTCAAATACTGTGAATTTATATACAGGAAAACAACAACAACAACAAAAAACCAACTGTGAGCATCTCTATCAGTTCATATAAATTATTTCTGTTTACATTAATAAGAGAATATGGCCTCAGAAGGCTTAGGCTGTCAACTTCCAATGATCATGAATATAAATTAAAAAGAGAAGGAACAAAAGTATGAGATGCTCTTTGACTTTTAAATATTGTTATAAGACATGACAGTTTTGACTTTTTCTATTTCATAAAATCCCCATAAATGATAGAAGGTCCCCACCTCTCAAATGGGAAAGGAGAAGTTACAGTTGGATGTCATCTCAGAAAGGCAGACACTGGGGAGGGATTTGGGAAAACTAGATAAACATTTAGTGAACTAATCAGGTTTCTTCTCTAATTCCTAGATGGAGAGTAGGAGGAGGCAGTCTCCACTACTTGGAGAAGCACATATGAACTAGTTTAAATAAACTGTCTAATCTAAAAGCTGATAAAAGTTGTAAAAAAATATTTATTATGTATTTTTTCTTGAATTTCAACAATTGTATAGACAAACTTTTTTATAAGCACACTAGTGGCCCAGTGCACAAAATCCATGCACATTAAAAGGTAATTAATTAGAGGAAATATTTTAATATTGCTATTTGCCCTTTCTCTATAATAGAAGTGTCAAAGATGAATGAAAATTAGTAAAATGTATATGAAAATGTCCCTCCTATCAATGTCTGGGGTGGATCACAGGGCCCAGAGTCAAGTCCCCAAAAACTGTGTGTATCTCAATATCTCAGGAGACTCAGGCCCAGTCAGCCCCAACCCATTAAGCCTTGCAGGGCAGGGTTCATGGCCTCAGGTACCCTGGCCTGGTGCCAGGTGGGGGGACACAGCCTCAGGTCCCCAATCAAGCCCTGGAAGCATCAGGTCCCCTGTCGAGCCCCAGAAGGCAGGGGGCACAGTATCAGGTCCCCCAGCCCGGCACTGAGATAGGCATGGCCTCAGTTCCCCGGCCTGGCCTCAGGTCCCCTTGCCCTGGCACAAGGGCGTGATGATGTGACAACCATTTGCATATTAGCTCTTTATTATACAGGATATCACCACATGTTCTGCAACTTTCATTCCCTCCTCTTTTAACTAATTTGAGTACTTAGTAAAACCTGGACCAATAATCAATGCACTGAAGTGCCCTGACATTTATTTAATCAATGACTGACTGAAATATCTACATTTCTGCATAAATTCTGACACAGGTATGTATGTATGTATGTATGTATGTATGTATGTATTTGTTTTTAATACCAATACAAGTCCTTATTCCTATTTGTATTTGAGATTATTCCTTCTACCTCTAAAATATTTCTGGATTTTGCATCTAATACTAAGAAAATACTATCATCTTAAAATATAATCTAACAAAATGTGGCATACATGTTTTATAAATCCTTATTTAAATTATTCAGAAGAAAATAATGAGTAAGAGAATCATGAATTAAGTTTTACATAGTTATAAAGTCTTTTTTAAAGTAGAACATTAGTCAATAAATTTTAATATCACTACCAATAACTGATTATTATTAATTAGTTATTAATCCATCCAGCTGCCCTAAGATCCATTGCATATGGGAATTATTTACCTAATATAGAGGATCTTAGAAGATAACTCATTAAATGAATAGAATAGCCAAACAATGTAATTCATCTATTAAACAAATATTTTTGTTTAAATGTATAGCAGATTAAAAAGATTTTGTAAATGTAGGCATAGTTTATATAATATGTATACAATATAGGTCTGTATTTATAGTAAACACTAGAGGCCCAGTGCACAATTCCTGCATGGGTGGGGTCTCTGGCCACCGGGAAGTTTGGCTGGGCATGGGAGGTTGGCTGTGGGAGCGCAATGACCAAAAGGGGGCAGCTCTTGCATTGAGCATCTTCCCCCAGGTACTCAGTGCACATTTTAGGGACTGGTTGACCGATCATTAGGTCAACCAGTCTTAACGGTTGCTTAGGCTTTTATATATATAGATATACAGATCTATACTTTTAAAATAGGTTATCTTCTACAAATTCACAAAAATTACAAATCTATCCTGATATGAATATTAAATTTAGAGCTAAAAAAGTCAATTTTTATGTAAGCATTAAATAATTACTACTGCTTAACATAGATTAAGAACATACATTAGTAGTTAAGAATGAGTCATCAAGCATTCTTGGCCTAAGTTTATTGATAAAATAAGAAAAGTTCATTTGATCATTTCTAAATTCTCTAAATTCTCTAAATTATTTTTCATATATTCTAATAGATCTAAACTTATTTAAATCACTCAAGTGTTAATGAATTGCATTCATCTGAAAAAGATTGTTTGGAAAGATATTATAGCACCATTGATACTCAATATTTTAATATAAATATTTTCATTTTAAAAGGTGTTATTGTTTGTTCTTCTTAAGTGCTTTACCTTTTCAGAGTCTTGTAGTGTTTTTTTAATGAAAATGGTGGATTTTAAGTGGTGTAATTTATTATAATTCCTTGAAACCTGAATACTTTCTTATATATAGTTTCCCCCCTTTGTCCTGCTTTTCTGCAATGCAATACACTGTACATGCCTTGAGCTTGAGAAAATGATACTAATCAAGTATTGAATTGTGTTATTCTACTGATATTCTCTCAACTGCAAAAATAGCACAGTATCTTGACATCCTAAATTAAATGAGATACATTTGCCTTTACTGAAATCTCTCCTCATGTAAATGACCTAGAAAAATGCATGAAAATGTGGAATGGTGTATGAAATGTAATCATGCATTTCCCCCTCTTTAATCTGTTCTGTGGGCTTTGGAGAAATGCCAAGTGACACTGGCCAATTCTTACTCCCAGGAAGACTTCTTCCTGCCACAACATTTTGAGGTTATTCATTACTGTACTTTGTTTGTAGGCAGCTTAGTTTCTAGGTAACATCATAAAGTCCTTTGAAAAAATACGTATTTTCATCCTAATCACCTTACTTGCTCTACCTTAACAATATAACCTTAGATATTATCCTTAAACAATACTAAGGAAATGGGCAGCAATGAAGTTTCATTCTGCGGGACTGTCATCCCCAACTATAAAAACCTGTATGATGTATGATAACAGAATAGAAAACCCCTGGCTTGTGTCCTCCCTCAGAAATAATAATTTGATAGCCATCCATAGGCAAAACTGACTTTGTGGGAACTTTGAAATCCAGGTAGGAGATGGTGGAACCTCACTGGAGCCCAAGATCAAGGAGAGCCATTTTTGAGAAAGCAAACCCATGGCCAGGTGAAAGTATCACTGATTGTGATCCCAGCTGTAAACCCAGAAATAGTCTTATCCCTGTGAATTCAGATACAGCCCTGTTTGGCCTTGGACCTGCCACCAGCATCATCTGCTAAGGAACCCAACATGTGTCACACACACACAGGCCCTGGAGAGTTGAATGAAAACATATCCTTAAGATAAAACATGAAGGGCTCTGGATATATTCAGAATGATTTCATATTAAAGGCATAATTAACTAGGAAAAATTAGCCATTGTAAATTATCTGTACTTTGTACAATAAAAATGAAAGTGATTGTTTACCACTATTTTGGAAGAAATGCAGTTAGAAGCACATATGTCATTTCAGGGATAAATACTGAACACAGTGAGGAAATAATTTTTAAATTGTTTTGACAAAGTCTTCTATTCTGAACACTAATTAAGTGGGACTTCTGCCCTCATCTGAAGCATAATATATGAAAATATGTTGACAGAGTCTGGAAAATTTGTAATTCAAAAATGCATATATTTCCTTTCACTCAGAAATCATAAAGCTATTGCTTTTTTTTATTGGCTTTAGGTAAAAAATTAAGCATAAACAAAACAACCAAGGCCACATTTAAACATTTTTTTCAATGCGGATGTTAAGTGAAGTGGATATTTGCCTTAGCATTAGTTTCTATTGCAGCATAACAAATTACCAAGATCTTAGTGAGGTAAAACAACACACATTTATTGTCTCACAGTTTCTTTGTCTAGGCACAACTTAACTGGCTCCTCTGACAAGGTCTCATAAAGCTACATTTAAGGTGTCCACTGGGGCTTCGTTTTCATCTGGAGACAGGAAGGGGGATGAATCACCTTCTGAGCTCAGACTGATGGCCCTGTTTTCCTGCTGCTGACATCCAGAAGCCACCCTCAGCTCCTAGAAGTCACCCCAATTCCCTGACACATTGGCCCTTCCCATGGGCAGTTACAACACAGCAGTTTACTTAGTCAAGGCCATCAACAGAGTGGGAACAAGACCTCCAGCAAGACAGGGTCTTGTAAAATGTAATATAATGGTGGGGAGAACATCCCTTGTCCCTAGTCTACACATTAGAAGCAAATCATAGGTAAGGGGGTTATACAAGGCATGAAAACTAGCAAGAGGGAATCAATGGGTGGGTGGGTGACCTCAGGGTCTGTTTGCAACTACATTTAGCAAAATAATATATTTTTTCAGATTAAAGAAAAATAGATAAATTAGTAATTAAAACGGAAGAGTTCAAAAATTAAAAACCCTAACTAAAAAGGCCATATGATATAATGCTGTTCTGGCCACATCTTTTTTTCTTTTTGTTTCTTTCTTTCTTTTTTTAAATATATTTTTTATTGATTTTCCACAGAGAGGAAGGGAGAGAGATAGAGACCTAGAAACGTTGATGAGAGAGAAACATCGACCAGCTGCCTCCTGCACACCTCCTACTGGGGATGTGCCCGCAACCAAGGTACATGCCCTTAACCGAATCGAACCTGGGACCTTTCAGTCTGCAGACCAATGCTCTATCCACTAAGCCAAACCGATTTCAGCTCTTTTTCTTTTCTAATCATGCCCTTAGCTTCAGTTAAACTGCCAATCAAGGGTTAGTGGTTGTACTGTGAAAGATAGGAACTATAAATTTATAGATAGATAGATGATAGATAGATAGATAGATAGATAGATAGATAGATAGATAGATGACAGACACATAGGCTTGCTATCAGCATGCTATGTTTTGGTAAACTGGTGCAGTAATGGCCACTAATTTGTTCATGTCACCATATCTCTCTGTATTCTTACCCCCTTGAAAAGTCCCATCATACACTGACCTTATATTTGGCCATGTGATTAGCTTTGCCCAATAAAACTGCAGATGCATGAAGAGACCCAAGTTAAACCATCAAGAGAACTTCCCTAATGAGCCCAACCCCTATTAATGATGTATAGCTTTAAGAGCTAAAAAGTGTTTAAACTCACTAGGTTTTGTAGCTCTTGGTTGAGCAATAAAACATAGCCAATAAATATATCTATTAATTATATCCAATAATGATATACATAGACACGTGAGTGTGTGTGTGTATGTGTGTGTGTGTGTGTGTGTGTGTGTGTGTGTGTGTGTGTGTGTAAAATCCCAGGTCCATAGATATTACTTGATATTGATTTCATTTTAGGAGGAAGGTAAATAAAGTGATTATCTTATAAATATTCCTTATATTAATAAACTATAATTTCCTTTTCCTTTCTTTAGCAACACAATGGCTGTTAAGACTATTCTCAGCAAGGATCTTTTCTGCACAATAAAATATTTTGAAATAGGCTTTCATAAATTAAGATATTTCTTGTTTTTCTCAAAAAGGAATTGCTGTTGCCTAATTGCACTGAGCAAGTCTGTAATCAAACGAGTTCTAACAAGAATTATATTACTTCAGCCATTTTTAGAAACCAAGACATTACAGCTGCATTTACAGTGTGTAAGAAAATAAAAATTTAATTAGCAATATAGTGGAAGAGGACACAGATGGAGATATTTATAAAGATGTATACATCAAAGAAAGAAAAGTTGCTGTGGTTTTGTTTTTATGAGAAAAGGAGCTAAAATATCTCTCCATTTTCCCAAAAACAAATTGCTACTTT